>OU893352.1:9290279-9441262 GCA_918026875.4 Diatraea saccharalis | reverse complement strand
TTACAAAAATAAAACTGAGTATTCTGTCTGAAGTTTACATACAAAAGAAAATAAAGTGTATCAAAATTTTTAATTTCAATAATTAAATCGGTATCTTTTATAACATTAAAATAATAAAATAATGATCAAGTAATTAAAGTATATTAATCCTTAGCCATTCTAACGTAACAATTTGTGTTATAAAATAAATGGATATAAAATATGAACAATTCTTATGCGTATCACAGGAAATAATCAAATATCATAGCTATTTACATAACACCGACCAAAATTGACAATATTTATAACAATCCAATAATCATCATATAAAACACAAATTACTAAAAATATGTGTTATAAATTCTAAGGTCACATATTATTAGTGTCAGTACTAACAATAATCCAGTAGAGAAATGCAAAAAAATAATAATATTTTTTTATCACAGACATTATAATCAAATGTAGGTCATATAAATAACAATATAATTTAAAATGACATATACTTGTATAATAGAGGTATATTATTGGACTATATCTACCTAACTACTTAATATTTAGTAGATGCCCCACCAGCGTCAATAACTGCATCACAGCGCCTACGCATGGACTGTACGAGATTTCTACATAAATCTGAATCTCGAAGGGAGTCCCAAATTGCATTACAGTGGGTGGTGAGTACTGATTTAGTGCGTTCATTCCTAAAATCCCATCTTTGCACCATAATCGCCCATAACTGCTCGATTGGGTTAAGATCGGGAGACCGAGACGGCCAAGGCACACTCCTTATTTCCGTTTGCTGGCTAAGCCACTCTTGTACTACATGCGCACGGTGTATGGGACAATTATCTTGAAAAAAAACAAAGTTTGGAAGTTCATCCCTCGGATACACCGTGCGTACTGAAGGCAACATAACTTCCTCCAGCAATTCCTTGTATGATTGTCCAGTGGCTCTCCCGTCGATATATGCCAGTTCACCTGGCCCGTCAGCACTCATCCAGCCCCACATGTTTACAACGATTCTACCAGAATCGTTGTTGGGACGCACATTCCTGGACTCATATCGCGTACAGTCCATACGCCATAAATTCTGACGACCATGTTCGCTGGACTTAAAACATATATCGTCAGAAAATATGGCATTTTTAAAATTAAAATCGCGATAATCACGTGCGAACCTTACACGGGCCTCTTTCTGGGCAGTGTTCAATATATATTTTTTTGCGGGTTTCCTGTAGTGTATACCAGCTTTATGGAGTCCCCTTCTTATGGTCCTCACACTGCAGTCATATTCAGACGCGAAATGGGACGTTTTAGTAAACGGAAACTCTTGATATATGTTTATCATATCAGATACTCGCTCAGGAGTTAATATAGACGGTGGATGTGCTCGGGGCCGATCTTCAATTGACCCCTCTGCAGCATCTCGCTGTATCCAGCGGCGAACAGTCTCTCTCTGCAAAATAAATGCAAAATAAATTAGAGTTGTTGTATTTTAATTAAATGAAATAAAATCATGTCATGCATATTTTTTTTTTTCTTTAAGGACAAAATTCGTTCAAGTTGAAGTCACGGTATACATCTTATAACTCTTACGACGCAATTGGTGAAATTGTTACATACTACATTAATTGCATAAAAAATAATTTGCATTGCTTTTTTCAAAATAATGCACTCTATATAAATATGAGTATTTTGTGAAAATAATTATAACTGTTTTGTTTTGATTGTAAGATAATCTAACAAAAGTTAAAAACATTATAACCTAAGTCTAAGGCACAATCGAAAGATGGAAATGTTTTTCTATTTACATAATATCATCAATATAAAACATACATAAAGCTTTATGTTTTAATGACTTACCGAAACATGTTATTCTCTCGAAATCTGCGAAATATTTCTTCCTTGTCCGCTTAAAACTAATATTTGATTCCTCTCTTCTCTTGTTAAATTGCGCGCCATTATTTTTGAATTAGACAATAACACAACACAAGATAGTCCAGTTTAAAGCAGAGGTTCCGAAGTGGCAAGAATCGAAGTCAAATAAACAAAGCCGAGGTTTCGTGGGAACAAGAATCGGAGTTCGGGTAGCATACACAGGCGAAAGATTTACAATATATTAAATTAGATGCGTTGACAATAGGCGAAATGCAAATTGCAACTAAAAACAAACAAACAAAAAAGTGTTCATTCAAGTACGCATCTTTGCACACGGCACTGAGGGACAGTGGATTGTTATTGGTAGTAGTAAGTGTGTGGGCGGGGCGTAGTAAACACTGCATGTTCATGCAAATATCGATGCGAAGTGATAGAGCGCTAATGTCCGCCACTGTACATTCATGTTTGCGTACTCTGTGGAAATGTAAATAAAAGGGATGCGCTCTGTTGATAAGCACTTTTTGTTCGGACGAGCAAGCGGTAAGATCTCTTTGGTATTGCTGTATCGTCTGATTTTTGTATATCTGCTTTAGTTGATAATAAAATAAATTGTAGTGATTTCATATATAAGAACTAGAATTAGCATGAGTGGTGTAGTAATATGAAATAAATACGTAACCATATGATTGTGATTTTTTCGGTAATAAATGTATTCTTAGTTGATATATTGGTGTTTAATATCTGTCTCCTATTAATAATACGCTGTATCAAACTTACGTGAAAGTGACTAATGACGTTATATTCGTTTATATGAAAATAACAAGTTTTTATTTAAAAACATTAGAAACTGTGATCGGATTTTCGCGAGCGAAGTGTCGTTAGACGCGCGCTCGCGAGCCCTACCACCTGACACGTCGAGCTCCCCTCAACACCACGTGGCTTGAGAGGTATTTGGGAATAACCAAATAACCTCTCGCCACGAGGTACCAGATCCGGGGGACCCGGGGGAACGGACGAGGGCTCCAACGGTGAGCAGAACAGAAAAAAGGGGAAAAATAGAACCAGGAATAAGGAACCTACGCAAATTTTAAATTCTTAAACTTCAAAATTCATAGTGTCTGGGGGTTTGGAGAACAGCTCCTTTTTATGAGCGGCTCGTGTAGGCATCCCCCAGCACTACCAGGAAAAAAACGAAACAGCTCTTCGGCATCGGGAGAAATCACCCAGGGAAAAGTGGGCCCATTTTTCCCAGAGCTACCGGAGGCGCATCCTTAGCAGTAGACACTCGAAATTTTAATAATAGATAATAAGATGTTAGATGTAAGCTCACTCCCAATTTCAGACTTTTAGGTTAAATAGTTTGTAAGATATAAAAATTTTCATCCCCTAATTGTTCCCATATAAAAAACTGATAAAATCAGGAAGTAACCAACACCGAGGAAGGTCTTAGAACCCCCCCGGCAACTATAGAAACCCCAAAGATCGGCCCCCTAACGTGCATAACGCGGTTTTTGTAAAAGGGCGGCCATTTTGGGCCGAACGGGCCGAAACTTTGATGCCTCACAACTCACTTATCTTTCGGCAAATTTAAACGCGGTTTTCGGATTAATACTAAGCAATAATAACCCTAGGCCCCTTCAGGGCAAAAAAAACAAATTTTTTAATTCTAAAAATTTTCAAAATTTTCGGACAAAAATTTTCAAAACTTAATTTTGGAACGGGATATCTGTAGATCCTTCCCCCCTCAATCCCCTATCGAAATTCTCGCGTTTCTGCGACGTGAATTGACCGAGATATAAATTTCCAAAAATTGGTCGGTCATCTTGGTTCGGCCATTTTGGAAAGTTTGGAATCCCTATATCTCGGTCAATATTGGGCCTAGGAGGCCAGGACTTCGAGTCATATCCTTCCCAGGATCCCCCGATTCCCAGGATCGAATTGGAGAGGTTGAACCCAACCTCCCAATTTTGAGATCGCATAGGCGAGTCCTCATCCTCCTACCACCTCCATTACAAGCTCCAACTTCGAGCGACGAGTAGGACTGGAGATATAGCCCTCCAAAGTTGGTGGGATAAACTTATCCCAAAACTTTGAAGGGCTGTACGCCGTTCGTCGTAGGAGAACGGGGTTTCCCAATTATATTACCCCCTGCCAAACTCTATCGGACCCATAGGGCAAAATTGTCCCAGTCCGAACTCGTGGGAAAAATCCAACAAACCCTAAAAATAGACGCGGCAGGATCCCCTCTATCCAAATACCGAAAGTCAATGCAATAGATGCCTTGGGTTTGGACACGGCAGGAAATTTTGTCAAAAGAGTGCGAGTAGGTGCAGCCACTGTGGAGACCCACATCTTAGAGCAAATTGCCCGGAAAGGGAGGCGGGCAGATCGCCACGCCCTATCATTAATGTGGGATCTGCATTTTAACGATTTTTGTTTTTTTGTATAAAACCGCATAAAAAGGGTGTAAGGAATAATATCACAAAAAAATTATTGTTGATTTTATTATAATTACGAAGATAATTACGTTATTAATGTCGGTAGTGTCGCTTGTGTACGTACAAAAATGAAGGTACTCACTTACCGTCAATTTTGATCGAACATAACCGACGAGTGGATGTGTCGATCTTGCGTCGATCTGGCAGTTACATAGTTAATGTCGGGAAAAATGCACGTAGATTCTTTGGAGCGGCAAATTGTTATGAAACATTACATACACTCTGATTTCAAAAGATATAATGTCGGTCGACCGCAAAGAAGCAGATCCTCAATGATTTTAAGCCTTATTTTACCAAAAAACGCAGTTGTTGAAAATGGTGCATGTAATGATACAGGTAATATTACAAAGTTATTAACTTTATATAAAGACTTGCCACTCATATTTTATTAATAAAATAGATTTCAAATTTATAATTTTGTATAGCAAATTATTTCCATTTTTTTGGTATAAGAAACAACGTATCTAGGAAAATTAACAAAATATACTTAGTTTTCCGATCAAAAACTTCATACCAACCATATCCGACTTATTGTACAGAATTTAATCTAGTCAAAAATGTTAAATGTGCCACATCCGACACGTAGTATAGAATTTTATACAACAAAAAAAGTTGGATCTACCACATCCTGCGTAAGATACTAAAATATGTCCGTGTAAAATAGCTTCACGTGACATTTATTTATTCTTTATTGCATTTAAACACAATAGGCGGACTTAATGCCAAAGGCATTCTCTGCCAGTCTACCAGTAACAGATGTTGGAGTCAGGATGTTAGGCGATAAGAATAAAAAGCAAAAGCAAAACACAAAAAAAAAAAACAGTGGCCAAAAAATTATTACAACAAACAAATTGATAAAAGCATAAAACTATATATACCAAAACAAATATATATGTAAATATAGGTAAAATATAAATATAAAAAAAATATAGAATACAGAACGCATATGAAATAATTATATATGAAGATAGTGCTCATGCACCAATCTCTTAAAAACCATTCTACTCTGAGCAGATTTAATATGAGCTGGGAGAGCATTCCAAAGGCGAATAGCTGTCAGAGAAAAGGATTTGGAAACAAAATCAGTATGATGAACGGGAGTTTGTAGAATGAGGTTGCTACTAGAGCGAAGATCACGTTGATGACTGGAACCAAGATATTGAAATCTAGACTTCAAATATCCAGGGGTACATGGATCGTAAAGTATTTTGAAAAGCATACAGACAACTCGCAAGTTACTGCGTTGGTGGATAGTTAACCATCCGAGTAGTTTTCTGTATTTAGAGATGTGATCGTACTTACGAAGGCCAAATATAAACCGAATAGAGCTATTAAGCAAACGATCCAATTTGTTGAGAAGAAATTGACTAGAGTCAGAATAACAGACATCAGCATAGTCGAGAAGCGGGAAAACAAGGGTCTGTACTAATGCAATTTTGGTGCTGTATGGGAGAAAGAATTTAAGTCTATATAGTGATCTAAGCGTATTCACAACTTTACGACACACTTCAGCAACCTGCACCTCCCAGTTGAGAGAGCAATCAATGTGAAGACCTAAATTTTTAACACTGGATTGAAACGGGATGACTTGTCCATTATACAGCAGAGGAGTAACAGTATTCATGTCAATAACTGACAGTTGACGTGAACTGCCTATAATAATACTTTGGCACTTTGTTGTATTTACTGCCACGCCGTAACTTTTTGACCAATCCAAAATGCTTATAAGATCTTGATTGAGACACAGAATAGCGTCGTTAATGTGGTTCTTGTCTGCCTGAGCATATATCTGAAGATCGTCTGCATATAGATGATAAGAAGATTGAAGTCGAGTAGTAAGAGAGTTAATAAATAACGAGAAAAGAAGAGGAGAAAGTATACCGCCTTGTGGGACACCGGCAGTCAAATCAAGCCAATCAGAAGTTTTCTGATTAACTCGCACAGCCTGTCGGCGTCCACGAAGATACGACGAGAACCAAGCCTGAGCTGTAGAAGAAAGTCCAATGTGAGTAAGGATGGCAAGAAGAATCTCATGGTTAACAGAGGTGAAGGCGTTAGAGAAGTCTATCAGAACCATAATTGTAAGCCTCGAGTGTTCCATGCCATGCCGAATATCCTCTAAGATATTAAGAAGAGCAGTAGAAGTACTATGTCCGGGACGAAAACCGGACTGAAAGGGACTCAATAACTTCAGTCGGGACACATATGATGAGAGTTGGTTATGAACATCAGCCTCTAAAATTTTGGACAGAAAGGGAAGAATAGAAATGGGCCGGAAATGGTTTGGAGTCGAAGGATTAGGTATTTTAGGTAGTGGGAGAGTGAAGGAGTTTTGCCAAGTGGTAGGAAATTTGCCAGAGGAGAGAGAGTAGTTTAGAATAAAGGTAAGTACAGGAAGGACACAATCAAGTATGAGCATGACCATTGTTCTACCAATATCGTCGTCGCCCACAGCTTTGGATTTGATGGATACTATGACCTTACGGACAACTTTTTCAGTTAAAGGCCTGAAAGAGAAAGATTCGGAATGAGAAGGAGTCGTGGAAGTAATAGAAGATATAGTAGAATTAACAATAGAGTCAGAAATAGGGGCAACAGAAGTGAAATGCTTGTTAAGTTCATCCAGCGAGCAAGATGAACTAAACCGAGTAGGCCTTTTACCGAAACCCAAAGAACGAAGAAACTTCCACGTATCGGCAAGATTAGAATTTACAATATTGTCATGAAAGTATTGGCGTTTTGCGGGTCTTACCATCATATTGCAGCGATTCCTGGCAGATTTAAAAGCGTTCCAGTTAAAATCAGTGTGGCATCTTTTGAAAGCACAGAAGCACTTATTGCGTCGTCTCATGGCCATACGCACACCAGGAGTGATCCATGGCGCTGGGGGTCTCCACACTTTAACGTGCTTTTTAGGTGAATGTTTATCGAAAATCTGTAGGACCAAATTATTAAATAGATTCACCATGCTTTAGACAGAAGTTGTTAGCGAATAGGAGTCCAGTCAATAGCACACGCGTCCGCCTTAACTTTATCCACATCCAACCTTGTGAAATTGCGCATCTCTACTAAAATAGGTTTGGGTTTAGAAACTTTTGCTTTGTATGCCAAAAATATAAGGTCGTGCCTGGAGAAGCCAGGCGCTAATAGTTGGCCATGTTTGGAGACATTATCTGCAGAAGACGTATAAATGTGATCAATCCACGAGTCAGAGGTGGTAAGATTATGATGAGTGGGGTCAAGAGGAAGAACTGAAAGATTAACCGACTCAATTAAGGATCGTAACTTACGAGTGCTGGCAGTGTCTCTTAAAAGGTCAGTATTGAAATCCCCCATAATTATATGATGAAAGTAGTCAGTTGCGACTGAATTGAGAAGGGAGTCTAAATCGGTTAGATAGTCAATAGAAGGCGGACAATATACTACTCCCAGGACAACCTTGGCACCCATAACGTCGACTTCAAGGATAAGATATTCAATGTTACCAGGACGCGAGGAAGAAGAAGCTAACTGAGTGAAAGAAAAAGAGCTAGATAAGTAGATAGCTACCCCCCCACCACCCCTATTCATACGGTCATTACGAATAAGGTTGTATCCTGGGAGTTCATAGGACGAGGAAGACAGACATGGCTTAAGCCAACTCTCTGACACTAGGACAGCGTGAACCGTGTCGGAAGAAAACGTATGCAGCAAATCAGAATAATGCCTGGGAATGCTTTGAGCGTTGATATGGCAAGTATTATAAAGTATTATGACAATGCTCAAGTTCGTGCATAAGGGAGCTGCGAAGATCAAATGAGTCATCGAGAGAATGGTACGATGAAGTATCACTAAAACGTGAAGTATCACATAAAAATCCAAATCAGACATTCTGTAACTTATTACATTCAGAAATACTAATATATAATAATAATTATAAGAATACTATAAAACTAATAAGATATAAATTAATATATATAATAAATACTCATATAAAAGTATTAAAAAAAAATCTATAGAACTATATCACTGATACTGATAATAATTCGTCAAATCAAAAACCAACACATCCTGCCTGCAGACTGTTAACAAACAAAAAAAATATTAATCTATTTAAAAATAGGCAAGAGATATCTGTCATAAATTTGAACTGGGCCACGCAACCCACGAGGCCAGTATCCAACCTCAAGAACAGACATGTTGGTGTTGTAGACTGTAAACGTCGAAAAGTCAAAAAGTTATGGACACTAACCCCGCATAAACGCTCCCTTACATTTTAAGGCAGATGGTTTATGGCTGTATGAATCGTATACCTTTGCCCAATATGCTTGACAGCATGAAAGTGTTATTACCGGACACTGTTATGTCACTGTCAATGTCTTATCACTCATTGTCAGATAATTAACACTTTAGAAACAAACATTGTGACCAAAATCGAACAATACCTGCATATTATCAAATATTAACACTACAAAATAATATAAAACAAAGAGTGACCTGCATAAAAATTAAAATTGTAAGTTTACCGACTACCATCAAAAGTTCCATCATAATAGTACTTATTAGAAGTTATAATTTATCGGAAGCCAGCAAAACATCGCAAGTATGAAACAGAGTCACCCAACGAAACAAGAAATAATAAGTTATATGTGTGGTTCACATCTTCGATTGCAAAAATTCATATTTAAACAAAGATTATAGAAATGATACAGATTAACTATTATGTAAATAAGGGCAAGCAAATACTTTATAGAACAGTGCTAATTCTTTTTATTTACCCGTCTTGCCCGAGTTTGGACCGTCTTAGTAGTTGGAGATATGGCAGAATCAATTACCCTAGCAGAAGTAGAAGGTTTCAGGAACTTTGGTGTGATGTTGTCCAGTTCCTGCATTGTTGTAAGGCGTATCCTATTGCCATCAGGAGTTAAAATACACACATTTCCATCCAATGTCCAAGCGTTGCTCATGCCAAAGTGATCTCGAGCGGCCTTGAATGTTGCTTGACGAATTTTTGTTAAAAATTCACGTACAACCAGAGATGAGCCCTTAAATTTAGTTTTATTTTTCCAAACTGTTAACTTGGATGCCTCATTTGCAAAGTGAATAACAATAGGGCGTGAGTGCCCTTCGCCAAAGCGACCCAGCCTATAGCAGATTTTTAAATTCGCACTCTTAAAATCCGTTAGTCCAAGATGCCTCTGGAAAATGGATACTGTTGTTAGGGTTAAGTTTTCTTCATCTTTCTCAGACTCCACTCAAAAGAAGGCATTTCTTACGGTGCCGCATCTCGGTCACATCCAGAGACCTAAGAATCTCATTGATTTGTTGATGAAGTAAAGAAAAAGCGTTGAAAACAAGATCCTTAAAGCACTTAAACTCTTCCTCAATCCGACTGATTTTGTCTGTATCCTGCATGGGGGATACCGATCTTAACTGAGCTTCCATGTCACTCATCTTCTTCAACAGCATAGCCTCCAATGACTTTTGAGTTTCCAACACAGCCGCAACATTTGCCATGGTGAAAAAAGCTTAAGTATACAGTGAAATTAGTGCAATATTGTGAGATTGATAGTGGTGACAGGAATATGATGGATTGAAGTCTAATCACACATCAGAATCAGTTACTAACATACTATGATGTAACAAGTAAGTTATACTGTTAAATAAACAGTTATTTGAGATATAACACACTATTTTTCTAATTTTTAGGCTCAAAAATAAAAGGAGGAGATTTTTCTTTTTTTTGCCTACCGCCGAATTCCATTGTAACGTATATAAAGGAAAATAAATTAATCTATTATATTTGTTTAATGTATCGTAGAATAAAAAACACCCATGCCTAATTTTGTAATCCTAACCCTTGAAATATCGTTTTTATTCAACTTTTTATCTTTAAACCACTCTCCTGTAAAGTTGCATATTTGTAGATACTACATTAATGATAGGGCGTGGCGAGATTACCGCGATGCTGCAACTGCGCGCACGCCGGACTGGAGAATGACGGGCATAATGCCTTTAGCAAGGAATGCAGGTACAAGAAAAATGGGAGTACCTGGCCCGCACTACCACGGCTTATGCCTGAAGCAAAGGGACATGAAACAGAAAACACACACACACAATCACAAACAAAAAACAAAATAAAACACACAAACACGAAATAAACATAATAAAAAACAAAGACACAACAAAAAAACACATGCCTTAAGGCATATTGAATATACCAAAATAGGCATGTCACAAATAAAAAACAAAACACAAACACGCATTAATAGTAATTAAAATTAATAACGAAAACATACTGAAATGTAGAAGTTATTAAAATACCAGGACAAGAGACAAAATACACAAATAGAATAAAAAGAAAAAAGGGAAAAGTAAGGATCACAATAATCTATAATTGAGTATAGACTGGAGTGAACAAATAAACAAGAAGTAAAACAAAGATAGGAAAATTTGGTAACGAAATTAAACACAGAAATAGCAATAAAAGAAAAGAAAATAGAATAAGACAAATAGGAACAAGGGGTTGAAAAATTAATTATAGAATTAATAGAAATTAGTAATATGATACTGTATGAGTAACAGGTCACAAATAAGATAAATGAAAGGCTAAGACAATAAAGGACAGACATGTATTAAAGTAAAGGAATAAAAAAATGGATGTAACAAAATAAATGAGATAAGAAATGTAACTAGAATTAAGAAATGTAAAATACATAGATATAAGCAAAGAAAATGTTAGAATAAAATATAACAAAGCAATGTACATGATCATAAGAATAAAAATAAAAGGAAATGTATCAAAAATATATAGAAAAGAACAGAAAATGTAAAAAAAAAATTTGACACTAAAATAGAATAAGCATAAAACTAAAAATGTAATAAAAATAAAAATGTTATAAAAAATAAACAGAGAATAATTGAAATAGAATAAGTACAACAGAAATATATGTAATAGAATAAGGGAACACAAATAAAAGAAGAGTTGAGTAAATTATTTTAAACAGAAACAAATAAATAAAAAATAGAATAGGCATAGAGATAGATGCGACGATCCGAATCGCTCGAAGTGAGAAAGAGAAATTGAATATAAGAAAGAAAGGGAATGCAGAATGAAAGTATTGTAAAAGAGATAGAACTGGAATGAATGCGGAACACAGAAACAAAAAAGGCCTGCTCAAAAGTGGGGTGCAGTTGTAGGGCTCGGCCAGGATTGTTGGCCGGGCATAAAAAAAAAAAAACACGCACTGCACACTTGCACTATACGTAGCGTCGATCTCGTTGCGGGAGGAGGCGCGGCGCGCTGCGCGCTCGCACTCGGCGGGCGGCCCAGATGAGCCCCGCGAAGACTACAGCACCCATCAACACGTATATTGCAACGTAATGATGTAGGTCGTGGAATGAAATTATATCTGCTACGCCATCTTGGGCTTTCATTTCTTTAATCTGATCTCCAATTATTTTGAGACCATTTTCAAAATTATTTGGTCTATTTCTAGTGTCGAATTAGGAATAGTCATGTTTATAATATTATTAATTGGTGGTATATCTGGTGTAATAAAATCTAGCTCTATGTTTAACTTATTGGCGAACTGTCTATGTGAAGTAATAGTAATAGTGTCGCTTTGATGACACAGTCATTTCCTAGGGTGATGACGCCGGCCTTGGTAAGTCGCTCGGCGGTAATCAGCTGATCACATATGATTCTGACAGAACATTCGTCACAACAGACATATAAGTATGAATTAATCTTATGAAGCTGAGACCAAGAGTCTCCGCATGGGATAACTTTGCTTTTACAGGTTTGCGTACTTAAATCCTTAATACACAGGCTTTGATCTAATTTGAATTGATACAACGGCGATTTTAAAGGACATAAATGGACATCAATGTCATTTGATTAACACGATTGTAATATGTTATCATTTATAGGTAAGTATAAGTCTTTTTGTAAATTGATAGCTACATGACTGGCAATCGGAAGTAGGGTGACCATGGAGTTGCCAGTTTCTCGAGGAATAGGTGTGATTTTATAAATATCGAATAAGTCTGCTCACTAATGGTATCTTAATTTCAAATAATGAATATTTCTTGGTTATCCTAGCTTTGACCTTCAATAAATGGTAAAGTTTTGGTAATTGTTGGTAAACATTGTCAATTGGTAAAGACAAATCTTTGGGAATGCGGCCGGCTATAAAGTGCAATTCTTGTAGTAATTGTTCGGGCTTCAATAAATGAACATTAAAGTTACCGTAGCATATGTTGGTAATGACGTCTAGTAGAGTTTCTTGAATTTTTCGTAAGTCGGAAAATATATTATTAGCAATTATAGCTGACATGGTGAAGTCGTTGTTCGTGATGACGCTCTCTAATTTTGATTTTAAATCATTAGCTACTTTCTCGAGATAATTTATGTGTTGATTGAAGATCTTGTACTGCTTGTCCACAGTGGAAATTTCGCTTTTCAATAAATGGTACTCTGCCTCCACGACTGAAGTTTGGTTTCTCCATAGAGTTTCGAGATGTTTTTCGTTGGAACGTATTAAATCTATATCTTTAGCATATTGATCTGCAAAGGTCTCGTCCAGTAACCCGAATAAACTGTGGGCAACGTTTCCGACTGCATTGATAAGCCCCCGACGGCGACGACTAGTCTCGTGCGCCGAGAACTGCTGACCCAGTAGCATTCTATTGTAGTGGTTGTATTCCTCGTAACCTTGACTTAATTGTAATAATATGACATCACATTGTGTTTTTATTGTATTACTGGAACATATATCAGTTAGATGGGTAAAGTATTTGTTAAACAAATTAGCCCGTAGCCAGTAGGCATTCATATCTAAATAGACTACGAGTTTCCATTC
This sequence comes from Diatraea saccharalis, assembly GCA_918026875.4. Taxonomy (NCBI): domain Eukaryota; kingdom Metazoa; phylum Arthropoda; class Insecta; order Lepidoptera; family Crambidae; genus Diatraea; species Diatraea saccharalis. The sequence continues at coordinate 9,428,067 of OU893352.1, read as the reverse complement.
GTCTCGAATTAAAGACATTTGAGATATTTTGTCGAAATATAGCATACTATTGTTGTTTTTCAATGGTGATAAATTGTAGGTACAATGCGCTGGCGTAAACAATAATAGTAATAACATTAAAATAGATGTAATATAGCAATGTACTGGCTTCTTTGATCTGGTTGACGTGTTTTTCTTGGTCGGCGTCTCACCCGGGGTTGGTTTTTTGTTTATTTTTGTTTCAGTGTCGTCTTGGTGTGGTGTTACTGGTAAAACGGAGATTTTTGTAATAGGCCGTTTCATGGTGCCATTTTTGGTTTTCAAAGTGACAACTCTCACGTAGTTGTCTTTCCCTGGATGTAGGTCGATCACTCTACCTAAAGCCCATTTTACAGGTGGTAGGTTATTGTCGTGGATAATAACTACGTCACCCTCTCTTAAATTCTCATGTGGTTTTCTCCATTTAGATCGTGCAGACAATTGAATTAAATATTCTCCTTGCCAACGCTTCCAAATATCCTGAAAAATTTGCTGAGTCAGCCGCCATCTGGTCCTTTCATCTCTTTCTGTCTCGAATATGGTAAGGGTGGGTCCGCTCGATAGAAAATGTGACGGGGTTAAATAGTTTAGATCATCCGGGTCTTCTGTTAATGGGCACAGAGGTCGTGAGTTAAGACACGCTTCAATCTGAGTTAAAATGGTGGTAAATTCTTCATAGGTGAGTTTTTGCTCTCCTATCACTCTCTTCAAGTGGTATTTAAGGCTTTTTACAGCGGCTTCCCACAAACCACCGCCTGTAGGCCACGATGGCGCGTTGAAATGCCAGTTGATACCCATCATGGCGACTTCTGACATAAATTCGGCGTTTAAAACATGTTTAAGTTCCTCGAACTCCCTTTTTAGGACTCTACTCGCACCAAAAAAATTGGTCCCGTTGTCCGAGTAGATATGGTGTGGCGTGCCTCGCCTAGCCGCCATTCTTTTCAGTGCAGCGAGGAATGATGATGTACTGAGGTCGGATACGAGCTCTAAATGCACGGCTTTGGTCACCAAGCATATGAAAACTGCTACGTACCCCTTTGTGGTTTTAACTCCGCGGCCCTTATTGGCTTTAATCAAAATGCTACCAGTAAAATCGACACCTGAATGTGAAAATGGTCGAGATGGATTGCTTCTGGCTTCTGGTAAGTCTCCCATTAATTGTTGGTTTTTAATAGGATCGTGTCTTTTGCATTTAACACATAGGCGAAGTTGTTTTTTGGTAGCTCGGTTTCCTCCTACGATCCAATAATTTTTTCGGAGATAAGCTAATGTCAGCCTCGCTCCTCCATGTAGAGTTTGTTTGTGGGCGTGGTATATTAGCAACTCAGTTAATCTATGTCGATGTGGTATTACAAGGGGGTGTTTCATCGCGTCGTCAATAAATGCGTTTTTAAGTCGGCCTCCAACTCTTAATAACCCATTTTGGTCTATAAAAGGGTTTAAATTATGAATGGTACTATTCTTATCTAATTGTTTATTATTTTTTAATTTTGATATTTCGTTCGTAAATTCTCTAATTTGGATGTTTTTAATTATCATAAGCCTCGCCTGATTTAATTCAAATGCTGTTAAATATGATAAGTTAGTATGATGACGTAATCTCATAATCCAAGCTACAATGCGAATGACTTTAGTCAATGAACTGTGTTATGTAATAAGATACTGTATTATGTTGTCGTCGGGTGATTTTATTACGGCATAATTATTAGATTTTTTAATTTCTTCGTCTGTGGTGTATATCTGGTTTGATTCCTGGTTAATATCGGTGTGGCGGGAGGATAACCATATTGGTCCTTGCCACCACAAAGGATGCTTATGTAATTGAGAAATATTCAAGCCCCGACTTGCACAATCAGCCGGGTTCTCTTCTGATTTGACGTATTTCCAACAGTGGGAAGGCATTATTTCTATGGTTTGACGAACTCTATTTGCGACGAAGGGCTTCCAACGGCTGGGTTCTCCGTTCAGCCATCCAAGGACGACCATAGAATCTGACCAGCCATACATTTTTATGTCATAATCTGAAAAGCTGTCTCTAACCTTTCGCATTAAATTTGACAATAAATGAGCTCCACAAAGCTCTAATTTTGGTAAGCTGATGGATTTGGTCACAGGTATTAGTCGGGTTTTTCCAACTACGAGTACGACTGATGTAGTATCGCTTCTGGTTATCTTACAGTAAATTACGGCTGCGTAGGCTTTGGTAGATGCATCGCAAAATCCGTGAAATTCGATGGAATCTAAATCTTTCGTGCCCAGCCATCTTGGTACTTGAAGCTGGTTTATTTTATTTATGTCCGCTTTGATTTTCGTCCATTCATCTTCAATAAATTTTGGTAACCGGTCATCCCATTCGATTTTAGATTTCCACACAGTTTGAAATAATATCTTTAATTTCGTAGTAAATGGTGAGAGCCACCCCAAGGGATCGAATACTTTAGACACGTCGGACAGTAGCGATCTTTTTGTATGGTTATTGGTACTAAAGTCTATTTTACAGTCAAATGTAAATAAGTCTTCCTGTGGAAGCCATCGAAGCCCTAAAGTTTTGGTTGCTTCAGCGTTTTTGAAATCGAAATGCTCTTGGTTTTTAATTTTATCTGGTAACAATTTCTCCGTATTCGACTTCCACTTACGAAGATGGAATCCACCCGATTTAAGTAAATTAATAAGTTCGATCTGTAATTTGACTCCGTTGGATATACTGTGGGTCCCGTGTAATAAATCGTCCATGTAAAAAGACTGTTCAATGACCTTGGGAGCGGTCGAGTGTGGATAATTTGGTTCTTCATCTTTAGCGAGCTGTTTTAACGTCATCATGGCTAAGAACGGCGCCGCCTTGGTACCATAAGTAACCGTGGTAAGTTGGTATTCTTGTAGCTTTTTCTCTGGTGAGTCCCGCCAAATAATTTTTTGATATTTTTGGTCACCTTCTATAACTTTTTTTTGACGGAACATTTTTTCTATGTCGGCGGTGAAGGCGTATTGGTATTGACGCCATTTTAAGATTAAAGTTTGTAAATCCTGTTGTAAGTTTGGTCCAACTTCCATAAGGTCATTCAAACTATATCCCGTAGATGTATTAGCAGATGCGTTAAAAACAACTCTAAGTGCGGTGGTGGTAGATTCAGAACGCAAAACACCATGGTGCGGTAAAAAGCAATCAGGTGTCGTGTTACTGACGTCAGCCACGTGAGCTGCGAGTTTCATGTGACCGAGTGAGCGATATTCATTCATAAATGACTTATAATTTTGTTCAATTAATTTATTTTTAGAAAACTTTTTCTCCAACTGGCGAAATTGTGCGATTGCCATTGGTTTTGACTTTCCTAATTTCTCTTCTAATTTTGGTTTTAAGGGCAATCTGACATGGTACCTGCCTTCTATATCTCTCACAGTGGTTGATTGGTAAAATTGGATGCAGTAATCGTCAGCTTCAGAAAAAGGTGGTTGTTTTGAAATGTCCTCAATTTCCCAAAATTGTTGTAACTCGTCTGTTTGGTTAATGACAACATTACAATGAAATGATTGGACGTTGCCACATAAAATCCAACCCAGTTGCGTTTCTTGTGCTATGGGGATGGATGGGCCTATTTTGATGATACCGCTCATTATAATAGACGAGTAAACGTCGGCTCCTAATAAAAGATCTACTTGGCGGCTTATATAGAATTCTGGATCAGCTAATGGAATTGAATCGAGAAACTTCCATGTTGGTTTTTCTAAAGTATGATTTGGTAATTTATTAACGAGACTATTCATAATAATTGTATCTGTGTGTATGGAAAATTCACTATGCAGTGAATGTATTTCAATTTTTATTGCGCCCTTACAATTATTTTCTTTAGCGCCGACTCCAAATATAACACCTTTACAATGCTGGCGTGGTAGCCCTAAACATTGTGCAGCGTTTTCGCTAATTAAGGAGGTTTGAGAGCCTTGGTCGACGAGTGCGCGCATGGTGTAGTAGTTCCCGTTGGCAGCCTTAACATTTACTTTAGCCGTCGCCAATAAAATTTCTATGACATTTTTCTGTGACACATGGCATATCTTTCGATCATTGACCGGCGTGGAGTTACTGGGTGTCGCAATATCCGTCGTATTCGCATACATATCATGAATTAGCGAATTGTGTTTGTCATTGCAAAATCGACATGTTTTTTGCGATATGCATTCTTTGCCATTATGGTTTACTAAGCAATTTTTGCATAGGTTATTTGTCGCAATCGTTTTCCGTTTGATTTCTGACCTCGATTCACGGAACAACTTGCATAGGTATATCGCGTGGTTTTTCTTGCAATGAGGACATTTTGATGCTTCCACGTGTAATGTTTTAAATGATGATGGTTTGGGGTAAAATTTATTAGATTGGTTATTGGTTTGATGTTGGTGATGTTGTTTTTTAAAACGGGTATCATCTTGACGCAATGATTTAAAAGAATCTTGTTTATGTCGAAATGATTCCAGTGACGTAAACTTAGTTTCTAAAAAGTTCAAAAATTCCTTTAGCGTTGGTATTTCTCTCGGATTTTGAAGTGATTGTATATATTCATTATAAGAATCCACATCTAATTTTTGAGACAAAAGATGCACGATTAGTGGATCCCAAGTAGATGTCTCTTGTGTCGTGCAGTCACTTTATTAAGACGGCACTTTGGGTTTGCATTATCGGTATTCCCAACAGAGTATTTACGTGGGATGTAAAAATAAGTTTTTTGTTGTTATATCTATGGTTAAGAATATCCCATGATACTTGGTAGTTCTCTGAGCTTATACACAAATGCTGTATCAGTTTCTCAGCTTCCTCCCTTTATTTACTTTTTAAAAACTGAATCTTTTGAGCATTTGACAAAGAAGGATTATTGTGTATGGCTTCTTGAAACAGATCCTTGAACGAAGTCCACTGTTGGTAATTTCCATTAAACAATTTGGTATTTCCATCTGTGGAGATGACATTTCCCGGTGAGATACTGACCACATTTTGGCATTAATGGTTTTCTTTACCTGGATATATGAGGCATGGAAATAAAAACCATGGACTTATCAGTATAGGTCAAGGTTGCGCACTAAAGAGTGATTCCTATATGATATACTCTCACAATAATTTCTGGAAATCACTTAAGCAAACAAGATACAATAATCGAATATCCACATATTTCTATTTTAAATTCTATCATTAAGTCTAATGCATCGCAATCACAAAACTATGAAAACTGGACTCCAGAAAATAATTATGACATATATAAGCAAGTAAAGATTCAAATCGAGAAATTAAAAAGAGAAGAATCAAAGAACCTTTCCACACATGATGTTCACCATTACACCCTGCTCTATGTTATATTAGCGGGATTTATTATTGGATTAGTCACACTTGTCGTTGTGTGGCGGCGAAGGAGACGTCTGAAAGAGCAGACGCCTAGAGAAGCAGCAGCGTCCGAGGGTCCAACCTTAGACCGGCCATCGGATACCGAGCACGGCGGTAGTGTTAGTGTGGTGATAAGTGGGTGTAGTGAAAGTGAATCTCAAAAGTGTACTGTTAAAGTTGTAGAGCAAGGGACCTCCCCTATTGTAATTCGACCGATAAAGTTTGAGGTACCCATAGCAAACAGTGAAGTGTAGTGCATTATAAAATCAAGCATCGGACAAAACGTTTAGAATTTAAGTTTAAATTAAGTGTATAGACATTAAACCATTCCATTAAAAATTCTTATTCCTGAATGTTTCCTTCCGCTCGTTTAAATTTGCCGCGACTACGCAGGCTATTGATTGGTGGCGCGCTCGCTGCCATTTCTCGGCGGCGGAAGCAAGAAAATGTATGGCTGCCTTCGCTATTTATTCGCAAGCAGATGCGCGTGTCAAATTTATCTAAAAATACTAAAAGAAATCTTACTAGAAGTTTATTGACTGTTTGTGTTCCATAAACTCCTGCCTGATATGATAACCTAAGTGACTACCAAACTTGTAGTGCAGTTTGTGAGTTTTGCTAGCCGGCCGGCACGCTGCCCCGTCGTTGGTGAATCCTTTCTATTCCTGCCTATCCAGGTTAGTGTATGCATTTTCTTACATTTGGGATCACAGGGTTTTTATGGAAATATCATCAGATAAATGCAATAGCTTCTCCAGTGAGTTCGAATCATTGTTTGGTGCCTCCTGTGAGGACTTTTCTCTCACAAAATATAAGAAATCTATATAATATCGGAATAAAATTGCAATTGCAATTTATAATTTAAAATAAATAGTTATCGTGGAATACTAAATTCAATATCATTTTGATAATCATTAAGCTATTTTAGTCTATAAATAGGTAGGTACCTAGTAGTAGCTCACAGTGCTCGATTACGCTAGAAGCGTACGGCGAAAAAATACCTACATACTTATGAACTTTATTGTGTAACGACTGTGGAATAAAACTTACCTATAAATTTTGTATTCACATTTAACTGATGATATTGACCTATTGATGATAAAAGTTTTGTGCTCGAAAAATATAAGTTGTAAATCTGAATACGTAATATTTCAGTGTATTTATAATTTGATTGGGAATACTGTTTAAATTAAAACCCGCTTACCTAGATGAGTATCAAATCATTACATTGAAATTTCATTCGTAGAAACGTTCATTTAAAATAGCGGTTCGACGGTTAACGCTCGATTTAGTATTGTTTGTTCTGAATTTAATTTCTTATATAACTTCTTAAAATAGACCTCAAAATGGCGGACGTTGAATTACATTCTTACATAAAAAGGCGTGAATATGAGTATAAAAATATGCAAATTATTTATGACTTAATTAAATCTGCAAAAGATAATAACTCTAAATTATCAACATTTAAGGCGAGATACAAAAAAATTTAAAACATTCGAGATAATTTTTTAGAAACTAATAAATACATAAATGAATTACAGTTGAAAATTGACCCGAAAATTATTATTGACAATAAAATTTTGTTATCGTTTGACGAGTTATATTACGCGGCCATCGAGTTTGCAGATTCTTTCGAGTCAAGTACTAATACTACTTCTCAGTTGGAACCTTGTCGTAGTAATTCTGTCAATACTCCAGTAAAGTTACCTAAATTGCAAATTCCAAAATTTGATGGTCATATAGAGAATTGGCAGACATTTAAAGATAGTTATCTACCGCTTATTCACAATAATGCCTCATTGTCAAATATAGAAAAATTCCATTATTTACTACCCTGTTTATCTGGAAGTGCATTGTCATTAGCAAAGGGAATTCCTATAACATCGTCAAATTATTCTGTTGTGTATAGAGCCTTATTAGACAGATATGATAATAAACGTGTTCTCGCAACAACGTACTTAGAAAAAATATTCAATTTAACGCCGATTAATAAGCCGTCTCTTAATAATTTGTCCGATTTAACCAACATCCTTTATGAAAGTGTCAATGCCTTGAGAGCTTTGGAGATTGAAGAATTGAGCGAGTTTCTTTTATTCTATATTGCCTCGCGTCCGTTGGATATCGAAACTAGAAAACGTTTTGAGTTGCAAAATACTGATGATATTCCAAAGTTTAATAATTTAGTAGTTTACTTGCAAAACTATATTAAGGTTCTTGAAGTAAGTCAACCTACTTTATTTACTCCGTCACATTCGACAAATAAGCAGTTTCGAAATAATAACAAGTTTGAAAATGTTCGACCTCAGAGGCCATCACTCATTACGTGTACAAATTCGAATACGAATAATAATAAAGAAGTAAACCAAATAGTTTGCGCATGTTGTGAAGGTAATCATACTATTTATAGATGCGGGAAATTACATTCTATGTCCATAGAACAACGTCAGCATTTCACACGAGAATTAAATTTGTGTATTAATTGTCTAAGACCGGGTCATGAGGCGGTGAATTGTAAATCCAAGTCGACATGTTTTATTTGTAAAATGAAACATAATACACTTTTACACGTAGATAGTAAAAATTTGTCAGTTCAATCAAGTGAACTAAATTATCCAGACAATTCAAAGTCTAGTGCGTCACTTACTAGCATGACTAACTCTAAACCTTCTAATGTAAGTGTAGGTACGAAAATTCTTGGTACGGCGGTAGTACGTTTACGTCAATCAGATGGTTCGTTTCAGTGTGTCCGTGCCCTTATAGATAGTGGATCTATGGATTCTTTTATTACAAGTGCATGTGCTCGTCGATTAGGATTACATATAAAGAAATGTAACCTGAGCGTCTCAGGCATCGGACAAAATTCCGTGTGTAACATAAAGGGTTATACTTTTGGGTCAATAACACCTAGGACGAGTGCTACACCTCGATTTGATTTACAATTAGTGGTTTTGCCAAAGATTACTTCCATGATGCCTTCTTCAACTTTACCGTTGATCATTAAGGAAAACTTTAAGCACCTTGATCTTGCTGATGGTGAATTTTACAAATCAGGTCCAATCGATCTTTTATTGGGAGTTGAGTGTTTTGATCAAATATATACTGGATCGCGCTACACTGCTGGTCCTGGCTTACCTTGCGCACTATCAAGTGTTTTTGGTTGGGTTATAAGCGGTCAGTTCCTCCAAGACACCACATCTCAAACCCCATTAGAACCCGTTACGTCACTTCTCGCCTCTTGTGCGCTCGATGAAATCGTGCAACGGTTTTGGGAGTCCGAGGAACCACCTCAACGTAAAATTTCCGCTCCAGAAGATATAATATGTGAAGAGATATATAAAACTGGTACCCGTAGGACTGAAGACGGTCGTTATATTGTACCAATCATGCTTAAGGATAATGCTCCTCTCCTGGGCAATTCTTACCAGCAAGCTTTCAATCGCTTTCTCAACTTAGAAAAACGATTACTTAGTCAATCCGAGTTGAAACTGGAATATCAGGAATTTATAAGACAGTACGAAGATTTAGGACACATGCAGTCTGTCAAGTCCTCGTCTACTGATTGCTATATAATTCCACATCACTGCGTTGTGCGTCCAGATAATACTACGACACGACTCAGAGTAGTCTTCGATGCGAGTAGTCGGACTACAAATAACAATTCTCTAAATGATATAGTCCACGTTGGACCCAAACTTCAAATTGATATAGTTGATTTAATAACTAAATTCCGTCTCCACAAAGTTGTTTTTACGGCAGATATTTGTAAAATGTACCGACAAATTTTAATAAGATCAGAGGATCGGTGTTACCAACATATTCTTTGGCGTGATAACCCTCATGAAGTACTCCAGGAATATGAGCTGAATACCGTTACATATGGTGTAAGTAGCTCACCCTATCTAGCTATTCGAACACTTCATCAACTAGCTGAAGATCATGGTCATGAATATTCAAGCCGCGCTTCTGAAGTCTTAACACAAGAAATATTTATGGATGATATTATAACTGGCTGCTCTTCTTTTGATGAAGCCAAGCAATTAAAGGCGGATATTGTGTCTTTATTATCTAAAGGTCACTTTGAGCTACGGAAATGGAGTACAAATACACCGGAGCTGTTGTCTGATGTTCCTTTGGATCATTGTCAAGCTGTTAAATCCTTCGAGGAGTCGGGAAATGAGTTTGTTAAGATATTAGGAATTCGTTGGAATCCATCGGATGATAATTTTTCTTATACATTTATAGATTCTTTTGATGTAAAATTTACAAAAAGATCCATTCTTTCGATAGTTGCGCGTATTTTTGATCCTCTAGGCTGGATCTGTCCAGTAGTTTTTTCTGCTAAGTCATTGCTTCAAGAGATGTGGCGTTTAAATTTATTATGGGATGAAGCTGTTCCGAAGCATTTGGCCAAACAATGGCATTCTATCGCGGCAAATTTGTCAGATTTACAAAAAATAACGCTACCACGCCTAGTCGTACCTCCCAACCCCATTGAGATGCATTTGGTAGGATTTTGTGATGGTTCACTAAAGGGATATGGCTGTTGTGTGTACCTATGTGTTGTCACCAAGGGCAATATTACTGTTACACATTTACTAATGGGGAAATCTAGAGTTGCGCCTTTAAGACCAACCACGATAAATAGATTAGAGTTAAGCGCAGCTGTGCTTCTAGCTCGAGTACTATCCCACATGTACCATTTGCTTAAAGAAAAGCTTAAAATTACTTCTGTACGAGCTTATTCAGATAGTTCCACTACTCTTTCTTGGCTCAATGCCCCACCTCATTCTCTTAAAATTTACGTTGCTAATCGAGTGGTGCAAGCTACTGATTTGATTAGTCCTCAGCACTGGTATCACGTGACCACTGATGAGAACCCAGCGGACTGCTGTAGTCGTGGTGTATCTTGTATGGAGCTTACTGACCACCCTCTTTGGTGGAACGGACCCTCCTGGTTGCATTCTTTGCCCGACACATGGCCAGGCAAACCATTGCTACTTTCCAATGAAGAGCTTCCAGAATTAAAACCTGCGGTTACGGAGAGTTTTCATATTGTTCAATTATCAAACGTACTACTAGATTTAATTTCTAGACATTCTAACTTTACTAAATTACAAAGAACGTTAGCCTGGTGTTTACGTTTCTTGTCAAATGCTCGGTTACGAAAAGCAGATCGAAACCTTTCGTTTCTCACAAGCCCTGAACTAGATAAATCTGTGAAAGTGCTTGTTAAGATTATGCAAGCTCAATATATGGAGTCACAATTCCAACGAGTTCGAAATGAAGAGCAATGCATAAAATCAATTCAAAAACTATCACCCTTCATAGATGGGGATGGCTTATTGCGAGTGGGCGGACGTATCGATGCAGCTCGTTTAGCGCCTTCTGTGTTACATCCATTTTTGCTGACCAAATATTGTCCGTTATCTCGATTAATTGTCGAGTATGATCATGTTAAATATTTACATTGTGGGCCTCGTACATTACAATCTTTAATTCAAAGAAAATTTTGGATAATCGGTTTGAGACTTCGACTTCATACGCAACGTACTTTCAAAATGTGTCCAATGTTTTAAAATAAAACCGGTTTCCAATCAACCGATGATGGGTAAGCTACCTGCTGCGCGAGTACGGCCAACACGTTGTTTTCAAACGACTGGAATTGATTTCGGTGGTCCATTTTGGATTAAGGAAAGTCGTCATCGTGGTGCTAAATCTTATAAAGCATACCTTTGTCTGTTTGTGTGCCTTAGCTCAAAGGCAGTACATCTCGAAGCGGTAACAGAGGTAAGTTCTGAGGCTTTCCTCGCTGCACTAGATAGATTTGTCTCTCGCCGTGGTATGTGTCATACTATTGTAACCGATTGTGGTACAAAGGAGAATGCCAAAATACGGCTTGTCGCCGACAAGCAATTCATTATCATTGCAATTTATATTTTATAATACTTTAAATTATCAACTATTAATAGATTTAAAAACAGCACACCGTTTCGAGTAATTTTTGTAAAGTTAATCAACGACTATTACGTGAAAAGTACGCCATTTACAAAAAAATTGCCAGTAAAAAGTTAAAATGACTAATCTGTCGAAAATCGATAATTGTTATGAATTAATCAATAGTTGTGAAAGTGAACAAAAGTACAATAAATACGCCATGTTATAATATTTTTCTCTTTGCTACTGCACAAAAATATTTTTCCTTATTATTTTACATAACTATAATTAGTAAAGATATAATAATCATACTATAACATATAATTTATTATTTATTAACAATCGATATTAATCGATTGAAAACAATTTAACATCTGTTAATGGCAACACTTTTTTTAATTGTCATAATCATTAATAAACATTACATTTGCGGTACAATTCGTTCACTTTGTTGTTCATTTTTATTCTATCTATTTACCTGGCTTCGAACTTGAATCTGAAACTTCTTAATTATTGACCCGGCTTTTAACTATGACCAGAATCTGTTTTACATGTTGACTCAGCTTTTAACTTGGACTGAACCTGTTATTCTCGTCGACTCGGCTTATTCGTAGTTAGACGTAAGTATTTCGATGCATGTACGACTAAAATGCTGTGGGTATTTACATATCAACATAGATCACTGAAAACATTAACAGTAACCCTTACATTTTACCTACAGATACCAAACAACAGTGTGGTGTGTCATGAGTGTTGGTTGTTACTATAAATGAAGTGCCTGAAATAAGTCAGTCAAGTATTGGTAATGAAAATGTATGTATACATTGTGGAAGATCTTTAATATTGTATAAGAACTCGTATGTTAAACAACAATACTGACAAAAGATCTGTTGTTGCGAAAAGGATTATGCCACAACAAGTAAGTAGAAACAACATTCATTTAATTATAATAAATAAGTTATAGTAATAATAATAAGTCAATTATTTGACAATTATAATTTACCATTATGTTATGCTTATGCTTTGTATGGAATGCAAAACATCTAAACAAACCGAGCCTGTAATTAACTATAGATAGTATTTAAAAACTAATGGGATGGTGTCTATACTTTAAAAATATTTATATAAAATCAAACCCAAATGATGACCTCTGTGGCGGAGTGGTGTCTACACAGAACTTAAGGCTGCGACACCTCAAGAGGTTCTGGGTTCGAACCATGGTTGGGGCGTTTATTTGTGTGATGAACACAAATATTTGTACCTGAATCGTGGTTGTATCATCCATATTTATGTATTCTATTTGTTATTTAGTTGTCATAGTATGAGATTTCTTGGTTTTGCACTAAATAATTGTTGTGAGCTGTCACGAATATTATGTATTTCGATTTTGATTGGGTTTTTACCTGGGTCGAAATTTAAATCTTAACTATTTTTTATCTAGAATAAATGCTATAAACATTGAAAGAAATGATTATGTTACAATATTTCTAATGATTTTATTTCTTTTCAGCTCCGATCATCAGACAGAATTTGTCACCCTTGTTGGCAAAAGTGTTATTTGTAAATTATACTGCACCATCTCCATTATCTGCAAGTTCTACATCTTCTCAAGAATTGCCAATTCATGAGCTGGAGCACTCTAATGATGATAACATTATATCAGTCTCGAATTCCAGGGAAAATACTTGCAAGTGTATCTACAATAATTTTGGTGGGGCGTAGAACTGTATGTTGCTGTGCTCACATAATGACGATCATTTGGTATTTAGGATGGGCTAGATATCAGTCAAATATGGAAGCCAGCACAGTTTTTAGAAAATTTTTTACAACTAAAAATTGATACAATTGATAATTAAAAATATTAATCTTTACATGTTTTTTAATTTACAGATCCTTTTTTATGACTTAAAAGGTTTCGTCCTTTACCTTAAATCCATAAATGTATATAAATAGGCTGTTTTAATGAAAAACTATGTAGAAAATTGTTGAAAAAAACAAAAACTTTTTTGAATATAACTTTTTTTGGTGAGCTTTTATTAAAGATATAATGTGCATATAATTTTTTACATTTTTTCCCCTTTCTTATAATACAACACTCTTGTCTGTCGGTTCTGGCCGAAGTTTCTATGGAAGCTTGGCATTGTCCTTTCATGGGAGCGAATAAGTATTTGAAAGAAGTTATTGACGAACTTCGAAAACATTACCCTGCAATAGCAGATGGATTAGCTAATCGTCAAATTAACTGGAATTTCAATCCTCCGGGTGCACCTCATTTTGGAGGTATATTTGAAAGCGGCATTAAGTCGACTAAATTTCATCTCAAACGAGTCGTCGGTGCTGAAATTCTTACTTTAGAAGAATTCATTACCATATTGGCAAAAGTGGAAGCTGTTAAATTCGCGTCCACTTTGTGCAGCTTCTCCAGATCCTGCAGAGTTAGATGTTTTTACGCCAGGACATTTTTTAACCGGAGGCCTTTTAGTTTCGTTACCCGAAGAACCTATTAATGAAAACGTTTGTCCACGGTCCCGTTGGCAAATGCTAAAGAAACTCACTCAAAGTTTTTGGCGGATTTGGCAGCGCGATTATCTTCACACACTTCAACAGAAAAATAAATGGTTTGCTAACGCGCCTAACCTAAAAGTAAATGACTTAGTTCTTCTAAATTAACCAAACCTTCCTCCGTTGCTTTGGAGATTAGCTCGAGTAGAACGTGTTCATCCGGGTTCCGACAATATCGTCAGGGTCGTTACTCTTCGAACTGCTAATGGTAAAACCATGCGACGACCTGTCGTAAAGGTGTGCCCATTGCTAATTAATTAGCTTAAATAAGTAAAATTTGCTACTCAACTATTTCTAATTATTATTTTTTTTCGAGCACATCTTATCGTTTTTGGTGTCATTAATTCCTGAAATCCTGATGTATTTCAAGTGGGGAGAAAATGTATAGACATTAAACCATTCCATTAAAAATCCTTATTCCTGAATGTTTCCTTCCGCTCATTTAAATTTGCCGCGACTACGCGGGCTATTGATTGGTGGCGCGCTCGCTGCCATTTCTCGACAGCGGAAGCAAGAAAATGTATGGCTGCCTTCGCTGTTTATTCGCAAGCAGATGCGCGTGTCAAATTTATCTAAAAATACTAAAAGAAAGCTTACTAGAAGTTTATTGACTGTTTGTGTTCCATAAACTCCTGCCTGATATGATAACCTAAGTGACTACCAAACTTGTAGTGCAGTTTGTGAGTTTTGCTAGTCGGCCGGCACGCTGCCCCGTCGTTGGTGAATCCTTTCTATTCCTGCCTATCCAGGTTAGTGTATGCATTTTTTAACATTTGGGATCACAGGGTTTCTATGGAAATATCATCAGATAAATGCAATAGCTTCTCCAGTGAGTTCGAATCACTAAGTTTTTGTTGTATCATGCATGCCTTATATTCATAATCTAAACTTTTTCTTAAATTTGCATAATTAAATGACCTATATTATAAAAAAGTACAGTATTACTTAAGTGTTTAATCTATATGAAACATATTTTTTTTAGCATATTTTAATTTTTTTTGCTTAAACAATTTATCTTTGTTTAAGTTGTCAATATCTTATGAATCATTTATTAATTTTCCACTATTTGTATGACTGTACAACAGCAATTTCTCTTTCTGAGAGGCCAAGATGTACGAGACATCGTACATAAATATTATAATAATCACGTAAAACTGCAAATCGGCATTTCTGCGGTGACATAAATTTCTGTAATTAGCTATTAAGTCAGTCAGTGCAATAAACGCATTCTCTCAACGCGGTCGTATCATTATCATAGCAGTTTCCTAGCATAGCACTATCATAGTTTAGCATCCTTAAGCACCCTTTAGCATATTGTATTAATTTAGGGAAAAAACCCTACATTATATGGTAGAGCCGGGTCCTCCGGCTTGAAGGACCATTTAGATGTACGGACTATGCGAGACATACACCTAACAAAGGGGAAATGTAAATATAAAGTCACTGGTAATGGTAAAGGATAAAGTTTATTTTAAATACACTATTTAACAAATTATAAGATAGAAAAAATAGAACTAATTATGGTTGTGGTAAAATGATGTATGAGGAAACAGTGTAGATGGAGAAGTAATGGTAATGGAGTATACAAGCGATTGGTATGGTGGTCGACGTATAACTAACAATGAATGAAAAACCTATAACTAAGTAAATCACTACAATGCGGTTCAAAATGTGCATACGGTGCAATATGAATGCGGCCGGCACGTTCGCGGTTAATGTACGTCTCGTACATTGACAGCTTACTGCATTATTATTACACAATCCTTGTTTACCTACTGGACCCGAAATCAACCAACCTAACCTAGAATTTTGTAAAGTGGGCATAACCTTTGTAACGTTCGTAATTCTCCTAATAGCTATTTCAATTTATGTATATAAAAAAATAACTTTATTTATAAAAAAAAAACCTAAATACAAACTATAGTAGTTTATATTAATAAGTTTTAACGGCATCTTTGATATTAAATAATTATTAACAAAAAATAACTTACTATTATTTTACGAGCGAACATACGAACAAAGTGAAAGTTTTGTTATTTAATTACTTTACGTAGCTACTGGTTTGACAAGGACTGTGCGGGTTGAGGTAAGCGGAGAGAGTAGCGACACTGACAGCGGCCAGCTGATCCGCGCTCCTGCCACAGGCACGACCAAACATTGATAAGTTACACATGTACTTAACGCTCGCTAATACTTATAATTTTGAATTTTAACGTTCATGTTGGTTCGTCGTCTATTTAAAAAACTTGTTCTCAAAGCTGTGTTCCTTAAGAATTTACTATTCAACGAATTTAAATTGCATAGTGTTTGTGTTTATCCCGTACTGGGAACTTCGTTGGGGTTATATTACCCACTTAATGTTGCTGCCCTTGTGGACAAGGTGATCCCTATTGTACTGAACGCCGGCGCAGAACACTGGACAGAAGTATAAACGTTTTCTGGACCGGGTGGAGAAGCTACGTATCCAGGGGAGTGCCGTTACGGTGCACTCGCTATCGACCTCGTACCTACCCACGACCCACTTATATTTTATTTTTTTGCTACAAGATTGTAAATTCATTTGAAAATTAAATTCTAATATCTTATTTGTCTTCTTTTTATTTATTTTAACATAAATAAAACGTGACAATGGCGCCCACTCTTATAGTTTAAAGGTTTAGAGGTCGGTACTATAGCGTGTTCACTTTAGCATTTTTTTTTTATCTGGTGTTGGTTGTGTGCATGTTAGTTTGTAAAACGATGATAGTGGATAATTTAAATTGTGTGCTCTAATCCTGTACTTTATTTTATTGCTCGAGTATTCGATACCTATACACATATTATTTTTGTAAAAGAAAAAAGTATTCCTAGTGTTAATTTTATGCCAGGTGTTTTATGAAAAGTCTTTTTTTAATATACCTACTTAATTTTTTTTTCTTGTAAAACACACAATTTAAAATTGAGTAGACTGTTTTTTTTTTCTCTTCACCGTGTGTTTTTTTTTAATAATAATTTTTTGTACGTTTTTGTTTCACACTTCATTGTTATCGATCAAGTTGATTGATGTGACAGAACGGATAGGTATAACTGCTTTGGCTTATTGTTTTTCTTTTTTTTTTTTTGCTAACTTTTAAATTAGATATATTTGCACAACTGATTTAATATTTTTTTGATATTAATTACAATGTCTCGACCTATTAAATTTTTGCATTTACAAAAGGCGGAATTACAGTATGAGGTTATTATAAGAGGGGAAATACCCGCTAATACGGTTTTAGAGTTAAGACGTCAGGTGTGTAAATTAACTCAATTATATGCCTCAGACGATATTGCTGATTCATGTCTAGAGTTTTCTGAAGAATGTAAGGGTATCACCGATTCATTAAAAAAAGTTAAGTCAAATTTGGATGCTTTAATGTCTGTGCCTGAGGAAGGACTCAGCAACCGTACACAGTCTCTGCTAAACCACTTGTATCATAGATTCCGACGAGTGGAGCAACCTGAGTTGCCCGAACATCTTTCTATTTGGAGAACGCTAAAGGGACAGTTTGATGACTAAAGTATCCAGTTTTCTAAAATAACTAAGTCTGGGAACGATACTACTAATGCTGATGCTTATTATATGGCCGACGATATGGCCAAGACAGCGACTGGCTTAGGTAATTTAAATGTATCTGTGCACTGTGATCGCGGTCTATCTTCTGATGTGTCGAAGCTTAAATATGATGGGAAAACATGTGTTAGATCCTTTATCCAGAGACTGGAAGAGTTTCGCGTGTCCAAAAATATTGCCAACGATAGGTTGATGTCTCTTGCTTTTGAAATCTTTACGGGCGACGCTCTCCACTGGTTTCGTGCGGTTTCAAACGAGATTGATTGTTGGGATTCTTTAATTAGTAAATTACGTCAAGATTTTGATGTTTTTGATTACGACTACCGAATGATTACCGAGATTCGTAATCGCACTCAAGGGGAAACTGAAAATATAATTGTTTATTTGTCAATAATGAAGGGTATGTTTTCTCGACTCAGTAAACCTTTGGAGGAAATGGATCAACTAGATATATTACTGCATAATATTAGACCTATATACGATAATGTACTAGCTAACTGCCCGGATATAAAATCCATTGAACAACTTCAACAACTATGTAAGAACTATGAACAAATTAAGGCTCGTTCGGCAAATTTTAAAGAGCCTATTCCTTCCTCTTCCAGAACATTGGCCCCGGAATTTGCTTATAATGCTCCTCAAAAGTTTTTAAATAAGAATTTCGACACAAATTACAGATCTTCTAATCATAATAATACAAAATCTTCTGCCAATACTAATAAAGTTTATGCCGTCTCCGGTGGTAAGTTTTGCTATCGTTGCCGAGTGGATACTCATGGTATGAAAGAATGCACTGCCACACGCGAGATATTCTGTTTTAAGTGCGGCAAGAAGGACGTACGCTCCCCGGAATGTCCTGTCTGTAATAAGCACAAAATTGCAAACCAAAAAAACGATTAGGTGAAAATTGTAGCAAACCATCAGTCAATTATTTCGATAGCTCGGATTGGAAAAATTGGCTGATGACGGTCAAAATGTTTTTTTCATCTTATAATGTTGCTTCAATTTTCTCTTGTGTGAAACCGAGTGATGATCCCCGGCCTTATGTTAAAGTTAATGTAAACAATAACAGTAACTTAAGTTGTTATGGTTTATTGGACTCCGGTTCAGTGGTTAGTATTTTGGGCAAGAATGCACATAATGCCTTTGGTTCTCTAGGTTTCCCCTTGTTTATTGACTCAAAAATTTCTGTACATGCTGCTGGGGGTCAACAACTCAGATCTGTGGGATATATGCTCTTACCTTTAAGTTTTCAAGGCCAGGAACATCTCATTAAATTACATGTCATTCCGGAAGTTGAGTCCTTTCTTATACTTGGCATGGATTTTTGGTGTAAATTCAATATCCTCCCTAAATACCTAAATAATGTAACCTGTTTCGCAGCTGGTGAAGCAGAGCTGTTTAATATTTCTGTCGAGTCTGCAGAGGTTTTCCTTCATTGCTATGAAAATCTAACTGAAACTGAAAGATGTATCGCGGATAGTGTTGTGGAAGAGTTTAAAGCTATTTCTTTTGAAAAAATTGGTTTAGGTAGGACCGATGTTATAACTCATTGTATTGATACTGGTAATGCGGAACCTATCCGCCAAAGATACTATCGAATGTCACCTGAAAAGCAAAAAATAATCACCGAGCAGGTCGACGAGATGTTGGCTCTCGATGTCGTAGAACCTTGTGAGAGTCCCTGGTCATCTCCAGTACTGGTGGTTGGAAAGAGAGACGGTAAACCGCGCTTTTGCTTGGATTCTAGGAAACTAAATTCTGTCACTAAAAAGGATGCTTACTGTATCCCCTATGTTTCAGAAATCCTTGATAATCTGAGAGACGCTAGGTATTTGTCTAGTATAGATTTATCAAAATCTTTCTGGCAGATTCCTATTAAAACGGAGGATAGGGAGAAGACTGCATTTTATGTCCCGGGTCGCGGAACTTTGCAATTTAAAGTTACCGCCTTTGGCTTGTCAAATGCACCAGCAACACAGCAACGTCTGGTAGACACTCTCTTTGGTCCCGAGTTTGAGCTGAAGGTATTTGCGTACCTTGATGACGTCATAATCTTGAGCCGATCCTTCGAGGAGCACGTGTCCTTATTGCAGCGCGTACTGGAGAAGTTGCACAAAGCTAATCTTACAGTTAATCTTAGTAAGTGTCAGTTCTTTCGTAGCAAGCTAAGATATCTGGGTTACGTAGTCGATTCAAAAGGTTTGCGCACTGATCCGGAGAAGGTGGAGGCTGTTCTTAATTATCCAGCGCCTACAAATCGAAAGGAAGTCAAACGTTTCCTTGGTACAGCTTCTTGGTACAGAAGATTTATACCGAATTTCAGCACGATTGCTGCACCTCTTAATAGATTAACATCAACAAAGAAGAACTCTCCACCTTTTCAATGGTCGGTCGACGCTGACAAGGCTTTTATCGCTCTGAAGTCACTGCTGGTCAACGCTCCGGTTTTAGCTTGTCCCAATTTCGATCTGCCTTTTGAGGTCCACACGGACGCCAGCAATTTTGGCGTTGGAGCTATGTTGTCTCAAACTATTGAAGGTGTTGAGCATCCAGTTGCTTATATGAGTCGTTCCTTATCTGGTGCTGAAAGAAATTATAGTGTGACAGAACGTGAAACTCTAGCTGTTTTAGTAGCTCTGGAGCATTGGCGTTGTTATCTGGAAAACGGGTTACCATTCACTGTTTACACTGACCATTCAGCTATTAAATGGTTTCTTTCACTCTCAAACCCAACTGGTAGACTGGCTAGATGGGGTGTTCGCTTATCAGCTTTCAATTTCGATATAAAGCATCGACGTGGTAAGGAAAACGTTATACCCGATTCTCTTTCTAGATTACCATCGCTCGCAGCCATTTCTAAATCTAACCCCATTCCTGAAACTCAAGATTCATGGTACCTTAACATATATCATGGATGTCAAGAGTCACCGAGCAAATTTTCTAACTATCGTGTTGAAAATGGAGCCTTATATCGCTTTATGAAGGGTGGGAATTCTCTTACTTCCGAGTTCGACTGGAAGTTGGTGGTGCCTCAAGAACAACGCTTAAATATAATGAAAAACAACCACTCTGAACCCACTGCCGGTCACTTTGGAATTTTTAAAACTTATAAAAGGCTTCTTCTTCGTTTTTACTGGCCAAAAATGCACGCAGATGTGCTTAAGTTTATTTCTAAATGTGACATATGTTCAGCCTACAAGTTGCCGACCCACGGCACCTTAGGTGTGATGGGGAGGCCTAAAGAGTGTAGCCGACCCTTTCAAACTCTTTCTATAGATTTGGTGGGCCCGCTTCCTCCTTCACGAAAGCAACATTGTTATATTTTCGTCGTAACATGCTGTTTTTCAAAGTATTGCCTTATGTTTCCCTTGCGAAGGGCAACTGCGGATGTGGTGGCTAAACATTTGGAGAATGATGTTTTCTTAGTGCATGTATTCCTCAAACAGTTATTTTGGATAACGGTGTCCAGTTTACGAGCCGTGAAATTAATGTTTTGTTTAAAAAGTATTCCGTCCCTAATGTTCATTTTACCCCGAGGTACACTCCACAAATGAATACCGTTGAAAGGTACAACAAAACCATAGTAACAGCTATTTCTACGTTTGTCGAGGAAGACCACCGTGCATGGGATGTGAATCTCTCAAAAATACAGTTCGCCATAAACAGCTCTGTCAATGAGACTACCGGTTACACCCCAGCGTTCTTAGTTCATGGAAGGGAATTGGTCGTGGATGGGTGTCATTATATTGATAATGAAACCCCAAACGAGACTATTTTCCTACCTCGTGACGTTTATGCTGAGAACTTAGGACATCTTACAACTGTTTTTGACAAAGTTCAGTTAGCATTATGGCAGGCTCATAAAAAAAATACACAACGTTACAATTTAAGACGGAAATTTGGGGAGTTTCATGTTGGTGATGTAGTTTGGAAGCGCTGCTATTTTCAAAGCGACAAAGACGCCCGTTTTACAAAGAAACTCGCCCCAAAATATTCAAAATGCCGCATTAAGCATAAAAATTCCCCCTTGGTTTATATTTTGGAGGACATGTCGGGACGTGATCTCGGTTCATGGCATATAAAGGATCTAAAATCAGCAGCCAAATAATAATGTTTTTGGCCCAATTTTGTAGACATTTAATTCATTTAGGCTAGTCAATGTCTTTTAACTTACGTAGGGTTTTAGTATCTGTATTACGGATTTTAAGAGAGCTAAAATCCTTTTCTAAGAGGGGGGATACTGTAACGTTCGTAATTCTCCTAATAGCTATTTCAATTTATGTATATAAAAAAAGAACTTTATTTATAAAAAAAAACCTAAATACAAACTATAGTAGTTTATATTAATAAGTTTTAACGGCATCTTTGATATTAAATAATTATTAACAAAAAATAACTTACTATTATTTTACGAGCGAACATACGAACAAAGTGAAAGTTTTGTTATTTAATTACTTTACGTAGCTACTGGTTTGACAAGGACTGTGCGGGTTGAGGTAAGCGGGGAGAGTAGCGACACTGACAGCGGCCAGCTGATCCACGCTCCTGCCACAGGCACGACCAAACATTGATAAGTTACACATGTACTTAACGCTCGCTAATACTTATAATTTTGAATTTTAACGTTCATGTTGGTTCGTTGTCTATTTAAAAAACTTGTTCTCAAAGCTGTGTTCCTTAAGAATTTACTATTCAACGAATTTAAATTGCATAGTGTTTGTGTTTATCCCGTACTGGGAACTTCGTTGGGGTTATATTACCCATTTAATGTTGCTGCCCTTGTGGACAAGGTGATCCCTATTGAACTGAACGCCGGCACAGAACACTGGACAGAAGTATAAACGTTTTCTGGACCGGGTGGAGAAGCTACGTATCCAGGGGAGTGCCGTTACGGTGCACTCGCTATCGACCTCGTACCTACCCACGACCCACTTATATTTTATTTTTTTGCTACAAGATTGTAAATTCATTTGAAAATTAAATTCTAATATCTTATTTGTCTTCTTTTTATTTATTTTAACATAAATAAAACGTGACACCTTCCCTAGTCTAATTTGATTACCAAAAATTATCTCCCAAAATAAATCCGCTCCAATTAATATATCTACCTCAGCGGGTTTATAAAACTGTGGATCTGCTAAATTTAATAATATATTTTTCGGAATATTCGAAACCTGCGTATTTACTTTCGCATTCGGCAGCGTACTAGTTATACGCGGCACTACCATACTATTTACTTCAGCCGAGAAACTACCTTTCATCGACCTTATTACGAATTTACATTTCTCCGATATACATAACTTAATATTTCCTATACCTGATGCAGTCGTAGGCTGTTCGTTCTTAACACTACATAATCCTAACCTGGCGCGTAAACATTCAGAAATTAAACTTATTTGACTCCCGCTGTCAAGCAAAGCGCGCACTACAAATACCTTGCCGGTTATGTTGTTTACAACTTTAACGAACGCCGTAGATAAAAGAATCGGCTGTGTGGGGATCGCTACCAACGCGTCATCAGTTGTAGATAACAAGACGGGCTCCGATGCACTTTCGCACAGCTGATCTCTATTCATTTGTGATACGAATGATTGCGAATTGGTCACTGGAATTATCATACAATATTTCTATTTCGGTTTGCAAACTATCATAGGCAGCTAAATTAGTCTCTAATAAATCTTAACTTTAATTCTGAGACTTGTTGAGTTGATAATTTACTTACCTCAATTTTTTGAACATTCTCTAAATAATCTCTATTTACTGTTAATTGACCTTTAAAACAACTTCGCCTTTTGATTAGTTTATCTTTACTGTCTTTATATTGTGCAATGCCCATAATAATGTGGGAACCAAAAAAAAATCAAATATATGTACCTCAAAGATCAAATATCTGTATATGTTCCCTAAAGGATCCTTCACTTCTCACCAGGTAAATAATGTTGTAATACTAGTTTATTATACCTTTATAGGGCTATGAAAGGCTGGCACAATCGTCAACAGTTACTTTTTGAACCTGAAATTATTATAAGAAATCTTTAAACCATGAAATGGGAAATAAACGAGGTAGAACTACAAGGGTTGAAAGAATTATTCAAATTACAAAGAAAATTTTTACTCAGTGGTGGATTGAAACAAAATATTAACGGCTTATTAAATTCTCATCCATTTACCACAATATTTTCCATGTATCTAATATACAACGTGTCCAAAAATTCAACGATAAGCGGGCGCCAAGAGATAGACCTGCTCATGTGTACTTATGGAAAAATAAGAAAAAAATTATATCTTATTAACCTTTTTTATTATAAAATTAAATTCGAAAATCTTCGAAAATTTACGCCTTTTATGATATTTTCAACTACCACGACCACAACTTCTCAATTATGTTCAATCTTTTTTTGGTATCGGATACCTAAGTAGCATTACTATTCGCTACAACTCTTAAAAACACCAAAATGCCCGCAGTTTTTACACAAAAAACAATGAAAATGTATTTTTTCCTTAAATTTTCACAGATTTTTACGTTCCGTAATCTTTGGCTTACGGTCTTGTAAAAAAAAGTATGGACACCACTGTGGCAAGTTGTTTTTAAAATTGACTGAACTCATCAAGATTCCAAAATGGTATAATAATCTAAGATACTAGTCACAGTAAAAAATATGCACACCATTTGTAACCAAACGAACCAAATTATAAATATTCATTAGATATTTATTTATTAGGTAATGCTCTATTTCTGCTATTTTGAAAGTATTGTTTTTCATGCCACTTCGCCCTTTACTTGTGTCTATGTATACCAAATTACCAATTCTACCAGCTACCTGCACCAGAGCGGCTGCATCCCTTTATCGAAAACGAGTTCTGCGGCATTGTCACATTCCTTTGACGTAATTTGTTTTTCTAACTCAGTTCGCACGTTTGTAATGGCTCAACTTATAGTTGACTCAACTGATAGCGAGAAGGGTATGTTAGAGAGGGATAGATAGATATTTTTTGTAGAATAACAACAATGCAGGTACATAGAGAAATCCTGTTCTCAGCAAATCTGAAGTCGGATCAGTACGTTCTGCTCCTTTGTTTACTGCGCACCTTTCTGTATTCAATTGACGTGGCTCTCGTACTAACGACTTTTGGCTTTCTATTTTGGACTGGAATTAAGTGATCTGCAAACTGAACTAACCTGGCATTAATTTGGACTGTGATAGTGTTTTGTGAATTGGACTTTCGTCGTATTGTTTGTTTGTCGTTGATTGTTTAGCGTTATCATGCCGCTACCATACACGCCGATGGAATACGCTAATATGCACCTCATTTATGGAGAATGTCGGTGCAATGCTATCGCTGCTAGCAGATTGTATCGGGAAAGGTACCCGAACGCCCAAAGATACCCAGATTACCGAGTATTTATGAATGTGCATCGAGCGTTCTCGGAGGGTCGTTTGCCATCAGCCAGAAGCAACGCTGGAAGACCTAGATCGGAATACGATGAAGAAGTTCTCAATGAAATAAACATTTACTCAACTACTTCAGTACGCGCCATAGAAGCAGCTACGGGAATCCCAAAAAGTACGGCTCATCGAATTTTAAAACGTCACAGGCTTCACCCATACCACTACAGACGTGTGCAAACATTGCTACCACGGGACTATCCACTACGGATCACATTTTGCCGTATTATGCTTCAAAAGCACCGGGAAGATCCTCAATTCTTGGACAAAGTACTATGGTCGGACGAAACAACTTGCAAGAAAGATGGATATTTAAACCTCCACAACCTACACAGCTGGAGCAATGAAAATCCACACCTAATGAGACAGGAAAAATCCCAATATCAGTTTAAGGTTAACCTATGGACGGGCATATTAAATGGAAAAGTGATCCGGCCTTTTGAACTACAAGGAAACTTGGATGGTGACAGTTATTTGAACTTTTTACAAAATGATTTGCCAGAATTGCTTGAAGACGTCCCCTTAAGAGATCTATTCCGGGCGTTGGATTGGGCGACTTGGTCCTATCTTATGGCCACCCCGATCACCCGACTTAAACCCCCTGCACTTTTTCTAGTGGGGTTGTCTCAAAGACAAAATCTATGAAAAACCCATTACGACATTGGACGAGCTTCGGCAAAAAATTAGTCAGGCTGTGTCACATATCAATGCTAAAAGGTATGCACGAAAAATAAAACGCTCTTTTTTAAGGCGATGTCGTGCATGTATTAATGCCGGTGGAAAACAATTTGAACATTTACTGTAATGTTAATTATTAATAAATGAATGAGACTAAAACTCACTATTGTTTTATTTCAATATTTTTTTTAAATATTAAACCATTTCGGAACAGTACAATTTATTACTCACAACTTTGGTTCTTGATTCTAAATGGTATGATTTTTAGTTTGTTGCTAGTTATCATGAAGTATTATACCATTATAGAATCTTCATGAGCTGCGTCAATTTTAAAAACAACTTGCCGCAGTAGTGTCCATACTTTTTTTCTACATGACTGTGAGTCAAAGATTACGGAACGTAAAAATCTGTGAAAATTTAAGGAAAAAAATACATTTTGATTGTTTTTTGTGTAAATACTGTGGACATTTTGGTGTTTTTAACAGTTGTAGCGAATATTAGTACTACTTAGGTATCCGATACCAAAAAAAGATTGAACATAATTGAGAAGTTGTGGTCGTGGTAGTTGAAAATATCATAAAAGGTGTAAATTTTCGAAAATTTTCGAATTTTATTTTATAATAAAAAGATTAATAAGATATAATTTTTTTCTTATTTTTCCATAAGAACACATGAGCAGGTCTACCTCTTGGCGCCCGCTTATCGTTGAATTTTGGGACACGTTGTATATTACCTATGTACTTCAGAACTATACGACGTCCGTTCTAACAGCTGTTTTTAAATGGCAGCGCGACGAAACACGACGGTTTCCGAGACCACCCGAAGGATGCGTCACCATCGGCCGCTGTCGGTCCTCCTACCGCGCTCCTCGCCCCGTGCGTAATATAAGGCGCGAACAATATGTGTATATACTAGGCATGTGCGCCGATGCCGAAATCTTCGGCGGCGGCGTGGAGCTTCAGTGGCGGCGGCGTAAATGGCGGCGAAAACGGCGTCGTTATGTCAAATGATGGAAAATTAAAATTTAAATAATTCAGAATGCCTTTATTGACATAACACATATAAAAGCTACTTAAACTAATAACACCTTTTAAGTAACAAATATGGCACAACTATACTCTTCAAAATTATGTAACGTAGTCATAATGATGTTAAACAACAATATGAAGGTACTATTTTGTTCGATAACTTTTTGCCATCTTGTAGGTAGGAACATGATCCCATTGCTATAGAAAATTAGGGGCGTCTAATCAAGAAACCGCATCAAGTGGTTTTGACAATACACGCGTGATGTTAACTGGACACTGCCTAAAAAATTCTGTAGAGACCTAAACTGGTGGAAATCTGAAGGTGCAAGGTCAGGACTATACGACAGATGTATTAACACCTTCCAGCCAAACTCTTAATTTATTTAAAAACCACTCCCTTTCTTTTGATTAATTCTGGCCGCTTTCTCTCAACTTCTTGCTTTAATCTCATCAGTTATTTGCAGTAGAGTTCAGAATCGATGATGCTGCCTGACGGTAACAGCTCATAATGAATAATACCCTTCCAATCCCACCATACAAACAGCATCACCTTTTTTCCAGCTAACCCGGATTTCGCCATAGTCTAAAAAGCCTGACCGACCTTTGACCACGATTGTTTTCGCATGTTCTTGTCGTACCTGATCCAGTTTTTATCACCAGTTAGAAAAACAAATGAAAATCACACATTTTCTTAATTTGAATTCGAAATCTTCTTTAAAATTTGAACTTTTTAATAATACCGCAACCAGCCATATAGAAATGGTATAGCCAGAAAGATTTTATTACAACTTTATGCATACTATATACGAAAAGACTTTTTCCCCAACCTAATAGTTATTACGTATAGAAATTATTTTATTGATATTATTCCCAGTTAGACGCAATCGTTTAACCGTTTTAGTAAGGCCAGCTACAAAGAATACATGTTCGCTAGGTGTGCTTGTAGCTAGATTAGACAAATAAGAGTAAGTATTGAATTTTTTATTTCTGCCAACTTTATCTTGAAACGAGTGCTACATTAATTGTACAAGATTGACAGCTGTAATTAAAGAAGAAAGATTCGATTGTTTATTTGTTTGCATCTGTTCATTGAATTTACTTTTGTATTCATTAAAATTTTACTAAACATGGAAATACGAAACGGAATTAACACGTGCCGCACAGAATGCACTGTATTGCTTAGCAACCGAGCGAACGAATGTTACTCGCAGTTCGTGTCATACCGCGCCGTTTACGCCGGTCTTTCGAACCGGTCAGCGGCGGCGTGTCATAATTGGCGGCGTCGGTCATCGGCGCGGCGCGGCGCACACGTCTAGTATATACATATTACAGACTATATAAAATATATTATCGTGTAATCGAGACAGCATTGAGGATGAAAAAATAAAAACAATAAAATAGCTTACTGTATCAATTTAACTTTAAATTTTCTAAATTAACTACACTCACGTTAATTATATTTGATCAATTTTGCATTCACAATGTTATACTGAAAATTATGCTTAAGCTTTGTCCTCGAGATTAAAAATAATTACAATGTAGTATCACATATGGTGATGCCAGTTTACACACTGTTAGTTGAGTGAAATAAATTTCCACTTTTTTTTTGGTGCGGGTATCCCTATCCAACCTCCTGCCGCGATTAGTACCCGTCGTCAGTCACAATTTCAGTGCTCTGCCAGTTCGCACTTCTCATAAAGTTTACGCGTCTAGTGTTGAAAAACCTCGTAATTAAACGCTAAAATGCCGAAACGGAAGAAATCCAAGGAGGATTACGAGCATTTGTTAAAAAAGATGAAGAAAATGGAACGAAAGATTTTACGTGCAACTCGCCATTTAAGTGATTCATCTTCGTCTACTCGGAGCGATGATAACGAACCGCCGAATAACTCGCAAGGTACATACCTACAATTATGTATATTACAATAAAATATAATTATGTTTTAGTGTAGTGTTTTTTAAAGGTTTGCGGGATTAACAATTGTGAGTTATTCCCTACCTTACCAATGTACATTTAGTAAACAATATTACGCTATGTCAGGTACTGCGAGCAACCACACCGGGTTGTTACTTTACCTACCGCCTAGATTGTTTTTTTCTTGCAACCGCACAATATTTGGGTATTTTCGTCATATTAAGAAAAAATAGAATGTACTCGTATCAATACGTTAGTATGTTATTATTCTATTGTACTGGGCATGCGGGACAACGTTTGAGTTGTAACCTACCCATCATACAGTTTGGCAGGCAGTCATAAGGGCTGTTTCGTAACTGTTATAGTACAACTATGCACCGTATTTACAGACGGCGAATTAATAAACATCGAACCAATAACAGACGAAGGCGACATACTTATCGAGGAACCGTTGCACCCTTGCATCGAGGAATCGGGGCCATCAACTAGCGCCGCTGCGGATGCGGCTGCTCTCGCGGCCATTCAGGCCGTTTCTGCCGACGCTCAACCTGAAAAGCAATTGAAATCGGATGCCCAGAATACGGTATCGTTTGAATTAGCTCCAGTTCTAGATGACGAAACACTCGCCATACTTGGTGATGACCCATCCACTCAAAAATCCTACGGCGAGGACATACATAAAGACTTAGCTGTCCGGTTACAGCATATTGCCACCACAGGCTTGACAAAAGAGACACGCAAAGAACTTAACAGTAAGTACCTACCACCAGCTAATTCCACCTTGATAGATGCTCCGGTTTTAAATCCGGAAATCAAAGCTGCTGTCTCGGAAGCTATTGCTAAGAGGGACAAAGGAATAGAGATTAAGCAAAAACAAGTGGCTAATGCAATATCTTGCGTTGGTCAGGCCACCACATATTTACTTTCC
This sequence comes from Diatraea saccharalis, assembly GCA_918026875.4. NCBI lineage: Eukaryota > Metazoa > Arthropoda > Insecta > Lepidoptera > Crambidae > Diatraea > Diatraea saccharalis. Next base: position 9,398,593 of record OU893352.1, on the reverse strand, counting down.
CAGACCGAGAAAAATCCTACCCTCCTAAAGCTTTTGATGGATGCCAACCGGATTTTATGTGATTGTCAATATCTAGATACCGTCACTAGGCGTAACTTTATACTCGCCACTCTAAAAAAGGACATGAAAGACCAATTGCAGTCCACAAAGATTGACTCAATGCTGTTTGGAACAAACTTTGCCGAAACTATCAAAACAGCCAAGGCGATTTCTAAGTCGGGGGCGGAATTGAAGTCTAATCCTGTTGTCGTACCGGCCGCTAAACCAAAAACCAAGCCATTCCCTTCCACAAATTTAAACTGGAAGGGTCCTCCTTCGAAGGGCAGGCCGTCGGGGGCACCGAGGACTCAGCAGCCTGCCTCTCGGAAGAATCATCGCGCGCCATCCTCGAGAACGTCGCAGCCACCGCCAGCGCCGAGCCGCAACAGGCGTTAGACCTGGTAAAATATGCCGGTAGGCTTTCTAATTTCTATGCTCAGTGGTCACTCATTACGAATGATCCTGTTATACTTAATTGGATACGGGGTTACGAGATACCTATATCTTGCCCTGTATATCAAGATAACCCACCTAACGCGAGATCTTATTCTAATACTGAGAGATTGCAAATAGAACAAGCCATTCAAGAATTGCTTAACATTGGTGCTATTTCAAAATGTAGCCCTTGTAAAGGACAGTTTTTATCCTCATTTTTTGTTATTCCTAAACAGTCCTCTGCTTGTGCTTAGCCGGTTTTGTGCTATTGCACGTGTAAATACAGTGTGTTCGATTTTGTCGTAAAAGTAAGATTTAAAATAATTTTCTTTTAATAAAGTATACTTGATCTTTTCAACAATTGGTAATATTCCACAATGTTTAAAAATTTCTATTTCGTTATCTATATATAATGATTTGTATTTTTTTGGAACTATTAATTTTAAAATTTTTAATTGAAGTTTATATATTTTGACCAAGAAAGATTCATATGTGCGTCCATAACTACTTAGTCCATATTGTATATAGCTGTCAGCTAAGGAGTTATATAACATTATCTTAATTTGGTAGGGAATACGCCTGTTTAGGATAGTCAAATTTGCCAAAAATTGTCTTAATTTAATGCATACTTGCTCAATATGAGGTTTCCAATTTAATTTATTATCTATAATGACTCCTAGATATTTATGTGATTCAACAAGTTCTATAATCGGACAACAACACGGTGTCACATGCCTGTGTAAGCAGTCATGATCATGGGCTATTATATTATTACTCACTGCATATGATTTTAGGTATGGGGACTTAATGTGTACTAATTTTGTTTTATTTGAGTTTAATTCAAGACCTGCGTCGTGGCACCATTTGCATAAAATTATAAAATCTGACTGAAGAATGTTATATGCCTTTGCAAGATTCTTATGAGCTACCAACAAACATGTGTCATCAGCAAATTGGTAACAGGTGCTGTGCACAATACAATTTTTCATGTCATTAACATACGACAGGAAATGCAATGGACCCGCAACCGATCCTTGTGCTGTGCCTTCTGCTACTTTAAACGTGTTACTTTTGGAGTTGGTGATTTTAACCTCGAATGTACGGTTAGTCAGGTAGTCTTTGAACCATTCCAACAAAGGTCCACGTACGCCACAAGTATCGAGTTTCTTCAGTAATAACTTGTGATCGAGTGTGTCAAATGCTCGTGAAAAATCGATAAAAAGTGCCAATACGTGTTCCCTATTATTTAAACATTTATTTACTTGTTCGGTGAACTTTGATAGTATATCATTTGCCCCCCTTCCTTGTTGGAAACCAAATTGATTTTCATATATAATATTGTTTTCTCTATAAAATTTGTGTATTTGATTACATATATATTTCTCGACTATCTTATCTATTACAGATAAGAGTGTGATGGGACGATAATTATTAAAATCGTCACGTTTTCCCTTTTTATATATTGGTCTGACACAACCTTTCTTAAGTTCGTCTGGGTAAGTATTGGCTTCTATGCTAGAATTCACGAGGTTTGCTACAGCCACTGATATGTCGTTTTTTACGATTTTAATATCAGAAACTCGAATGCTATCATAGCCCGGTGCTTTGTTAGAATTTAATGATTGAATAATTTTAACTATCTCATCACTTGTAGCTTTCTTAAAACGTAAGCTTAAATTTACTGGTTTCAGATAAGTGTTTTCATTTAATAATTTAGTTTTACAAGTGGATATATTTTTATTAGCTGATTTATGGAATACAGTACCAAAACCATTTGCTATTTCCTTTGTTGTAAGACATTGAGACTCAAAAGCTCTGATAATGGCATGATCGACTGAGAGCTTCGTGCGACCTATCATCTGATTTACTATTTGGTATACCTTTTTTATATCCCTAAAGTTATCTTTTATTTTCTTCATGTAGTATGTGTTTCTGCTGTGTTCTAAAATTTTGTGTATTTTATTGCGTATTTTATTGTATTCTAATTTAATTTCAATGTTGCTTGTGTTTCTTTTCCACATTTTAAATAATTTGTTACGTTTTTTACAGAGTTCATTTATGTTGTCATTTATCCAGGGAGTTCGATATACCTTGTGAGGGTTTTTTTTAGTAAAAGTCATACTTGATGAATCGCGTGACTCGTTTATAGAACTCGAAATGAAGTTATAAATTTGTTTTGGACAATTCATATTATTAGTTGAATCCCATTTTATGTTATTTAATTTATCTGATAATAATTTGTAATCAACTTGGGTTTTTGTAACAGCCTGTGCACGGTGCAACTGCGGCTCGTCACTCACGCAACAAAACATTATAGCTCGGTGATCGGCCAGTACAACGTCAGTCACTGCCGAGTATGGATCTAGCGTGGGGAAGCGAGCAAATATATGATCGATACATGACTTAGTAGTTAACTCTAATCTTTGTTCGATTCTAGTATAGTCAGTAATTCCGCACGCTAGTCCATACCCGCTCAGCGTTTCTAAATATGAGTTTGTGTATGACGAGGTGATCTTCAAATCAATGTTAGTGTCTCCGATTAAGAGTGCATTGTGTCGCAAATCTATACTTGAAACATACCTACCCAGTTCACTCAGAAATATGCCTTTGGGGGAAGATGGTGGTTTATACACTGCACATACGACTATATCTTTGTGTCGGTCTGTCTTTAAAATACCAGTGACGTTCTCAAACGTAAAACTTTCATAATTTATCGTTGTAAATTTAATATAATTTTTTATATAGACGATAATACCGCCACCTTTCTTTTTTACTCGTAATTGCGTAAACATATTGTATCCGGGTATATTATACAGAGGAGCAATATATTCCGATATACCTGCTTCTGTGACTACAATCATATCTAAGGGAAATGAGCATTGATTAATAGTTTGTAATAATTTAGGGAAGTTCTTAATCATCGATCTTATGTTAATATGTAAACACGAAAAAAATAAGTTATGGTTATTAGGTAGTTGTTTAAAAAAGTGATTAATAGACTTACAATTGTGAATTTCCATCAACAGCAAGGGTTGCATGATAAATTGACAAAGTACTTTTTACTCTTACGATACAATTTGCACAATAATTTAATTTATTGAATATCAACTTCATTGTTGTCTTTAAGTGACCGTATGCGATGCACTCTGCTGTTAATGGTTTTACGCACCAACACTTCACCGTCCTTACACCATATAAATTTATGTGAATTGCGTAATTTTAGCTTAGTGTTATGGAAGCATCGTTTAAAGCGACACGCAGTGGGTTTTCTTACCATTATTGAAATGCATGTTAAAGATGCATACTGCGCATAATGTTTTAATATGTATTGTGGGATACTGCTTGCGAGCAGGGTCTCAATGTATAGAATCTGCCTGCGTGGCAGTCCCAGTAGTGGGTATAGAATCTGCCGGTGTGGCAGTCCCAGTGGTGGGTATAGAATCTGCCGGCATGGCAGTCCCAGCAGTGGGTCTAGAATCTGCCGGTGTGGCAGTCCCAGTGGTGGGTATAGAATCTGCCGGCATGGCAGTCCCAGCAGTGGGTCTAGAATCTGTTGGTGTGGCAGTCCCCAGTCCCAGCAGTGTGTTAAGAATATGCCAGTGTCGTAGTATTATGAGTAGAGAGAATATGCTTATGAGCAGTGTGTTAGATGGAACATAGAGGTGAGACAGCCTGCGGGCAATGTTCCTATGCGAGGCATGGGGTGGTTGGTTGAAGGGGAGGTTGGAGGCCACATGTAGGACAACCCCCCAAACCTTTGGTGTCAGAATCATAGAATGTAGTATGGTCCGAGAATAGCTCAGACAAGGTGTGACTAAGTATCAGTTCAAATATTTAATAACATGTATTTGAGATTATCTTTATTTTTTAGCGTAAGTACCCAGGTAATTTGGTATGTCAAGGTCAGCTTAGATATTCGGGTAATTCATGAAATTTAAGTGATTCCCGACATGGTGGAGGTACTGGGATTTTGAAAAGGATTAAGAATTAGTGATTTGAAGCTGCATTATTATATGTTGTATTCATTTTAAATTAGTCAAGGTTTATTACATAATTTTATGGAAGGGTTTATCAAAACCAACAATTATTTTGGCCTTAAGATAGCATTAAAAAACTATATAATGAAAGTTGTTTTGAAGACTTCTATGACTGGTTGTCTCAATCACCGGGTCTTAAAGCACAGCCTTGAGAAGTGCTTGATTCTATTCTAGGTTGAGAAAAAATAGTTTCTTATTTTCTAGGGACCATACCCTTAGTTGCTTTCAAATTCTGGGTATTGGAGGCATAGGTCACCTGATGTGTGTGTGAAACGAGAAAATAATGTAGAATAAAATGAAATAAGAAATAAAATGAGGAATGCAAAAAGAATTTAAGTTGTGGTTGACCATTATTTAAAAGGGAAATAAATTAAGATTATTATTTAGTGCAAGCATTGCATCTAATATGCAAATGTAGGTAGTAAACAATCAAAAATTATGATATGTATTTCTTAAACCGGTAATTCATATAATGTAATGGTGGGTAATTTAAATTAGTAAGTTTGTTATGGGTAACAACATGAAATTTTGTTACAGTAAATTTAGTTAATTTATCAATCTTTTTGTTCTAAAACTGAACATTAAAGGATAGGTAATGTTAAAAGTATTAAAAGGAAACAGTATTTATTGGTGTTCTGGGTTTGATTCCTAACTAGTGTCCGACCGAATCTTCGGCTTCGGCTTCGGCATCGGTCACCTTCGGCCAAAAAAACCATCTTCGGCGAAACCTTCGGCTTCGGCCCAAAACCTGGCTGAAGCCGAAGGTTTCGCCGAAGGTCCGAGCAACCGTCGAGATTGAACGAACTGTTACAAAAGACTGAGTGAGAGAGCGACGTACCGGTCGTGTTTGCAGAGGCCGCGGGGAGTCACTGTCAAATATCACATTGCATGCGCGTCCAGACAAGTTCGTACGTGTATTTAAACGAGTGTTTTGTTTTAAATTTGTGTTTATCAATTAAATTGTGATACATAGTAATGATTTAGAAGTGAACTAGTGAAAAGGACAATACTACCGTAAGTATTTGTTTAGTAAATTACCAATACCTACTTTGTTTACGATAGATTATTAGTTAATAGAAATGAAATAAATGATATATTTCAATAAATGAATGAATTAGGATAAGTTATGTATTTCTCATTAATATTTTGAGTTTTTATTTTATAACTTAATATCTGTTCTAGTGTATAGTATTTTGATAAAATATATGTACTTTGAGATTAAGTTTATTATTTATTTATTAAACTTTATTGACCCGTAATAAAAAAAAGGTACAAAAGGCGGACTTAATGCTAATGGCATTCTCTCCCAGTCAACCTTTAGGAAAAACGATAAACGCGATGGCGGCATTAATAAAAGATTAACTATGCATAGAATATAGAAAAAGAAACTGACTAAATATATATATATATATATATACATACAACTACATATATACACACAATAGCACAAATATAGATACATAATACTGATGATGAATTTCATATATTTTTCATAAGAAAGGCATGAGCTTTACGTTTAAAAATAAATTTATTGGGAGATCTTCTGATGGGGTCAGGGAGACTATTCCACAGTCGTATGGCTTGGAGGGTAAAAGAGTCGAACATAAAGCCGGAATGAAAAAGAGGAGTAGAAAGTGAGAGTGTGTTAGAAGAACGGAGTTGTCGATCATGCGAATCGCAAAGATACTGGAATTAACATTTTAAGTAATCAGGAGAATGTGGATTGGAGAGAATAGAAAAGAGTGTGCAGAGCAGACGTAGCTGTCTCCGCTGACGTACGGGGAGCCATTTAAGTTGCGACCGATAGCAAGAAACATGCCATATTTCCGAAGGCAGAAGACGAAGCGGATGGCATTGTTGATAAGACGGTCCAACTTATTCAGTAGATCCTCATTTAAGTCAGAGTAACAGACATCCGCATAATCAATGAGTGGTAGAATAAGGGAGGCAGCAAGAGTGACCTTAGTTTTAATAGGCAGAAAACTTCTGAAACGATTAAGGGAACGCAATGAGTAAGTAACAGCACGACTAACCTTCGCCACCTGTGTTGTCCATTTCAGCTCCGAATCAATATGAAGGCCGAGATTCTTGACAATAGAGCTAAAGGGTATTATAGAGCTTTCAAACACTACAGGCGGGAGCAAGCCGGTATCCAACTTAGAAAGCTGTTTGGAGCTCCCAACGACAATAGCCTGGCATTTCCTTGGGTTAACGGAAATTCCAAAATGAGACGACCATTCGCTGATATTAGAAAGATCATTATTCAGCTTAGAAATGCCCGACCTAATTTCCTCCGTCGTGGTTTGTACATATATCTGTAGATCATGTGCATAGAAATGATAAGAGCAACCAAGCAAGAAAGAGAGGTAATTTATAAATATGGAGAATAGTAAAGGAGAAAGAATCCCCCCCTGAGGGACACCAGAAGTCAGATCGTTCCAAGTAGATAATTCACGATCCTTCCGTACAGCCTGCTGACGCCCACGAAGATAAGCAGAGAACCAATCCAATGTCAACGATGACAGACAAAGAGACTTAAGAACGGCCAACAGAAGGTCATGGTCAACCATATTGAAAGCATTGGAGAAGTCTATAAGAACAATGATAGTGACCAATTGCCTTTCCATGCCAATCCTAATGTCCTCGGTGACTTTCAGAAGAGCAGTAGTTGTACTATGTCCGGCGCGGAAGCCGGATTGGAAAGGAGTGAGAAGGGATTTGGAGTGAATAAAGTTCGATAACTGTTTATGGGCTGCGGCTTCTAGGATTTTGGATAGAAAAGGAAGGATTGATATAGGCCTAAAGTCATTTAGTTGTTTTGGAGAGGAGATTTTAGGAAGGGGAATAACATATGCTTTACGCCAAATCAGGGGAAATTCACCAACGGTAAAAGAGAAGTTGACGATGTGAACAATAACCTGAAGAATATTATCTAAAATGTTGAGAATCATGTCTCTGCTCACATCGTCACATCCCACAGCCTTTGACTTAATAGAGATGATAATCTTTCGTATATCATCAGTTGACATTGGAGAAAAGGAAAATGATTCAGAGTGAAGTTGAGCCTTGGAAGCAATTTTATTAATAGTAGTCGATTTGGTATAAGAATCTAAAGAAGAGGTAGAAGAAAAATGATTATTGAAGTCGTTAAGTGAAAAGGGGTAAGACTGGGGCTGTGAGGATGATTTTCCCAAACCCTGAGAACGTAAAAACTTCCAAATATTGGCTGACGAACAATTAGAGATGTTTTCATGGAAATAATGTCGCTTCGCTGCTCTCACCATCCGATTGCATCGATTGCGCGCAATCTTATAGAGACCCCAATTCTCCTCCGTCCTGTCGCGCTTGAAAGCACGGAAAGCCCGATCTCTTCTTGACATGGCCATACGAACACCTCTACTAATCCACGGAGCAGGCAGCCGCTTCAGTCTGACAGCTCTTAATGGAGCATGTGTATCGTATAAATTAAGTAAACATCTATTAAAGATAGCGACCTTCATATCGATCGAAGCAGAATCAAATATAGAAGAAAAGTCAAGCTTAGCAGCATCCTCACTCAATTTGTCATGGTCAAGTCGAGCGAAATTACGCATCCAGACTGTGACAGGTTTTGGCTTAGGTGGTTTTAACCTGTATGCAAGAAAAATAAGGTCATGTTTGGAGAATCCTGGTGCAGGCAACTGGCCGTGCTTTATTACACCGTCGGGGGTAGTTATGATTAGGTCAAGCCATGTGTCACGTGAAGACGGATTGTGATGAGTCGGCTCAGAAGGCAAAATTGATAAATCGACAGACTTGACGATATCCAATAATTTATCTGTGTGAGAAGTCTTACAAGAAAGATCAGTATTAAAGTCACCCATGACTATGAGATGCCTGTAGTCCGCACACAGAGGTTCAAGAATGGATTCAAGATGGGCAAAGTAATCGACAGTAGGTGGACAATAAACGACTGCAAGAATAGCACCAACACTCCCTACAGAAACTTCCAAAAAAATATACTCAGCAGAACAAGAATAAGTCGAGGGTGATGATGCTAGAATCTTGTGAGTTATATCACTGCGCAAGTATACAGCGACACCCCCACCACGCCTACCAATGCGGTCGTTACGGATCAACGTATACCCAGGTAGAGAATAAGATAAAGAAGAAAGACATGGCTTGAGCCAACTTTCAGAGACTAAAATAGCGTGAATGTTATGTGAGGAAAAAGTGTCGAGAAAGTCGGAGTAATGAGAGGGTATACTTTGAGCGTTTATATGACATACATTGAAACCATGGGGAATGCACTGAAAAACACCGCGGAGTTGAGAACCTAAGGTCTCAGGTTGAGATTGCGAAGAAAAACTATCAGAAGAGGAAAAACTGACATTACAAGCTGAATAAAAAGATTCATCATCAGACATAACAAAATATTAATATATAAATACAAATAAAATATTTATAAATATATAAATAGCAATATATAATAAAGTACTAGTACAAAATTAACAACATTGTCATCTGTCCTTTTTTTTTTTTTTTTTTTTATATAAAGGAGGGCAAATGAGTGCGCTCCACCTGATGGTAAGCGGAGGCGTAGTCCAAACGCGAGGACAGCTAGTGAAAACAGTACGTAGGTACTGCACTACCCAACCTCACCTTGCCGACCTGCAAGGTGCTTCTTCACGCCCCGCTTGAAGGACCCCATGTCATAGGAAGGAGGGAATACATAGGCCGGGAGACAATTCCATTTTTTGGTAGTACGACAAAGAAATGAGTCGCCAAATTTCTTTGTACGCGAAGGAATCGCTGCCACAGTTAGTTGGTGGTAACGCAAACCAGCACGTGTGGTCCTGAGGAGGAAGGGAGATGGAGGGATAAGGGAAAAGAGTTCTTCAGAGCATTCACCATGGTAGAGACGGTAGAAGACGCTGAGCGAAGCAACGTCTCGGCGCAGTTGCAGGCTTTCTAGGTTCTTGGTGACTTCTCCATTGCCAATAATGCGTACTGCGCGGCGCTGCAATCTATCCAAAGCATCGAGTAAGTACCTAGCGGAGCCATCCCAAAGGTGCGAGCAATACTCCACGCATGACCGGACCTGCGTTTTGTATAGCAGGCACAGTTGTTCGGGCGTGAAAAAACGCCGCACCTTATTCAGGACACCGAGTTTACGAGATGCTGTTTTAATAACAGACTCGATGTGGTTTTTGGGATTCAGATCACAGCGCATTTCCATCCCGAGCATGTTGATGCTGCTCTGTAGAGGCAAGGTTGTGCCCTGAAGAGAGGGAAGGGAAGGGAATGGAGGGGTCTTGGCGGTAAATACGCAAACCTGAGTTTTCTTGGCATTGCACTCAACCAGATTTTAAGCACCCCATTTCGATATGAGATCCAGAACGTGATTGAGCTCAATGACAAGATTCTCCCTTTTGTGGATGCACTTTGGTGGATATCAAGCAGTGGTCGGAATTGCCCAGTGGGGCACAAACATCAACCTGATAACCGACGGGATGGCTCGTAAGCAGAAGGTCCAGTAAGGAAGGCGTTTGACCGACTATGTCTGGGATCCTGGTGGGCTGATCGACCATTTGAGTCAAGTTATGCGTGAGAGCGAATGCGTGGGCTGATCTCCCCGCATGGTCCGTCTTGGAGGAACTTAACCACGATTCATGGTGAGCGTTGAAGTCCCCCAAGAAAACCAGTTCTGCGTTAGGATACTGCTCCTGCGCGTAATCTGCCGCCCGACTGAGGTGGTCATAAAGTCGAGTTGTCTCCGCATCGCCAGTGTGGGATCTGTAGAGGCACACATAGACTCGAGTCTGATGACCTAAGTCTATATGCACCGCTAGGAGGGAAAAGGAAGGGTCTTCTAGGCAGCGCAATCGGTGACAGCAAACATCCGCCCGGACAAACAAGCATACACCGGCTTTCGCTTTGAAGGACTCTTCAAGTGCGTAGCCGGGATAGTGAAGGTAGCTTGTATCGGCCGGGCGGAGAATTTGCGTCTCCGTCAGAAACAACATTGCAGGCCGTGCTGTCTCTAGGTGTTGGTGGACAGCATTGAGGTTGGCATGGAGTCCCCGTATATTAGAGAACTCAACCTCAAACAGCGAAGGCGTGGGGTTGTGCACCGCTGTACGACCAGAACGTGTTGCTGTGGCTGCCATAAGGATAAGGGGTGAGGAGACGTGAAGCGGGAGGCCATTGTCGCGACTGCTCCAGTCAAAAATATGCGCCTGTTTCTCCAGGTGTTGCCCACAGAGGAGTAGCACCGATCCGCCAGACGGAAGGGCCCCCGCACCCCCCCGGGAGTGGCCGCCGGGACCCACGCTCCGGTCACCAACCGGCACGACGGTCCACCCCAAGATTATGCGTGGCATGATAGGGCAGCCTCACGAGCTGGTTAGGCACGCTTGGGCCTCTGTACTGTACCACGGGCGGCCAGCGGTCAGCCGTTTCTACGGGTCTCCCTGGCTGGCGGGTCGATGCAGTCCTCCTGGCACTGGTTCGACGGAGGCACCCACCGGACCGAAACAGTCGCGGCAATGTCGTCCCGAGTTCTGGTTCTACGTTGGCTGATCCCGAAAAGCGCTCTACGAGCGCGCACTTCACGGGTTTTTCACCATGTGTGTACGGTGGTAACTAACTAGGCGGGATTAAACCCTACCACCAGTTGCGAGCAGATCTGAGCTCGAATTCCTTTAGTCGCCTCTTACGACACCCACAGGAAAGGAAGGGGCGGTAAGTTATGTATTCTTTCTCCGTCACCGCACGGATAAACTGTCGGTTGACGAGAAAGAACGAATAAGTAAAATGCATTGAGATACAAAATAATTAATTAGAATATAAGTAGGAAGCCAGAGCGATTAATAAAAAATACTTTAAATAGATTTGGCTGTATGGGTCAGACCCTTTGTTTAAGATAAAAGTAAAAAAAGTGTTCTATTATACTGACATAACAATGACGTGACGATAAATTAACAAACACAAAACTAGAAATGTTTGCATTAGTATTAACTATAAGAAAAATAAACAAGAAATCTGTTAATTATACTAAAACAATATATGATAATAAAACAATTAAAGGGCCTACCAGTAAAACAAGAGTAACTTTTTCGCCCTGGCTAACCGTTTAGGTTTCGCGCGTGTTTCTGGAGAAACCAAGGTCCGCGTCACGAAGTCAGGATCAGCCGCCTGGAGAAGTTCATCCTCGGTTACCGGAAGCGCAGAGAGGTCACAGTCGGTGAATATTCTCTGCCTGGAACCGTTCTTCAGCTTGACAATGACGTTACCATCCATCGTCCAGCAGCGTCTTATACCGAAGCGCTTACGTGCGTTAATGAAGACGTCTCGTCGCTGGCGTGTAAGGAATTCGGAGATGGTATGAGGTGTTCCCTTTAAAGCTGTCATCTTTTTCCATACAGCAGCCCTTAAAGTTAGATCTGTGAAGCGCACCAGGACAGGTCGACATCTCCCCTCCGCCGCATTACCAAGTCGATGGCATGCAGACAGCTTGTCCTGTGACAAAGCCAGCCCCATTTTGTTGACGAAAATAGAGACAATACTTTTTGGAAGGTCATTGGAATCCTCTGCAACGCCACCCACCAACAAGTACTTCCTTCGATGTCTCATTTCGATGTCATCTATGCATCTGCAGAGCCCAGAAATTTGATAACGAAGAAGCTGTAACACTGATAATGTCTCTGTTTTGAATTCCTGGAATTCTTCCTGCAAACGAGCATGTGATCCATCAGCCTGTGCAGGGGTTACTTTCCACCGTTGTTCCAACTCGTTCATTTTCTTAAACAATTTAGTTTCAAGAGCGTGTTGTGTCTCCAAAACTGATGCGATATTTGCCATTTCTAATATATCCGTTGAGGTGAAAGTGAGTGACCGACAGGACAGTACTTCAAAACACAACTAATCCCACATATATCACACAGATAACACTAGATAGTGATTGGTGTCTAACATACTATAGAATAACGTTATTTATTATTAAATGGAGCAATTGTAAGTATTTTTCAGATTTTTTTTTTATAGGAGAACAATCTTAATGCTTTTTACACCTACCGCCGAATTAAAATTTTAGTTTAGTAGTAATTACCTGATTACAATAGTTTTTTGTTGTGTAATATCTAGTTACACTTAATTAATTCAATTAATTAACTGAAAGGCTTTCATCGAATGTAGTCTGTTTCATCTTTCACGGATATTTACTACTTAATTAGTTAAGTACTTACGTACGGGATATCCTTCGTGTTGAAGGCTTTGGATGAGCTGATATTTAATATATTGTATTTGTATGTTATACTCTCATCATTATTTCTTTTTTTATTTGATATAGTTTGTTAGGAAATTTTGATTCTGTTGTTAGGGTTCATTTCATAGTTCTAAATTATATAAAGACTGTAGGGACACATATGCCTACATGTACATGCACAGTTTAGTTGTAAGATGCTTATAAACAATTTGTTAGCGTCTGTAGAACAAAGACTTTTTAACTAGTCGCTAATATACGGAGTTACAGAGTGAACGTGTTTTCTTATTTAACCTTCTGATAACATAAATAGGGTCCGACACTTAATACCCTAAAGTGGTGACCCCGACGTGATTTAGCACCGCAATAGTGTATCTTTTAAATTATTGAATATATTACAGTACTACAGAGAATTTCAAAACTTGTCACGACGTTATGTGACCAACCGGCACCGCGCTCAGTTCTGTATTAACTCAAATGCATACGATGTGAATAAAATATGTCTCAACATCATTGTAAGCTATAACATAATAATTATATCTATTGTTCAGAACCATTTCTATGAAACACTTTAAGCTACAAATAAATACAGATCATATTATAGGCGCTGCAGCCCAAGTAGCACAAAACACCATTACATCAAACTTATAATAGCACGAGTCCAAGCGTTAAGCATTATAATAAAATCGTATATCAACCGTATTTCTTTTAAACGACTCTTATACATAATTTATAACATAATAACTGATAACATAATTATGACTATTACTGTTCATAATTATGACTATTACTGTTCTAATTATGACTATTACTGTTAAGACTATTACTGTTTGAGTTTTAATTTATTGTCGCATTGTCGTATCCACATTGTGTATGTTGTGTTCGACTTAATTTGGAGCTTAATGAATGTAGTTGAAGAAATATTTATCTACAATTTTTTTTTATTCAGGTACGTAATGGCATTTACGGGTCCTATTTGGGAATACTTTTCAAAAAACAATGATATTGATAAAGCAACTTGTAAAATATGTAACAAGTCTTTGTCTCTTGGTAGTGCCTTACCAAAAAAACAAACTACAACTAATATTAAGAATCATTTGGCAAAACTTCATGAAAGTGAATGGGCAGCTTATTGTAAGATAAATGAAGATCGCCAGAGCTTGATGAAAAAAAAGTCGGAGTCTCATGACTCTTCGCTAAATAAAAAGAAAGACAAAAACAATGTCAAACTACTTTACCAGAAATCATTGAAAAAAAAGTAGCACCACCGTGGCCTGATAATCATCCTATATCATTACGTATCGATAAAAGTATTATGGACTTCATAATCGTCGACATGCTGCCATACAACCTTGTTGAAGGAAAAGCATTTCAAAGGCTCCATCTGAATGACCCTGACATTCCGTCCAGATATAGGAAAAAGTCTGAGAAATACTTTAGAACGACTTTAATGCCGCTGACGTACGAAAAAGTAAAAGATAAAGTCGTACTTCTTCTACAAAAAGCTGAATGGGTCAGTTTTACTACTGACATTTGAAGTAATCCAGCAAAGACCTGTTCTTTGTTAAGTTGCTCAGCCCACTTCATTAATGGTCCAAAAAGAGAAAAAGTTATACTAGCAGCTAGTGTCCTGGAAGAAGATCATACAGGCCAGTATATTTCAGCGAAACTTAACGAAATTATTGCTGAATTTAATATAACAACAAAAGTCCACATGGTTGTCCGCGACAATGCTTACAATATGCAGACGGCTATGCGTTGTGGTAACTTTCTGTCTATTGGATGTGTAGCTCATACGCTCCAGCTTGTTATTCATGATGTTATATTCAAAGACGCTGCTTCTATGAATTTGATAAAGAAATGTCGCAAAGTCGTTGGTCATTTTAAAAGAAGCGAACAAGCTTCTCGATATTTAGAAAGGTTTCAAGAAACATGCGGCTTACTCAGACACGTTTTGATTCAAGATATCGAAACCCGGTGGAACAGCACTTATTTAATGTTAGAAAGACTCTTAGAACAAAAAACTGCAATCAACTTATATATGGCAGAACGCGGTGGAATAGAAGTCCCAACTGCCGAAGAATGGGAACAAATAAACTATTATATAGCAATACTCAGGTGCTTTTATCAAGCCACACTTGATATTTCGAGCGATTCTTCTTCGATATCTTTGATAATACCATTAATCGTCATGCTTAATTCAAAGATGACTACAAAAGATGAAGATCCTGAAAAAGTAATACTGCTGAAGATCCAGTTACGTAATTCTATTCACAGGAGATTTTCTTACTTAAAAAATACTCCACATTTAATGATTGCCACTTTAATAGATCCCCGATTTAAATCGAAGTATTTCACCAACGATGAAACTGAAAATACAAAGACTGAAATATTATCATTTCTACGACAAACTGGGTCTCGGTCACGATCAGCAGCTATTATGGACGTAGATGTTGATGAACCTAGACCTTCTTGTTCAAATTCAGATCCAGCTACCGAAGGGGTATTCACAAAAAAAAAAGATGATGACTTGTGGGATTCGCATGATAATCTTGCATCATCTGTCACAATTACAAGTGAAAATGAGTTGGGTTTGGATCATCCTGGTCCCCCTTTTCAAGAGCATCTTACATGTTTTTTAAAAGAACCATTACTTCTGAGGAATGCTGACATTTATGAATATTGGTCTTCTAGTCCTTATACTTATCTACGGCCAATTGCAATTAAATACTTATCTGCTCCTCCCAGCAGTGTTCCTAGTGAGCAATTGTTCTGTGCTGCTGGTCGAATATATGCGGACAGACGATCTAACTTGATTGGTGAAAATGTAGATAAATTATTATTTTTAGCATACAACATAAGGCTGTTTAACTTTGATTACTAATACATATTTTTAATTAATACATATCGTCAATGAACGAAGAATTTTGATGATTACTATGTGATTTTTATTGTAATCAATGTAGCTTTAGTTAAAAAGTTCTTGAGAGAGAAGGGTAAGTACAAATATGCTTCGTAAAATAGAATATTTTATTATTCTTCTAACTTGTTGTTTGCAAAACAGTCATTACCTCATTAGTTTGATGATTAGTTCTATTGTTATTGTTACATTTATTTTGTACTTTCTATTTTTTTCTAAACTGTGCATTCAATTGATGAACATGTAATTATTTATTAAGAAGTTAGTGTTTGTTTATTTTATTTATTAGTCTAGTTTCGGTCTAGTCGAGTAAAACAAAGACTGATTGATTGGTCTAATTGTAATTTGTGAATTACTTAATAAAGAAATGATTGTTTTTTACAAATAAATAACAAAATCACGAACTTTTATTACCATCTCTAAATCAACTTCTATATCATAATTCTATTCTATGAGACAGTCAATATAAACCTTCAATATTGAAGTTTTAAAATGATTTTAATATTAATTGTAGCTTGTAGATAAAATTGAATACAATTAATTACTGAGAATTTATAAACCTTCGGCTTCGGCTTCGGCTTCGGCCAAAAATAGACCTTCGGTCGGACACTATTCCTAACTAAGGTACCCACTACATCTTTCAGTAATTTTTTTTCTTCTCATTCCTATAATAACGAAAATTAAAGGTGGTTTATCACGTTGGCGCCATTTTGATGTAATGACCAGTAATTTTCTTTTCTGTTTTTGCATACCTTACAAAGTTTTAGTTCTATGTTGCTATTAATTTTAGTATAGTTTTAGGGCAAGCAAAACAAAAAATTTATTATATGATATTTTGAAATAATACTATGGATTGAAATTTAAACTTTAAATTTAATTTGAATATTTGGAAATTAAAGTTAGTTAAGATTTTTGTTATAAACAGAGTTCAATTTGTTTTAGATAAATAAAATGGAGCGTAAATGATCGTAAATGATCTTCAATCTAGTTCGGCTATATAAGCCGAACTAGATGAAATTAGAATTGATTGGGTCAAAATTAAAGGGAGCCAATCAGAAATTCGAAACTATTGCAGTCAAACATCATCACCTGACGTTGATGAGGTTAGTCAGTATACGTCCACCAAAATTCAAGCTCAAGATCTTGTTGCCGAGATAGAATATCGAGTCAGGCGAAACATCAGAAACCAAAGTACTGTCGCTCCAAGCATACATTACATCAGTAGTAAATTACTACGGATTGAGTTAGCCAGATTTGATGGTGATGTTCTAAAATGGCACCGATTTTGGGACCAGTTTTCTTCTAATGTAGATAGTAGGAATATCAATGACGTTGACAAACTACTGTACCTTCAGTCGGTTCTCGACGGTGACGCGAAGCAGACTATTGAAGGACTAGACACAACCAATAAAAATTACATATAGCTGTGAATACTCTCAAAGATAGATACGGGAAACCTTCAGCTATTATTGACGCACATTATGTTGCCCTCTATAGGATAAAAACGCCATCAACAAACCAGGTTAAAGAATGTAGACAGGTTCTTAGTGAAATCGAAAGACATCTTAGGGTGTTGAGTGCCTTAGGGGAAGATGTCAATCACAATCATCTCAGAGTTATGATCATGGAAAAATTTCCTGTGGATCTGATTTATGAATTACGAATGAAGTTGTCAGGGGTAGAGGAAACGATTGATAGCATTAGAAAGTTTTTAGAATACATTATATCTGCTAGAGAGACTTCAAATAGACTGAAAAAGGACACAGTTAGTTTGGACACAAATTCTAATAACGGCAAACAAGGTACAGATCAATTTACGTTAGGTTCCTTACACGTTAGAGCAGAAGAAATTAGAGACAATAACAAACACAGGCGATTTACAAAATTTAGTAAAGGTAGACCTAAAATAAGTTATATTTACAAAATTTAGTAAAGGTAGACCTAAAATATTACAATAAATTTAATCAATCAGGGACTCGTAAATGGCTTCATGAACTCTCTGATAGGACCGATGAGCCACTTAAGAAAATATTCTAGACATAGGTGTATATTCTGTCAACAGAGTCAATTTAATGATGAGTGTACAAAATATAAATCCCTTAAAGAACGTAAATCCCAATTAAGGAACCGCTGTTATATTTGTTTTTTTGATGGTCATAAATCTGCAAAATGCCGCTTAAAAAAGAAATGTAGGCACTGTGACAAAGTTGGCAATCATAATAGAGCCTTAGGTACTATAAAGTTTGCGCAGAGTGCAGATTCAGAGCAAACGACTTTACATGTTCAAACACAAATAAATACGACGTTTTTACAGACGTGCGTGGTAAAAGTTAGAAAGTTTGACTACAGTGCAGGATTTTATTAGATTGTGGTAGCCAGCGCTCTTATATCACCAAGTCAGTTGCTGAGTATCTAAACTTACCCATCGTGGAAAAGTCAAACTTATCAATATTTACTTTCGGTGCTAAGTTGCCGAATCAGATAGAAAGTATAATAGTCAATTTTTGTATGGTAACCCGAACTGGAATTTTACGTTAAATACACGCTAATGTTGTCCCACATATCACGAACGGTCTCCGAGCGCCGATCTTTCACAACTCAACTAAAATGCAAAGTAATATTGAATTAAAAAAATCTTATATTTGCAGATGATGCATCATGTGGCGATAAAATAGATATTCTAATTGGTAACGATTATTATCACTCGTTAATTTCACAAGAGATAATTGCAATCACGGATGATTAATTCTTAGTAAATACAGATTTTGGTTGGGTTTCGTCGGAAAGAATCAGCGAAAGAGTTGACAATTCGGATGAATTATCGGTTTTGACGTGTTTTCAATCAAATATGATTACAAGTTTAATGCACCTGATCTTCCGTTAAAATTTGACAATGTTAAAGTATTGTGGAATCTTGAGTCTATCGGTATCACAGATTCTACAAAAACAACTCGTGACGAAGAGGCGGTAAAACAATATAATGTTCAGTATAAGCATCATCGATATTATGTGCAGTGGCCATGGACCGAATTTCCTCCAGACCTTCCTAATAACTTAGGATTAACATGGGGATTCTTATGCCGAGGTGATTCAAGAACAGCTAAGAACCGGTATTATAGAAGTAGTATTAGATCCAAAGGTTCCACGATCTCATCCGGTTCATTATCTCCCGCATCAATGCGTGCTTAGCGCAATGAATGTTTATACCGCGGACCACTAATGCTAGAGGACCTTACTGGGTTGCTCATTAAATTTAAACAACATCCGATAGGTATAGTTGCAGACGTTGAGATAGCTTTTTTACAATTAGGTCTTCAATTACCTGATAGAGACGTGACACGATTACTCTGGCTCAAAGACAAAAATCGTGGTTCTAATCCAGATAAATTCTTACACTTTCGCTTTTGTCGTGTTCCATTCGGTGTTATTGCCAGCCCCCTTTTTACTTAATGCTACGATCAGGTATCATTTGGCACAATCTAATAATGTTCTTATGAAACAATTAGCAGAAGATATATATGTATCGTAACTGGCGCACAAACAACTTCAGATGCTCTTAAATTGTTCAAAATTTCTAAAAAATCGTTTGATAGTTTATCAATGAATTTGCGTGAATGGAACTCCGATTCGAAAGAAATGCTTTCTGAAATACCAGACAATCTAAAAGAATATGAGTGTAAACGAATTAGGTTTATTATGGAATGTAGATAGTGATACTTTGCGATTAAACACAAATTTAGATGATACTAAATTACATTTGGTTTGAACAAAACGAGATGTATTAAAAGTTATCGCATCTTTTTACGATCCGTGCGGACGTGCAGTCCCAGTATTACTTCCAGCAAAACTATTCTTTCAAAAATTATGGAAAAATAAGGCTAAATGGGATATAATTTTAAATAACGATTTACTTATTGAATGGCATCAAATAGCATCATATTTTTCATTACTAAAAAACATAAAAGTTAATCGGTATTACGGTCGAAGTTTACAAACAGTTAGTAGTCACAATAGTGATATGAACTACATTGCTTTGCTGATTCCTCTATGGATGCATATGCTGCCGTCATTCATTTGCGTATTCCTTTAAACACTAATAATATTGTCAGTTTTGTTATTGGCAAATCAAGATTAGTGCCTTTAAAAGACCGAAATAATTTACAAATTCGTAGACTAGAATTGCTGGGAGTATTAATCGGGTGCAGACTTATTAAATACGTGATAAAGTTCTTACGTTTGAAGGTCGAAGCATAGTTTTTGAGGACTGATAGCCAAATAGTCTTGATTGGTGTAGATCTGAAAAACTACTTCCACCTTTTATTTCACGTCGAATTAGTGAAATTAAACAACAAAAATTATTGCAAACCAACCAAGCTTAATTCTGCGGATATTGGCACGCGGAAAGAGAGAGTAGAATCTTATGATAAGTGGCTCAAAGGTCCTGATTTTTTTGGAGAAAGACTCGAGTCTATGGATAACTAAACAAAATTTAATTGATACAATACAGACTCAAATTTCTTTGTCGGGGGAGGGTCTCTTGAATATAACAGAAGGAAATGTAACCAACTTAGACTTAGAAATGACTGAACCTCTAATAGATGGCAATATAGACGATAACATAATTAAAAGAATTTTAGAAGTTCAGGGAGAACATTTCCCAAGAGAAGTTGAGGGTACTTTTACAGATTTGTCGCGATCACTAAAATTATATAAAGATCAGAATGGGATAATTAGATGTAAAGGTCGATTCAGGTACACAGAAATGACACATGACCAGAAGGAACCCATTCTGCTTCCAAAGAATTCAGAATTTTCTCACAGGGTTATAACTGAATTACACCAGAAAAATTACCATGTGGAAGTTTCATTAACATACATTAACATTATTAAGGCAAAAGTATTGGGTTCCTCAAGGACGATCCACTGTTCAAAAAATTATAAAGAAGTGTCTACAGTGTGTGAAATACGGTCCGATCGGTGTGAATAATGGACCCCATTTAGATTACCACCAATGCCTGATCTACCGGAAGAAAGGGTGAAACTCACTCTACCATTTGCATTTACGGGAATAGATTACTTCGGTCCTCTTATTGTAAAAGAAGTCACAAATGAGAAACGTTGGATCTGCCTATTTACGTGTTTGACTATTAGGGCAATACATATAGAAGTTGTTAAGGATTCCTCAGCAGCAGAATGTGTGTTGGCTATTAGAAAATTTGTAGCAGTGAGAGGTTTACCCCGATTATTTCTATCAGATAATGCCACACAATTCAAGCTTACAGCTGATATTCTGGTTTCTAATTATTGTGTTCGAAATAACGTTCGTTGGAAGTTTATCCCAGAATTAGCTCCTTGGTTTGGAGGTTTCTACGAACGTCTGATAGGTTTAGTCAAACACAGTCTGAAAAGGACGTTAGACAAGTATATTTTAAATGATAATCAATTGTGCACAGTCATTAGAGAGTTAGAAGCGGTAATAAATACCAGGCCGTTGACGATAGTGAGAGCCGAATTAGAACACATATTGTCTCCAAATGACTTCTTACGTATTGGTGGACCAACAGTGACTCAAGTCTCCGATCGTGACTTTTTGGAATCTGCTACAATCACGAAATCAAATTTAATCGAGGGTTGGAAGCGTGGCCAGATTGTTCCACAGGAATTCGCAAAAATGTTCTTAAACTAATATCTAACTAGTCTCCGTGAAAGAAGTGATAAACACAGGCAGCCAAGGCTAGTAATATTGAGGGTGCTGATCCGGCTCTATGGACCAAACTGTAGACGATGCTGTATAACTGTTGATGATGGTGCAAAACAAAGACGGATTTTTCTATTGACGTTTTATTTTTCTTCTTACTGGCTACTTATTACTGCTTGACTATACTGCTTGACTGACTTGACTTGACTACAAATATTTACAAATTTGGCCCTACCCTTATTCTAAACTTAACATCTAACTTAGATACTAGTGACGCGCGGCGGCCGACCAATCACAGCGCGTTTTACGCCCGCGCGCCGGGTGGGGGAATCGCCCCCACCGTGCGGACGGCGCCTACGCAGCCAATGGGCTCCCCGATAATTCCGCTAATGTAGGCGCTGTGATTGGTCGTTCGATCTGTACATTTTTCGGCACGTGGCTGTCGTCAACAGTCTCCCCCCGGCGAAGGATCTCCGCAGCCTCCTCCGGTTGGCAGCCCGTGCCCGTCGCGCAGCGCGTCCTCTCTCATCGTTCCGTGGAGAGTGCAGGTTCGACGACGATCAGCTTCGATGTCGGCCGCCGAAATGTTCCTCCTCTTGTCGTTATCTCCACGTTCCGAATCACGCCGTCAGGTCCAGGGTAGGTATTGGCTACGATGCCGCGTGGCCACGTGTTTCGAGGCAGAGCGTGGTCGGCTATGATAACCACGTCTCCGATCCGTACTTCGCTGCTTCGTGGACGTTGTGGGTCGCGGCGTGGTACGAGGGTCGGTAGGTACTCTCGTAGCCAGCGTTTCCAGAAGGCGTCGGCTAGTGCTTGCGTCGCCCTCCAAGTCCTGCGGTCGCCCTCTTCACATGGCCCGGTGTATGGAAGGCCGGTCGATGACCCCAACAAGAAGTGGTTTGGGGTTAGCGCCTCCGGATCGCTTGGGTCTACGGAGACATGCGTCAATGGTCGTGAATTGACAGCATGTTCCGCCTCGGCCAGTAGAGTGTGCAGGACCTCCTCTTTCGGTGCTCGTTCGTTTAATGTGGCGTTGAGCGCGGTTTTCACGGAGCGAACCATGCGTTCCCAGGCTCCGCCTTGGTTAGGTGCTCCCGGCGCGATGAATTTCCATGTGGCATCGTAGTTCATCGCCTCTCTCTTCAGCTCGGGAAGCCACTCGGTGTACGCCTTCGCTAGTCGCGTTCCGATGAGGGCCGCTTGAAGCTCCAGGCGCGGTACGGTTTGGGTCTTCAAGGGCGCGACCTTAGCTCTTGCCGCTATCAGAACTGTCTCGATAACATGGCCGGGTCCGTAGTGCAACCTCCAATACGCCGCCGTAGCGTAGGCTTCTTCGCTGGCGTCGCAAAATATATGAAGTTCACGGCGACGCACTTCTCTCCCCCCGTTGTAACTACGGGGTAGCCGTAGTTGGTCGATTGCTGGCAGGCTTGTCAACCATGCATCGAAGTCCTCGCTCAAGTCGGATGGTAGAGGGTCGTCCCAGCCGGTCTTGAGGCGCCATAGTTTTTGAAGAGTTATCTTCGCTGTGATTGTGAAGCAGCTGAGCAGTCCGAGCGGATCGTATATGCTCATCACCGTCGATAATGCTTCTCTTTTCGTCGGCGGGCGTTGTCGAGACTTCACTGGCAGTGGGACTCTAGGCAGGGCGGTGTTGAAGCCCAGCCGATCGGTATTTGCATCCCAAAGCAGGCCCAATGTCTTCTCTGTGTCTCCAAACGTCGTCGTCCCGCTTTTGGCTCTACTATCCGGGTTCACGGCTTGTAGTAGCTTCCTATTGTTACTGTTCCATCCCCTCAGGTGGAATCCAGCCTTCTGGTGCACTGCGTCGACTTGGGTGATGACTTCGTGGGCCTCTCTCGGATCATTGAAGCTGTCGACGAAGTCATCCATGTAGTGCGCTTCGGTGATTGCGCGCAGTGCTGCAGGGTGCGTCTCAGCATGCTGTCTCGCGTTGTGGTCCCTCACGCTGTGTGCGAGGAACGGTGAGCTCGATGCGCCGAAGATCATCGATGTCATCTTCAGCTTGCGCGGTGGTTCATTCTGCCTGCAGTCGCGCCACAGGAACATCTGTGCGGGTTGGTCCTCGCGGCGTATCTTGATCCGCAGGAACATTTCCTCGATGTCAGCTGTCACCGCGTATGCGCCCTCTCGGAACCGGAATAAAATGGTCTGCAGCGATCGTAGCAGATCCGGCCCTTCGAGTAGGTGATCGTTCAGGCTGACACCTCGAATTCTTGCTGCTGCGTCGAAAACCAGTCGCAGCTTCCCGGGCTTATTGGGATTCTTGACGGCGAAATGCGGCAGGTACCATGCGACGGGGCTGGCGTCCTCGGAGCCGTCGCAGGGTTCGGCGTATCCTTTTTCTAGTAGATTGTCGATCCTCCGCTGGTATTCCTTCATGTCGCGTGGATCTTTCTTCAGCTTGTTCTCCAGATTTGTGAGCCGGCGGAGTGCTGAGTCGTAACTCCGTGGCAGTTTGGCGTCGTCGTTTCGCCAAGGCAGGCCCACTTCGTATCTGCCGTCCTTGTGCTTCACGGTGCGTTCGAACGTGGAGACGGCACGCTTGTCCTCTTCGCGGACGTGTGATGCGTCGAGCGACACTCCGAGTGAGTCGATCCGGAAGTGTCTCGACACGAGTTCTTCGAGTCGGTCGTCTGATGCTTCGGTCGTGACGACATGTAGGATATCCTCGGTGCGGCGAAGCGATCTCGATGGCGCCGTCCCGTGGATTACCCATCCGAGTTCGGTTTTGGAGGCAGCTGGTTCCTTGGTTTTTCCTGACCGTAGCTCACGGGTCACTATGAGCTCCCAGTTGTCCGTCCCGATCAAAATGCGAGGCTTCGCATTCTTGTATACGACTTCTCGCTCGTCGAGATCTCTTAGGTGTCGTAGCTTCATCGCCTCCGCCGGTATCGATTGCGGCGTGAGGTCCAGGCCCACCATGGTGCGAGCGTTGATTTTGAAGATCTGGTCACTGCGCGCTCCTTTTATTCCAATCTTCACTCGACGGCTCTGCACGTGACTTTGCTTCTTATTTATTCCTCGGACGTTGAGCTGTGCGGTCGGTCCGTCGGCGCCGATCTGTCGCGCCAGGTCGTCGTCTAATAAGGTGACCGTCGAGCCTTCGTCGAAGAGCGCGTAGGTGTCGCAGCTCCCACGTTTGCCCGTGATTGTCACGGGGCAAATCTTCAATTTGACGGCGCGGCTTGTCGTCGTGGCAGCCGTCGTCGTTTCGGTGGTGGCTGGTTCCGTTGCGGCCGCGTTTGAGTCGGTCGCGCTCGTAGCCACGTCGTTCGTCGTTCCACGCTCATCTGCGTGCAACAGTCGGTGATGCGGTCGCTTGCATCCGTTGATTCCGCAGAGCTTCTGTCGGCAGTTCAATCGACGGTGTCGGCCCACGATGCATTTGAAGCAAAGGCCCTCCTTCTTCACCAGCTCCCATCGGTCATCATACGTTAGCTGCTTGAACTTTGGGCAGCTAGGTAGTGTGTGGGCTTCCTGGCATGAAAGGCATCTGCGCTGCGGTGCTTCTTCGGTGGCGACGTACACCGTCTTCTTCTTAGCCTCCGGTCTGGGGGCGGGGCGAGGCGTTTCTCGTGTTCGTTGCGATGTGGAGGGTGCGGTGAGGTTCGATACATAGTTGTATCGCATGCAGCGGTCAGCTTCCTTCATCAGGAACGATGAAAGTTTGAGTAGATCGGCGTTCGGGCCCGGCTGTGACTCGGCGAAGTTGCACCAACTCGATACAAGGTAACTTGGCATCTTGTCTAAGACTTCCCGGGTCAGCAGTGGGTTAAGCAGGTACTCTGGCTGCACGTTCCTCAGGACGGCCACGATGTTCTGTAGCTTCACCGCAAACATGTTAAGATCGTTCGCGGTAGGTCCAATCTTCGGCAGCTTCCGTAGATCGGCGAAAGCCATGTCCACTAGTCTTTCTGGCCTTCCGTAGCATTGCTCCAGTGTTCGCATGATCTCGTCGGGGTGCGTCGCGGTGCTCAACAATGATGCGACGTTTTCCCGAGCTTCTCCACGTAGGCAGTTTCTTAGTCTTGCCATATTCTCTGTAGGTGTGAACTCGTACAGCCGCGTTGTTTCTCGCATCGCAGTCGCGAACTGTAGCCATTCCAGCGGTGAACCAGAGAATATCGGTAGATCCGATGCTTGACGCGGCGGCGGTCGTGACTTCACGAGGGTTTCGAGGACAGAGGCGAGTTGATCGATGCCTCTGCCTCGCGATGACGACCGTCTTCGTTCTTCCCTATCTGGGCGTCGCGTGTCGCGTTCAGGTGGCGGTTCAGCCACGGCGGTTCTTGAGAGCTCCCCCCGTTGTTGGTCGACGTTCGCGTCGTCGAGCCACTCGAACACTCGATCTTGCAATTTATTTGCCGGTTCTTCAGCTTCGGGTTCGCTCTCTGCTCCGTCTAGCGTTTCTAACTCGATATTGAGCGTCTTTTTTATGAGGTCCGCTTCAATTTCGAGTTCTCGGCGTCTTATGGCAGCCAGTCGTTCTTCTGCCTCGATGCGTAGCTTCCGGCGTGCCGCGTTGCTCGCTGCCGAGCGGGTCGAACGCGCGACGTGCACTCTCCTCGCCGGTTGCACCGATGACGTCATCGCAGATGTCGTTATGCCAGTAGTCGCCGCTGTGTCCGTTGGGTGTGCTGCGCGTTCGTCCGCTCCGCTCGGCGGCTGCGTAGTCACTGCCAAGGCGACGCGTGCTCCGGCAACGTCTGCCCCAGCGCGGTTCGCGTTAGGCGCTAGTTGCGAGACTTGCGGTGCGGTGCGTAGGCTCTCCCCGGCGTTACCCGTCTCGAGGCGTCCTCGTACGGTCGGTGTACTTGAGGGCGATCTCGGCGGCTGGTCGAAGACACGACGTTGGTTTTCTTCGTCTTGGCTTCTTGTAAGCACCATCTTGATTCACTGTTGGCTGGATCTCGGAGGTTCTATACGTGTTTAGATCCGGCCTCGAAGGACCAAACTATTGAGGGTGCTGATCCGGCTCTATGGACCAAACTGTAGACGATGCTGTATAACCGTTGATGATGGTGAAAAACAAAGACGAATTTCTTCTATAGACGTTTTATTTTTCTTCTTACTGGCTACTTATTACTGCTTGACTATACTGCTTGACTGACTTGACTTGACTACAAATATTTACAAATTTGGCCCTACCCTTATTCTAAACTTAACATCTAACTTAGATACTAGTGACGCGCGGCGGCCGACCAATCACAGCGCGTTTTACGCCCGCGCGCCGGGTGGGGGAATCGCCCCCACCGTGCGGACGGCGCCTACGCAGCCAATGGGCTCCCCGATAATTCCGCTAATGTAGGCGCTGTGATTGGTCGTTCGATCTGTACATTTTTCGGCACGTGGCTGTCGTCAACAAGTAATTAACCGAGCACCAAAAATTTCAGAGACAGTTCAATTGAAGTCAGACAGTAACAGGGCACATTGAAAAGTAGGTAAGATTACTGAGCTTATTAAGGGATCGAATGGACACATACGAGTAGTTAAAGTAAAGTTACCTACGGGTGAAGTATATACTCGATCTATAGCGCATCTTTATCCGCTTGAAGCTGATGACGAGCAAACTCCAGTAAGTTTGGAGGAACCTACTATCAGAACAAATGAAGGGGATGAAGTGCACCAAAGGGAGGAACCTGACAAAACACTTAGCAATGAACCAATGGTGCGCGCACAAACAACAGGAGATGTAGTGAAGCGCCCATCTAGAGCCGCGGCTATTAAGGCCAAGGAGAAGGTTCAAGAATGGACTTATCAGTTGATGGTCAAATTATGTAATTAAGAGTTCTCAGTACGATTGATATATTTTTAATGTTAATCAATTAATCGAGCATAGTGGTAAAATTATTGAGATCCTAAGTTTGTCCTAAATTGATTAAATATATGATCATTTATAAAGATTGTTTTCTTTCTTCCTTGAGGGGGGAATGTCGCGAAGGCGAAGAAACAGATGTAATAGTTTAGTATATATGGTGCTAGAGGGAAAAGGATCAACTATTATTGGCAGCACTAATTATCGATTTCACTACGGGCATTCCTATCTGTGAGTTAGCTGTCACGGACAGCCCTTCTGGATCTTGACATTGGGGTTTTTTACGCACCGATTGATACCCTTTTTGTTTATCGGGGTTGTTTTCGTGTGGAGCCTTTGGAGTGGTCCTGGTGAGTTTTGGATATATTAATTGAATAGTAAAGCGTGTCTTTCAGTGGAAAGAAACATATATCATCGTATAAAGCGACATGCAGTGGGTTTTCTTACCATTATTGAAATGCATGTTAAAGATGCATACTGCACAAAATGTTTTAATATGTATTGTGGGATACTGCTTGCGAGCAGGATCTCAATGTATAGAATCTGCCTGCGTGGCAGTCCCAGTAGTGGATATAGAATCTGCCGGTGTGGCAGTCCCAGTGGTGGGTATAGAATCTGCCGGTGTGGCAGTCCCAGTGGTGGGTATAGAATCTGCCGGCATGGCAGTCCCAGCAGTGGGTCTAGAATCTGCCGGTGTGGCAGTCCCAGTGGTGAGTATAGAATCTGCCGGCATGGCAGTCCAAGCAGTGGGTCTAGAATCTGCTGGTGTGGCAGTCCCCAGTCCCAGCAGTGTGTTTAGAATATGCCAGTGTCGTAGTATTATGAGTAGAGAGAATATGCTTATGAGCAGTATGTTAGATGGAACATAGAGGTGAGACAGCCTGCGGGCAATGTTCCTATGCGAGGCATGGGGTGGTTGAAGGGGAGGTTGGAGGCCACATGGGGGACAACCCCCCAAACCATTGGTGTCAGAATCATAGAATGGAGTATGGTCCGAGAATAGCTCGATGTGTGACTAAGTCCGAGGTCACACATCGAGCTATTCTCGGACCATCGTGTGTATGGTCCGAGGTGTGACTAAGTATCAGTTCAAATATTTAATAACATGTATTTGAGATTATCTTTATTTTTTAGCGTAAGTACCCAGGTAATTTGGTATGTCAAGGTCAGCTTAGATATTCGGGTAATTCATGAAATTTTAGTGATTCCCGACAGAAGTCGGTGGATAAAAAAGTCACTGATGGTTGTTGAGGTGTGTTTGTCTTTTTGAGTTCCATCTCAAAGGCAGCCATTCGCTCCAGGAAGGATGATGACAAAGTTTTCATTGTGCACTTGATATTCTCCATGATAGTGCAGTGTGTGAGTGAATTATGCAGTGAAAATTATAATGGAAGTTGTAAAGAAAAGGAAATAATAACTGGAGGTATTAGGTATTATTATCACACGTTATTTTCAATAACAATTATTAAATTATTATTAAATTACTATGTTTAAATTAAATTAAATATAGAGATATTAAAAAAAACGTATGAATAGTTTATTTGTCTACCCCCAAAAGGTAGACGAAAAACCAGTCATACGTTTAATTATATTAATAATTAATTAAAATATTAATATTATTAATTAATTAATTAATTTATATTTATATAATTAATAAGATTATAATTAAATAAATAAATATCAATATTAAATAAATAATTTATATATAAATTTATTTTATATATAAATTTTACTAAAAAGTTTTATTAATTTTAGTTATTTATTTATTCATAATAGGTTGTAAATATTATTAAAAATTTAAGAAATTAAGATTTAGAAATATTTAAATTAATAACAAAATTTGTGCCAGCAATTGCGGTTGAATTAAATTAAATTTTATTAGTAATTAATTATTGTTAAGAAGACTGGCCACTCACCTCTTTTCTCCTTAGCCGGGCCTGCACGTTCCCTCAGGACAACGGTCAAGGCGCTGAGTGACCACACGAAATTATCCTAGGTCACTTTTCCAATCTTCCTCCTTGTGTTTTTCACACCGAAAACGCTTAGTAAAGCGGGAAATGTTCCTTTCGAATTTGATGAAATTCGACGCAAGTAATGAACAAAAATATTGACAAGAAAAATCACATATGCAGCACGTAACACGTTGAAAATCGCAATGCAATGAACTTCGTTTGTTTGAAAAAAAGGCCGTTATGCTTGTGGCGCCTCCCTGGTATTGAGCGGCGAGCTTAGGAACTAATTAAGAATAAGTGGCCAGATATAATGAAGTAATCAATCCTAAATAATTTTGAAACAGAATTGTGCTTATCATACCATAGAAATAAAATTAAATATATATTATATGCGAAAACTGCTTCACTACGGAACAATTATTGATATAAAATAATAAAATAATTAAAAATTAGATTATTATGTGAAATTTTAAATTAATTTTTAAGATTTCATAAAATTTAATATTAAACTAGGATTAGATACCCTATTATATAAATAATAAAATAATAATACTTAAATATGAAATAACTATTTATTAAAACTTAAATAATTTGGCGGTTTTTTAGTTCATTTAGAGGAATCTGTTTAATAATTGATATTCCACGAATAAATTTACTTAATTCATAATTTTGTATATCATTGTAAAAAAATATTTTTATAAAATTATATAATATTTAAAAATTTATATATAAAATTAAATTTGTTCAAGATGCAGATTATAATTAAGAATATAATGGTAATCCATTATATTCTTATTTATAAAGTTATTTAAAATGAATATTAATTTTTAATAATTAATTGAAAGTGGATTTAAATGTATTTTTTTTTAGTTTATTAAAATGATTATAAATTAAAATACGTACATATTGCCCGTCGCTTTCATATTATAAATTGAAATAATTCATAACAAAGTAGAGGTACTGGAAAGTGTTTCTAGAAAATAAATTAGAGCTTGTAAAAGTATTTCAGTAACATTGAAATGAAAATATGAAATTTATTTAATTTGAGAATATAAAATTACTAAAATAAATTTTAATTGAAGTAATTTTAATTTTAAGATGGGCGTTTTAGTATTTATAAAGAAAATATTAATAAATTTATAGTAAAGTAGTATTGATAAAATAATTTTCAAATAGTTTAAATTTAATTTGTTCAAAATTAAATTTGATTTATTATATCTTGAGTATCAGAGTTTATTAATTAATTTATTTATATAAAATATTTATCGAATTAAAAAGAGATAATTAATTAAGAAAGTTATTGTTACATAAATATTTTTAATAATTAATTTGAAATGAAATGTTAAATGTTTTTTAAGATATCTAGTTTTTTTAGAAAATTAATTTTAAATTTCATTAATTAATTAATTTAAATTAAAATTTTATATATTAAGGGATATGCTTTAAAATTAATTTTTTATAATTAAAATAAATTGATTAATAAAATTTTTAGTATTTATATTGTATTTAAATTTATTATAAATATTTTTTTTTATATAATAATTTAAATTTAATTTTTTATAAAAAAAATATAATTAAAAATTAAATAAATGATTATTAAATATAATGATAAAATTAGTGTAATTTATTTAAATAAATTAAGGTTATTAATTTTAATTGATATATCAAAGAAAAGGAATTCGGCAAAAAGAATTATTCACTTGTTTATCAAAAACATGTCTTTTTGATTAATAATTTAAAGTCTAATCTGCCCACTGATTGAATTAAAGGGCTGCAGTATATTGACTGTACAAAGGTAGCATAATCACTAGTCTTTTAAATGATGACTTGTATGAATAATAATTAGATGAAATATATACTGTCTGTTTATTGTAAATAGAATTTAATATCTTAATTAAAAAGTTAAAATATTATTAAAAGACGAGAAGAGAGGGTTTTTTATAGTAAGTTTAGTTTTTCATTGTGAGGAGATATTTGATGGGGATGGTCAATCAATTAATGATCCGTTAATAATTTTTATGATAAGATAGAGTAGGTTTATAAATATTTATCATTGATAAATTAAATTAAATTAAAATATTAATTTTATTTTAATAATTATAATGATGAGCGAAGAGGGTCACAAAAAAAATATTTAAAATTTTTACAACAGCAATTAAGGTAATAAATAAATAAATTACTATTATTATAGTTTATAAAAAAGTTTGATTATTTTATAATTTCGTAAAGTTAATTTTATTTTCATTATTAAAAAATAAAAATATATTAAATAAATTATTTATTTCATAGTTATTAATATTTAAGTTTATTCAGTTAATATCATATATGTAAATAAGTCTAATTAATATAATTGTAGTGAAAAGGTTAATAATAAATAATTTTATAGAAAATGATAAGAAAAAATTTCATTGGAGGCAATACTTGAAACGTAAATGAAGAGTACCAATAACCCCCCTAAAAATGTTAAAAATAAAATATAAGAAAATCAATATGTTTTAATTATTATTCTTGATAATAAACATGTTAAAGGGTTTGAATTAAGATTATTAATCCTATGGAAAGAGGGTGTTTAAGAAAAAATATTATAAAAGAAAGAAAAATCATAGTTAAAGATGAAAATATTTTTATTATATCAAAAAATATTTTAAGTAAAATAATAATTTTGGAGGTTATAGATATAAAAAAAATATTTCTTTGAAGCTTTTAAAGAAAGTTTCTTAATTTTGATTTACAAGACCAATGTTTTTTTTAAACTATAAAAACTAATGATAATATTTTTTGGTAATTTAATTGTTAAAATTATCAAATTTATTTTAGGAAGAATTAAAAGAATAAATAGAATTTATTGTATTAAGATTTTTTTTTATAATATTATTATTTAGAATAATTGAATATGATATATGTCGGCGGGTAGTTAGAACGGGCTATTACGAAGCCCAAATAGATCGTCCATATCAGAGGACTATCTTTAAAATAACACTGCAGGCGTGTATACCAACATGGATTTGTTCCATTTTATCACTTTTCATACGAAAATATAACGAGATGAGCGTGATGTCTTCGGATGTCTTTACTCCTCGGCGATCGGAAACAGAATATGTGCGAAAAAATGGCGGCAATTTGCTTTTTGTTAACGAAATTAAAAGTATCGATGATCACGCTCTCTCTACAATCGAGTAATTAAGTAATCGAGTAACTAGCAATTAAAATAAAAGAAACTAAATCAAACGATCGTCGTAAAGATGATGCGACACGGCCATTCTGGGAAACGGTGCGTGCTCTGCGCCAGTCGAGTTTCTGTAACAAACTAGAAGAGCTTTTCTGAGCTAGGTATCTGAACTAGATTTCGACCATCATTTCTTAAACATCAAATTTATTACCAACGGTTATTTTATCGCAATTGTTATAAAAACGGTAGTAAAGTTAGCACTTATTAACGAATAGAAATTGTATAGGAAAATGAGCTGTT
The DNA here is from genome assembly GCA_918026875.4 of Diatraea saccharalis. Taxonomy (NCBI): domain Eukaryota; kingdom Metazoa; phylum Arthropoda; class Insecta; order Lepidoptera; family Crambidae; genus Diatraea; species Diatraea saccharalis. The sequence goes on along the minus strand of OU893352.1, from coordinate 9,365,959 downwards.
TTATCAAGTATATTTGGTCTATACAAATGCTCCACGCATACTTGCATTGATTATTGTACTCGTAGTAAGGATGATGCTGTGGTCATGAGCGGTCCTGCACGCCGTGGTCCACAGAGGCTCTAAGGGATATGAGGAAAGGGCGATGCTGGGGTCTGGGCCTTATATCGACCGTGGTCCCCAGGGGCTCTAAACAAAACTATTTTCACGTCGGTATAGATGTATAGGGTTTTGAAGCTGTGGTCATGAGCGGTCCTGTACGCCGTGATCCACAGTGACTCTAAAGGAGATGTGGAAAGGTCGATGCTGGGGTCTGGTTCTTACATATGACCGTGGTCCCCAGAGGCTCTATAGGAAACGGGAAGAACGAAGCTGGGGTCTGGGTTTAAGTTATGACCGTGGTCCTCAGAGGCTCTGTGAAACGACTTCAAAGTTGGGAAGTTCATAGGATGGAATTTATACAGTCTTTTCATAAGAAATTTTTGATAGTCGAATTGAACTTTCATGAAAATGTTATCTCTCTATCAAACAGCGAGAAATATAGAGTACCTAATAATACCACTAACCATTTACTAGGCATCTAATTGATGTGCAGCGCGGTAGATTCTTATCTCGGTTAGTCCTGACTTCAACTAAAGTAAGATTTTGAATCAAATTGAAACTTTAATAATTAGAGACCGATTTTACTTTGAGATTCATTATTAATTAGAATTTAAGAGTTGATAAATTCTATCATCAAATCTTATTTACAATGAAAGTATGCATAAATAATAAACTGGTTTGAGAACCTCGATTGCACCAGTAACCAGCAAATGCAATCACACTTTTTCAATTTTATTTTCACTTAACTAGTGATTTTAAGAGTGTTACTATTTCGACTGCCATAAATTCTTCACGATATTAATAACTTTATAAGGGAGCACTCGACTCCAGTATCATAACAAAATAAAAACGACCCACCAAAATACTGCAAAATACTAGCAAGGGTAGCAATGATGCAGACGTCTACACGTCGCTCACTAACAATGCCAGCAGACGAGCCATCAGGTTTGCCACCGTTGCATCTTCTTCGGCTACAGGTATCTTGAGAGTAGTGACCATCTGTTCCGCAACTGTTCTTCATATTAGGAACGCTTGGTTCTCCCTACGAAGGCTTAAGTATTTCTACTTGTATCGACAGGCAGAAATATTGCCAGGATCGAGTTCGGGCAGATGCACATGTGACTCGACGACCGTACATGTGACTAACGTGGATGAGGGCGAAAAAGTTTTGATTTTGTTATCGCAACAAGATTCTTCATATCCATGACATCTGTGTGTCCACTTGGTCGGTTGCATCTCACTTCTGATGTCGGCGGGTAGTCAGAACGGGCTATCACGAAGCCCAAATAGATCGTCCATATCGGAGGACTATCTTTAAAATAACACTGCAGGCGTGTTGTAACGTAAAATTTACGTCACATGTAATTTTTCATACAACTTGGCTGAATGGGCCTAATCCCGAGGAAAATTTGTTTCGTAAAAAAAAAAAATATAAACTTCACTGTCGGTTTTGACATTTTGTCACTTCACGACCTTTTTAAATAGCAAAAAGATGTGACTCTTTTGTTATATTTTAATCTTGTTGCATCAACGGTATTTAAGTAAAAATACCTTATATTTAATAATGGTAAGCATTATTCTTCATGGAATTATAATTTTTCTTATAGTATTTTCCTATTTTCAAATTTTTTATCTTCGCAGGTGGAAACATAAACCTACTTAGGGGTCCACCTTGCCCCATGTTGCTTTAGTTTTTTGTTTTAAAACGGTAAGTTTTCGAAAGGATCGACCGATATATTTTCGTTTGTTTTGTTTTCTAAATTTTAAACGGTGTGATTTTCTTTTCAGCCGTTGGCGTTTTTTTTTTATATACAAGTTTTCTTGTACTTCAATTTTGATGTACTGATCATAACCTTTACCGCATGAGCCACGCCACACTCACTTGATACATCACAATCTTGGGCACGCCAGCTTAACACTATATAATTAAGAAGCAGCTATGTAAGCACGATGCATTAAGGAGCAGCTCATTTGGTGATGTAAAACATTTTTATTAATAGTTCGAAAATTCCAATCACCTCTTAAGACTTTAGAGATTATAAACTTATCTTTAATTTCAAAATATACAAAAGTTTCATTCCAATATATGGCAAACCAAAAGTAAAAGTTGTTGTTTGTTATTTACAAGCCCCCCTTGCGATTAAAACTCCAAACTCTCCGGCTTTGTTTTCCAGGTAGGTCTGGCGCCTGAAAAATTTATACTAGTTTCTTATAATTATTTAATTTGTTAGTGACCTACCTCTTGGCAAATTTCTTTGCAAACTTACATTATTTTTAATATCACAACCTTCACACAAATTCTAATTATTTTCAAATAGCAACCATCACACAGTAATAAAATAAATAAAATTTTATTTTTTAATATATTACAATTGACGCCAGCTCACAGGGACTTGGTTTTGAAGTAGCGAGCTCACTTTACAAGCTTTTTGGTTTGCCATTCTATTAAAATTTTATTCGAGTGTGGTTCAAATTTAATTAAACATAATATGCCTACTTTATTTTAATGTCATAATAACTAATTTGTGTGTACTACTTTATTTTCCCTACCATTTATCTTTGGATTTGTTGCTTGCGGCTAAGCATTTGCTTATTTATGTGAATACTTGCTGTGTTTACACCATTTATTTCACAAGTGATAATGTGAAAAATATTTTTTGTTCAATCACCTACTAAAAGAATTTACTAGTGAAAGTATAAACAAACAGACAAACTCTGTATTGTCCTTTTGTTTAAACTGATAAAAACATAGCTATTTGATGTGATCATTTGGTTCATACTTTGTTATTTACATTTCTAAATGTAAATTCACAAAGGTTATTCTCTTTTTTATGCTATAAAAGAACTTTATGTTCGAACATTTTATACCTACTATATAAAATAGTTTGTTACATTAAGCTTAAACTTTTATAACAGGTTTCTTTTATAAAAGACAATGTTCTGCAGGTTATTTTGAGTGGTTAAAGAAATTATTTTTATTGAAATTAAACATAGAACAATAATAGGTATTAATTAAAATTGTCATAAACTTAATATTTGAAATTAAATTATTAAAACTAATGTTACAACTTAAAAATATATTACACTTAAAGTAATTTAAAACTTAATTCAATAATAATTTGAAAACCTTTATCATCATTGTGGTATTTTGTATTTATTGAACTTGTAACAATTATCATTATTTGCATTTACTTAGAACTTGAAGTTTTAAAATTAACTTTGAATTTTTTGTTATTGAACAAGTGTATACTTAATTTAAGATTAACTTAAAACATTTAGCATTAACTTGAAACTTTTTTGTTATTTGAGTCATATTATTGCAGTAATAATTTACATAAAACAATTGGAACTTAGTTGAATTTTGACAAATAATTTTGACATAGGTTATTAAATTTGTTAAACTTGCTGCATCTTGCTGACCTTTTTGTGTCTTATTTGAGTGAATTGAATAATAATTTCACTGCTATTTTTGCATTCCACAAAAATGGAAACGGAAAAACTTGCACTGGCTACTGCTTCACAGCCTAAGGAACAGTCAATTACTGTTGCAACAGATACAAGTGATTTAGCTTCACCGCCTGCTTTTACACACCCACTTGCACCTGAATTGATAAATTTGACTGATAATATTACACTACACAATTCAAGATTGCTTGATTCGCAACCAGCTTTGCAACCAGCGACCACAAATGCTTCACACAATAGTACAAATTTAGGTCATAATTTGGGTGTTGACCATTTGAAAAAGTCAACATATTATAAACGTCCTGATGTCTCCAAAAGTAAAATTTTGTTTGATGGTAAGTCTTGTGTTCGTGAATTTATAACTAGTGTTGATGAGTACATGGTTTCCAGAGATATTGATGAATACTTTATTGTCACATCGTTTTCAGATTTTCTTACTGGTGTTGCAAAAAAGTGGTTCCGCACTGTTCGAGTGAATTATAGTTCTTGGTATTCTCTTAAAGTCGATTTACTTAAACGTTTTGATAAACTTGATTTTGATTACCAACTTGAATTTCTTTTACGCACACGTAAACAAAAATCCACAGAAACTTTGTCTGATTTTATAATAGAACTGCAGGATATGTCTTTTCGTCTTTCTGATCCACTTTCGGAACAAAATTTAATTAACATTATTAAGCATAATATGTTGCGCTCATATGCCATGTATTTTGTTGGCCGAAACATAACTTCTATTGACCAAATTGTTCGATTGGGAAGAGAAATTGAAGAACTCGCTTCAGATGGTAATTCTATTAAATCGGAGTCACGCTCATCTTGTTCTAGGGGTAGTAAAATTCATTTAGTTAACGTTAAAAGTGATAAAAATTTAACTTGTTTAAAATGTAAACGTCAAGGTCATAACTATAGAAATTGTTCAAGCATTCCTGGCATTATTTGTTTTAATTGTCACAGACACGGAGTGACTACCCTCACCTGCGACTGTAATAAATCACAAAATTGTAACAAAAAAGTCGAAATTTCTGAACCGGTTCCAAAAAACTAATTAGGCCTCATCGAGCTCCGCTTTGTAGCGAAGTGCGTCGAGACTCGATGGAAAATAGAAGTGTTAATGTTAATAGTGGACATAGAAAAGAATTTGATGATTGGATAAATTACTTGAAGGTATTTTTTAAAAATTATAAAGTAGCTCCAATTCTTTTTGTTAAAAACACTGATAATAGACCTTATCTTAAATTTAATGTTGGAAATAGTAAATTTACTGGAATTTTAGACAGTGGTGCTAATTGTTGCGTTTTAGGTGCGAATAGTCACACACAATTTTTAGAATTAGGATATAAACTTCAACCCATACATAAAAAAGCTCATACAGTGGATGGATCTTCTCAAAATATAATTGGAATTTTAGATTTACCTGTGACTTGTGATGATGTTACACAAATAGTTTCCTTTATGGTTATACCCTCCTTTGAACCAAATATAATATTAGGTTTTGATTTTTGGTTAAAATTTGACTTGGCTAAAGATTTATTTAAACACATAACTTTTGTTAACGACAGAGATGTAAACGTTTGTTCTGTTACATCTGCTGCTCATCTTTCTCCTTCTGAGACAAAACAACTCGATAAAGTAATTAAATTGTTTAAAGATATTTCTTACGAAAAGAATGGTTTGGGCTTAACTCATTTAACTGAACATAAAATAACTACTACTGGTGAACCGATTAAACAACGCTATTATCCTTTAAGCCCAGCTAAGCAGAAAGAAGTGTATGATGAGGTTGAGGTTATGTTAAGAGAGGGAATTATACAACCTTCCAAATCTCCCTGGAGTTCTCCTGTTTTGACCGTTCCTAAAAAGGACGGGGGTATTAGACTTTGTTTAGATTCAAGAAAATTAAATTCTGTAACTGTTAAAGATTCTTATCCACTACCTTATACTTCTTATATTCTAGATAACCTTAGAGGTGCTAAATTTATTAGTGCAATTGATTTGTCTAAAGCCTTTTTACAAATTAAATTACATCCTGCTTCCCGCGAGAAAACTGCATTTTGTATTCCTGGTAAAGGTCTCTTTGAATTCATCAGAATGCCCTTTGGACTTTCCAATGCACCTGCTGAACTCCAAAGACTTGTTGATAGATTGTTTGGTCCTGAATTTGATAAGAATACCTTTTGTTATTTAGACGATTTGATCGTTGTTTCTGATAATTTTCCAAATCACATAGACCTCCTTAAGAGGGTGTATAAAGTTCTTAAAGATGCTGGTTTAACGGTTAACTTAAAAAAGTGTGAATTTTGTAAAGAACGATTGAGATATTTAGGTTATGTAGTTGATGGTAAAGGTTTACACACTGACCCTTCTAAATTAGATTCTATAGAAAATTTTCCTCGTCCTAAAACTGTAAAACAACTTCGTAGTTTTCTTGGTCTTTGTTCATATTATCGTAGATTCATTTCTAAATTTGCTGACATAGCTTCCCCATTAACTAAATTAACTGGTGGTAGTAAAAAACTTAAAACAGGTCTTGAATGGAATGACGATGCTGAAAGATCGTTTCAAGATCTTAAACAATCATTAGTAACTGCTCCTGTACTGCAATGTCCAGATTTTAATAAACCTTTCTTTTTACATTGTGATGCTAGTTCTGTTGGTATTGGTAGTGTTTTGAGTCAAGAAGATGATAATAATGAACAACATCCAATTGCATTTTATTCTAGATCTCTCAACAAATGTGAACGTAATTATAGTGTGACAGAAAGAGAACTTTTAGCCATTTTGGATTCTATAGAACATTTTAGACCTTATGTTGAAGGTATGAAATTTACTGTGGTCACTGATCATGCGAGTTTAAAATGGCTTTTAAACTTGAATAATCCTTCTGGTCGTTTGGCTAGATGGGCTGCAAGAATTTCACAATTTACCTTTGATATAATTCATAAGAAAGGTTCTCAACATGTAGTTCCAGATACTCTTTCACGTTATGATATAGCTGCAATAACTGCAAACTTAAATCAAATTGTTTCTCCTCATGATGATATTGTAGATTCTTGGTATAGAAAGATTTTTATAGATTGTCAAAAATATCCAGCCAGATATAAAAATTTTAGAGTTGAAAACGATACTTTGTATAGATTCTGTAAGTCGAAATATAACTTAAATAGTAATTTAGATTGGAAAATTGTTATTCCGAAGGAAGATATTTTGGACACTATTAGAAGTAACCATGACGATTTAAATTCTGGTCATTTAGGAAGCCATAAAACTTTACATAAAATAAAACTACATTATTTTTGGAAAGGTATGTTTAATGATATACATAAATTTATAAATTCTTGTGAAACTTGTAAAGCTTACAAACATTCAACTTCTAAACCGCTTGGAACTATGATTAATCCTAAAAAAGTAGATAGACCCATGATAATGATTAGTATGGATTTAATTGGTATTTTGCCTAAGACTTATTCTGGTCATAAATTTATTTTGTCCGTAGTAGACGTTTTTACAAAATATTGTTGGTTATTCCCCTTGGCTAATGCAACAACTGGTTCAATTTGTAAGTTCCTTGAAAAAGACATTTTCCTAAAGTTTGGATGTCCAAAGATAGTTATATGTGATAACGGTACCCAGTTCACTTCAAAGAATTTTGTGGATTTTCTTAAAAGTTTTAATATTAATAAGATATTTTATAATACTTTGTATACTGCACAAAACAATCCTGTTGAACGTTATAATAAAACAATTGAAACTTGTATATCATGTTTTGTTCGTGATGATCATAGAACTTGGTCTAAATTTCTCCCTCATGTTCAATTAGCTATGAATAGTAGTGTTAATTTAGCTACAGAATTTACTCCAAACTTTCTAATGTTTGGTAGGGAATTAATATTTGATGCATCTTTACACCGTTTTAGTAATTCTTTTGATAATTTAACTCAGATCGATCTGGTTGATCGTTCTAAATTTGCAACTTTTCTTGCTTCGCTTGAAGATATTTTTGTTAAGGTTACGAATTCTTTGTTTAAAGCATACAAACGTAATGCTAAATATTACAACAAAGGTCGTGGGGTCACTTCTTATGATGTGGGTGATATTGTTTGGAGAAGAAATTTTGTTCAATCTAGTGCTGCTCATTATTTTTCGGCAAAACTAGCTCCAAAGTTTATTAAATGTAAAGTAGTTGATAAAATTTCTAATAACGTTTATATTTTGAAAGATTTAACTAAAGGCACTACCGGACGTTATCATGTCAAGGATATTTTGAAAACTTAAATTTTGATCATTTGTAATTTTATTGTTTAAATGAATAAACTTTTGAGTCGGTTCTTGTGATTTGAGTGAAAATCGGTGTTGTAAGGATTTTATTTGCGTGAAGAATGAAAGGTATCACCGAATGTTAGACGATGAAAGAAAGGATATCATTCAATCATAAATTCTGCTCTCATATAAGTAATATTAATACTTTCCAAATTATTAGTTTTGTCATATAGTATTGGATCTTAGTAAATTTGTTAAATTAATTTAGAATAAACTTAGTATTCCTTCTTTTTACACACATCATAAGATTTTATCATTCTTGTATAGGACAGAATTTTCTGTTGGGATTTTTAGTCCTATTATTTTTCTGTTCAGATTTATTTTTAATTTTGTATAAGTTTGTACATTATTTACATACACAGTAATAGTATGTAGTTTGTCTTTCGTTACGTTATTATTTTGTTCGAATTTGTGTTACACTCGGATTTGACTTTCTTTGAGTACTCATAAAACCTTGGATTTGACATCCTTTTGTTGACCTTATTGTCCTCCATAGGAGACAAAATTTTGATTTTGATCTTTGGTCTATGTTTGTTCACATTTGTGATCAACATTTTTTTTGTGTGCTTCATGCTCGGAAGTTCGGTGGAGTTGTGCCGATCATGAAGTTACATTTATTTTTGTGCGCCTCATGTCCGGAATGCTGATGGAGTTGAGTCGGCCATGAGTGCCACCCTTTGTGGCTTTAGTCACGTTGTTTTTTTTCCTAATGACCTTTGTCATTATTCCTTTTGAGCCTACGCTTACTTTGTTGGGCCTGGTTACGACATTTTTGTTGTCAACGAACCTTTGGTTCGCGACGCGTTTTGCACATCATGTTCGGAAAGCCGGTGGTGTTGAGCCGACCATGATTGTTGCTTTTGTCATAAGACATGCTTATGATTGAAAGTTTTAGGGGTTAGATTCTTTAGAGTCTGCGACTTTATAGTCCAGCAGATCTCAAACAGTTTGTTAAGGGGACTTAGATTTTTTTAGAGTCTGCGACTTTATAGTCCAGCAGATCTCAAACAGTTTGTTAAGGGGACTTAGATTTTTTTAGAGTCTGCGACTTTATAGTCCAGCAGATCTCAAACGGGTAATTTCAGGGGTTAGTTTTTGAGTCTGTGACATTTTAAGTCGAACAGATCTCCACACCCACACACGTATACACACACTCATACACACACACATACACACACACAAACACATAAACACACACAGTGTTTCTTATTTATTGTTTAACTTGTTTCTTAAACAGCGTTTTTTTTTATTTTAATGGCATTTGCTGTCGATATTGTTTGATGGCCACAGCGAACATCGAGTTTTGCCTCGATTAGTTTTTGGTTTGTGATCAGTGGACGTGTGGTCCGCCATATTTATGTTGGCTCACCACACCGCCATTGTTGACTGCCGATAACAAAACTAAACTGAAGTTTTGTTTTCCTTTGCATTTATGCAGTTCCTTTTAGGTTATCTTTTGAGTTTGCCATTGGTTGGTTTTGTTTGGAAATTTTGAGTTGTAGTTTTTGGCGCCTCGATTCTCGATGCTTTAATCGGGGAAGGGTGAAATGTAACGTAAAATTTACGTCACATGTAATTTTTCATACAACTTGGCTGAATGGGCCTAATCCCGAGGAAAATTTGTTTCGTAAAAAAAAAAATATAAACTTCACTGTCGGTTTTGACATTTGTCACTTCACGACCTTTTTAAATAGCAAAAAGATGTGACTCTTTTGTTATATTTTAATCTTGTTGCATCAACGGTATTTAAGTAAAAATACCTTATATTTAATAATGGTAAGCATTATTCTTCATGGAATTATATTTTTTTTTATAGTATTTTCCTATTTTCAAATTTTTTATCTTCGCAGGTGGAAACATAAACCTACTTAGGGGTCCACCTTATCCCATGTTGCTTTAGTTTTTTGTTTTAAAACGGTAAGTTTTCGAAAGGATCGACCGATATATTTTCGTTTGTTTTGTTTTCTAAATTTTAAACGGTGTGATTTTCTTTTCAGCCGTTGGCGTTTTTTTTTTTTATATACAAGTTTTCTTGTACTTCAATTTTGATGTACTGATCATAACCTTTACCGCATGAGCCACGCCACACTCACTTGATACATCACAATCTTGGGCACGCCAGCTTAGCACTATATAACTAAGAAGCAGCTATGTAAGCACGATGCATTAAGGAGCAGCTCATTTGGTGATGTAAAACCTTTTTATTAATAGTTCGAAAATTCCAATCACCTCTAAGACTTTAGAGATTATAAACTTATCTTTAATTTCGAAATATACAAAAGTTTCATTCAAATATATGGCAAACCAAAAGTAAAAGTTGTTGTTTGTTATTTACAAGCCCCCCTTGCGATTAAAACTCCAAACTCTCCGGCTTTGTTTTCCAGGTAGGTCTGGCGCCTGAAAAAACTTATACTAGTTTCTTATAATTATTTAATTTGTTAGTGACCTACCTTTTGGCAAATTTCTTTGCAAACTTACATTATTTTTAATATCACAATTTTCACAGTAATAATTTTCTAATAGCAACCATTAACACAGCAATAAACCCCCCTTCACCTAATTTTTTTAAAATATTACAGTGTATACCAACATGGATTTGTTCCATTTTATCACTTTTCATGCGAAAATATAACGAGATAAGCGTGATGTCGTCGGATGTCTTTACTCCTCGGCGATCGGAAACAGAATGTGTGCAAAAAAATGGCAGCAATTTGCTTTTTGTTAACGAAATTAAAAGTATCGATGATCACGCTCTCTCTACAATCGAGTAATTAAGTAATCGAGTAACTAGCAATTTAAATAAAAGAAACTAAATCAAACGTAATTTAAGAATTTGAATTTGTATTTTAATAATTATAGCTAGAGAAAATTTATATAAAAAATTATTTATTTAAATTTTTTTATGTTAAATTTAATTTTAATAATAATTATATTATTTATAACTTTTAGAGTAATAAATTTATTTTTATTTTATTTATTTTTTGAATCAAGATTAATTTTTACTTTATTATTAATTATTGGTTGGGGATATCAACCTGAGCGAATTCAAGCGGTAATGTATTTACTATTTTATACTTATTTGCTTCTTTACCCTCACTTTTAGGGATTTTTTATGTTTATCATAAAATAGATTATATAATCTGTATTTTGTGATGTATGTATTTTATGATTTTTTTTTTAAATTTTGAATTATATTTAGTATATTTTTCAATAATTATCAATAGTTTTTCTTGACCTAAAGAAGGCTTTCGACACCGTCTCTGTCTCCATTCTCATACGTAGGCTAGAAGGCATTGGGTTTCGAGGTTCTGCACTCTCACTTTTGAGCAGCTACCTTCAAAATCGGAAACAGGCTGTAAAAATAGATAAGCTCTTAAGTGAGGAAGAACACGTAACTCATGGCGTCCCGCAGGGCAGTGTCCTCGGCCCAACGCTCTTTTTAACTTACATTAACAATCTTTGCAACCTTAGTAGCGTTGGAGGGAGGATACTGTCCTACGCTGACGACACTGCTATCATTTTTGTGGGTAAGAACTGGGAAGAGGTCAGAGTGAAGACTGAGATGGGACTGGCTATGGTCAGTGACTGGCTCGGCGAGAATCTTCTTGCCCTCAACACCCAAAAAACGAGCTATGTATATTTTGCTCCATACATAAACTCACAACCCCCTCCTTACTACGTAATTAAAACTCACTTCTGCGGTCCCCCCTTTCATAACAACTATAACTGCCCTATAATTAAAAAACAAAGCAGTATTAAATACCTCGGCATTATTTTGGATCAGAGACTAAGTTGGTATCCACATCTTGAACTTACAATGGGTAGGATAAGAAAGCTGAGCTGGGTGTTTAAATCTTTGAGACAAATAATGTGCCCAGAACTTATCAACAAAATATATATTTCACTTGCCCAATCGATAATAATTTACTGTATCTCAGTATGGGGTGGTGCAGCAAAATCCTACTTTATAGACCTTGAGCGTGCGCAATGATCATTAATTAAAGTGATGTACTCCAAACCGCTGAGATTTCCTACTACCGCACTATATGAACTTTGCAAATTGCTATCTGTTAGGAAACTTTACATCCTAAACATGATGCTGAGATATCATAAATTATTACCATTTGATCGTGGTAAGCTTACTAAGAGATGAAGTGATATCATAGCACCACAATATCCTGCTAAAACAGCCTTCGCTAGTCGCCAATACATATCTCAAGCACTTCATGTTAATAATAAAATAAATTGCAAACTAAAGATCTATAGCATGCAACTATTTGAGTGTAAGGGTACTCTTAAAAGATGGCTTACAACCATCAGTTTTGAGGAAACGGAAGACTTGTTGGTTAGGCTAGTGTAATTAAAAAACATGTGTGTATTTATGGGCATATGTATATGTCTATGTATGTATTGTATGTATATGTATATATTTATATATGAATGTGTGTAAGATTATATAAATATATATATCGGTGTAGTTTGTGTTAAATCTAAAGTACCAAGATACCCATATAATTGTTAAGTTAGGGTCAATGTGGACTTTTGTATGTATTTATGGATAAATACTTCAGTGAATATATACAGACACGCTCACACGCGCACGCACACGCACACGCACAGGCACACGCTCGCGTGCACACACACACACACACACACACACATACACACATTCACGCGCGCGCACACGCACTCACACACGCACGCACACACGCACTCCCGCACACACGCATACACAAGCACGCATGCACATAAATTGCTTTAAAAACCTGTATGATTATAAGGAAGAGCGGGGCTTCTTAACACAGGTATCTTTGGATTACTTTCGAGAGAAGTCCCGGCAACTGTATTGTTAAGATTTTAAAGTAATAAAGCTATTTTTTTTTAGTAAAAAAAAAACCTATGTATTTTGTTCATATGTGGTTCCCAAAAGCTCATTTTGAGGCTCCTGTAGCCGATATTATATTAAAGTTAGGGGGTTATCGTTTATTACGTGTGTTTATTTTATTGCAAAATATTGGTTTAAAAATAAATATTATTTTTGTTATTATTAGTTTATAAGGGGGGTTTTATGTAAATTTAAAATGTTTTTGTCAAGTTGATATTGCTTATACTTCAGTTGTTCATATAAGAATTGTGATTGGTGGGATTATAAGTATAAATTATTGAGGATTTATTGGTTCTTATATTTTAATAATTGGTCATGGGTTGTGTTCTTCTGGAAAATTTGGTTTAGCTTATATTAATTATGAGCGTTTACATAGACGAAGATTATACATTAATAAAGGTATGATAATATTAATACCATCAATAAGAATGTGATGATTTTTAATATTATCTTCAAACATAGCAGCCACACCCACGTTGAATTTAATGGATGACATTAGTTTAATTAATAGATTATTAAAGTGGTCTTATTTTTCTATATTACTATTAATTACTTTTTTTTAGAGATGGTTATTGTTTGTATTTATATTCTTATATTCAACATGGTAAATTTTATTTAGGTATTTATAGATTTTATATAGGTTTATCTCGTGAATATCTATTGTAGAAGATAATATTTTTTGTCGACTGAGGGTATACATATAAGGCAACACCGCCCTGCGAGCGCTCTCATTGCTGCGCGCGCGTTCATCGGAGTAACATCGGCATTTCTGTGTTAATTAATTTTTCTTTTGTTTTGTGAGTTATAAATTAAATAAATTACGCCTCTACGTTATTATCAATTTTTCACTTTTTAAAAAAATTATTCGGGTCACAGTTCGTAAGATCAGAAGTGGGATAGGATCTACGATCCTATCTACTTGCATTTTGTTCTAATTAAGATTTTTGATCACAAGTGAAAGCCAAAAATGTCGGAACGAAGCCGTCGCCGAGATTCTCGCTATGATAATCGCGATGATAGTAGTTCTGAAGGTAGAATGAAAAAAACAATGAAGGAAATGCTGGCACGGCTTAAAGCTTTGGAAAATCAGGCATCAAGTGCTACTCGTCGGTCATCCAAACGATGCAGGGAATCTACGTCACGTTCCCCGCGCCGGCGCCAGTCATCGCGCTCACCGCGATCTAGGCGCGTGTCACCGCGGTCGCCGCCAGCCCGGCGCCATACTTCCCCGCCACTGCGGAGCCGTTCTCGATCATCGCATCGTCGTGTTCCTTCGCTGCTGCCGGTTTGCACTGCGACGACGCCAATGCCAGCGCCTTGTCAGGAGCGCTCCCGGACGCCGCCTATGCCGGAGTCTGCTCCTAGCGACGTGAGCGTGCCCGCAACGGTGACGGATCGGATCGTGGATGCGATTCGTTCGATAAACAATTCGGTGAGATCAAACCAAAATTTTTATATTTCTAATTTTGATCCTAAATTGCATAATATTGATGATTGGTGTGAAGAAGTCGATCGCGCTAAGAGCTTAAACAACTGGAACGATTACGAATGTCTTTCGAGAATAGGAAACTGTTTGAAGGGAGATGCTCGAACATGGTTAAATGAGTGGGTGACGGGCGATCGAACGTGGAGTGGTTTTAAAAGGGAATTCAAACCGTTGTGTCCTAAAACCCCTGATATTGCAAACATTTTGTATGACGTAATGCAGACAAATTCTGATAACTACCCCACGTACGCCGACTATGCGCGACACAGTTTACTTCGCTTGCGTATAGTACGAGGACTCAGTGATGAACTTATGCCCGCAATTATAATACGTGGTATCACTGATCCGCATATTCGAGCATCCGCTACGAACGCTAAGTTACAGCCAAACAATTTAGTTGAGTTTTTCTCAATTTATGTAAAACCCAGTACCTCCAAAAATACTAATATTCGCGCAGTTACATCGCAACAATTTCTTAATAAAAATAAGACCAATTCTAGTGTTATTTTAAGAAAGCGTAGGCTAGATGAGGGAAAATGTTTTACTTGTGGTCTTTCAGGACACAGACAGGCTTTTTGCAATAAAACTTCTAAAACGAATATGGAATCTAACTCTAATAGCAACAATTCGAATTCAAAGTCGGTATTTACGTCACAAAAATCCGAGCCATGTTCGTTTTGCAAGAAATGAAATGAAATGAAATGAAAATATCTTTATTCAAGTAGGCTATTACAAGCACTTTTGAATCGTCCACAAAAATTTTTTCCCCTACCACTTGTTTAGGACGTCTTTTAGATCGACGATCGCAAAAAATGCCAATAGCATCTTGTTTATTCTCCCAAGCATCATAGATATGCCTCAGAAGTGCAATTCCAGGGTCTGTGGTACATTTACCTCTGCTAAAGCTAAACTGATTTTGGTGAAGTAATTTATGTAATGAAAAGTGTGCAAGCAGTTGATTGTAAATAATTTTCTCAAATACTTTACTTAACGCTGGTAGTATAGAAATTGGTCTGAAATTACTGGGATCAGACTTGTCGCCTGCCTTGAAAAGTGGAATTATTTTACCATATTTCATTAAATCAGGAAAAGTTCCTTCATCAATGCACTTATTAAAAATAAAAGTTAATTGAGGCGCTATAGATGGTATAATAGATTTGATAACATAAGTTGAAACGCCCCAAAGATCTTCGGTTTTTTTGACATTAATAGAATTAAATGTTTTAATAATTGAGCAGACGTTAACATGTCTAAAATAAAATTCAGTATTGCACTTTTCAACAACTGACTCTAGATGCGTAACCGCAAGTTTAGAACATGAACTAAGATTTCTAGTGATTTCTATTAGTGTCTTAGAAAAGAATTTCTCAAATGTATCGGCAACCGCTTCATCTGTTTTAATAATTTTATTGTCAATCTGTAATGAGTATGTGCGCATATTACTTTTATTTTTACCCGTTTCTTGATTTATGATAGTCCAGGTTGTTTTTATTTTATTTTCTTAATTGTAATTTTTTTCAGATATATATTTTGCTTTTGCTGAAACACATACTTTCCTAAAAATTTTCGAATAATTTCTGACATATTCAATAAACTTTGGATCGGTCGAGGTACACTTTAGCTCATACAAATCATACAGCCTATTTCGACTTTTGTAGATGCCAGGTGTAGCCCAATCACTAAATTTCTTTTTTTTGTTAGCAAAGTTATTTGTTTTGAGTTTAAATATTTTATCAAATTCTCCCTTTATCAAGTTAAAGAAATTATTATAGACATCATTAATATTTTCCAAATTACTAGTTGTCAACTGAGTCTGATTTGCAGAAACACTGTTTTTAAATTTTTCTAAATTACTTTTGGTAATAGGTCTACAAATTATATTGCATTTAGGAGAAACATGATGGAGCAGATGTGGGTGTAATGCGGGTAGGTTCATTAAAAATATTTTCTAAATTAAAACATTTAAACAAGTTCAAAAATCTACTTGATTTAGCACATTTTATTAAAATATCTATATTAAAATCACCACATATCACTACTTTCTTATCAACTTTGCAAATTAATTTAAATGCATCCTCCATAGCAGATTCAAATTGACAGTAGTCCCCATCAGGTGGTCTATATACACATATAATAACATACTGTTCAAGTTCCACATGTGACAATTCAATATGTCGCTCAATTGAGAAGGATACTATATCTTTACGTTCTTTACATTTTAAATAATTATTTATTATTATTAAAGACCCCCCTCGTATGGCATTTATCCTACAGAATGAACTTATAATTTTATAATTTTTAAAACTCGTAATTAATTCACAATTTTTGAGCCAGTGCTCTGTAATACATATTATATCAATATTCATACTATTTAAACAAATTTCTAATTCTAGATCTTTTCCAGAAAAGCCTTGTATATTTTGGTGAACAATAGTTAAGTAGGTAGACTTTTCCTTGGTCATATCATTGCTAGAGATTTTCTCTATTGTCTTATAAGAAGCTCTTATAAAAAGAAGCAAGAAGCTTGGTTACAAAATTGATACTTGTTTCGCCAAACAAAAATCAGAATCACGAAATAAAAGCGAAGTTAATTTTTGCCGCGAAAACAAAACTACCACTAATCGGGATATTATTGTAGCTGTCATTCAAGGAATACCAGTGGATGTTCTGATAGATAGTGGTTCATGCATATCGCTCGTTTCGTCGTCCTTGTTGAAGCACTTTCATTGCTCTCAAAAACCTACCTTTCGTATATTAAAGGGATTAGGGAGTCAAGAAATAGAAAGTACCTCATATGTAACCTTACCTATAGAATTTGATGGCATCACTTTGGAAGTTGATCTGTTTGTGGTAGTATTTGAGTTCACGAATACGCCAATAATAGTGGGAACCGATGTGTTGAATAGGGAAGGTGTACAATACGTTCGTACCCGTGACCTTCAGTTACTGACGCATAAGATGTGTAGTACTAGTACAGTTATGAAAGTTCAGTCTGACCCATCTTTTCAAATCAAAATTTATCTCAGTGACGAGCAGTTACAGCAGTTGCTGGCAATCATAAATGAGTTCTCTCGACATTTTACCACTGGTACTGCGACTTCTACCGTGAATACAGGTAGCATGGCTATTAAATTAAATAGTAATGCTCCTGTCTATTATAGGCCGTATCGTCTCTTGCATGCGGAAATACTTCGAGTACGGGTCATAATTGGTGATTTGATGTCGAAAGGAATTATTCGGGAATCGAACTCTGATTGTGCAAGCCCGATCCTCTTAGTAAAAAAGAAGGACGGGTCCGACAGAATGTGCGTTGATTTTCGAAAACTTAATGAATTAACCATCAAGGTTCGTTTCCCATTACCGCGAATCGACGATTATATAAAGTTAGGAAGAAATAAATATTTTACTAGCCTAGATATGGCTACCGGGTTTCACCAGGTCCCCATTCAGGAAGATTTTGAATATAATCGAATATCGAAGGGCATTTTGAATATCTCAAGATGCCCTATGGCTTAGCCAATGCACCAGTCGTTTATCAAAGAATAATTGCTAAAACTTTACGTAAATTCATTGATTCTGATAATGTTTTGGTATACATCGACGATGTTTTGATCTTAAGTATGACCATTGACCAAGGATTAAGCCTATTACGCGATGTATTATTAACTTTAACCCAGGCAGGGTTTTCTATTAACTTACAAAAATGTTCCTTTTTAGTCACTGAGACTGAGTATTTAGGCCGGACTATTTCTCAGGGTCAGGTAAGACCGAGCTACAGTAAAGTTAAAGCTTTAGTCGACTCCGCGGAACCAATGAATATAAAGCAGGTTCGCCATATTTATGGGCCTAGCCAGTTATTTTCGCAGATGTATTCCTGGCTTTGCCCAGAAAACCGCCTGCATCGCTACTCTGACAAGGAAGGGCGTAGAATTCAGATGGGGTGATGAGCAGCAGGCGGCTCGTAATGAAGTGATTCAATGTCTTACTAGTGAACCTGTTCTTGCTGTTTATGACTCTTCCTTACCCGTAGAAGTCCACACGGATGCTAGCTCAATAGGTTATGGGGCTGTACTGATGCAGGTTCATGAGGGCGGTTATAAACGGGTAGTGGCTTATTTTAGCAGGTTAACGCAAGGAGCGGAGAGTAAATATCACTCGTATGAGCTCGAAACTCTTGCTGTAGTTAAAGCGCTACTACATTTTAGTAGGTGCACGCTTCACTGTGGTCACTGACTGCAATGCTTTGAAGCTCACGCAACTTAAAAAGGACTTACTACCAAGAGTGGCCCGGTGGTGGGTGTACCTGCAAGATTTCGATTTTGGACTGGATTATCGAAAAGGAACTTCTATGTCACACGCTGACTATCTAAGTAGGAACCCCGTTAACATGTGCTCAATCCAAAAGCCACGTAATTGGGTACAGATTGCTCAAGCATCTGACGAAGAGACCAGGCACTTAATACAAAAACTTACTGACGGACAACTAGACACGACTCGCTACCAAGTTAAGAACGATATACTTTATTTCAAATACTCGCCTACTGGCGAATTTTCTCAATTTCTTTGCTACATCCCGAAAGGCCACAGACTGAGCCTTCTTCGTATATTCCACGATGGACATGAACATGTTGGAGTAGATAAAACTATTAACCTGATTTTAAAACACTTTTGGTTCCCCAACCTAAGATGTTTCGTTCAAAAGTACATAACACATTGCTTGGTTTGTCTCTCCCATAAGAAAGTTGTACGAGCTCTACTACAACCTATTAGCTCTTGGGAAAAACCTGACATGCCCTTCGACACCATCCATATGTACACTCTTCCTGAAGTTGACGGTTTCCGTCACATTTTGATAGTTATAGACGCCTTTTCAAAATTTTGCCTGTTATACCCGATGTATCGACAAGATGCTGATGAATTGAAGCGTCATTTCAAAAATGTCATCTCTCTATTGGGATACCCAGATTAATTGTGGCTGATCGAGGCCGTATGTTTCAAAGTACCGAGTTCCTTAATTGGGTTAAGAAAATGGGATGCGATACTCATTTCATAACGCCGGAAATGCACCAAGCGAATGGGCAAGTAGAACGCTATTGCCGGACGGTGCTTAATATGATTCGTATTGAGACCAACTATAGACAACACGACTTTTTTTTTTTTTTTTTTTTTTTTTTTTTTTTTTTTTTTTTTTTTTTTTTTTTTTTTTTTTTTTTTTGACGCTGAGAAATGCTTTACGCATACCCGCTTCACCCTGCGCGGGCTCCACGGGTGATGTGGGACTCCTCCTGTGGCCCCACCCCCGAGGGGGCTAGACAAGAAACGGAAGTTTACCCACTAAAACTCAGCGATGTCCCTCTCATGGTGGGCGAGGCGCGGGATCAGCCCGGAGGCCATACACCGCGCAGTTCGCCCCCATTTCGGCCCGCCCCGAAAAGGGCAGGTCCCACTCGGGTTGGGGGTAAGCCTCAGAGACATTCGAGACGCACCCCCACGACGAGGCAGAAGCGTGCAATGCCGACCGGTGCGCGAACCGGCCAGCTGCCCCTGACTAGAGACCAGAGATGCGCAACTGT
The DNA here is from genome assembly GCA_918026875.4 of Diatraea saccharalis. Taxonomy (NCBI): domain Eukaryota; kingdom Metazoa; phylum Arthropoda; class Insecta; order Lepidoptera; family Crambidae; genus Diatraea; species Diatraea saccharalis. The sequence continues at coordinate 9,346,134 of OU893352.1, read as the reverse complement.
GCAATCTCCGGTCCCCTACTCATCGTGTTGGGAGGGCCCACACAGGCATAGCCCTTATCGTGGACCCTCCCCCCCGTAGGTCGATGCGCCACAGAAGACCAGCCTCATCACTCCCTGTATCAGCCCCGAAGGGCAGACAGGGGCGTCCAGCCAGTCGACGGGTCGCATCCCCTCTCGTCGCGCCGCGGCTACGGCCCTACCGAGGTCCCGGCGCCGCACCAGTCGTCGAGCAAGCACAGCAGGCAAGTCCCCGGTAAGTACCCAGGTAAGTACCCACTATGCTACTCTAGACTAGTACGGCGTGTATATGTGTGTGTAAGATGTATGAATGTGTGTGTGGAAGTGTATGTATGCCGGTGTATGTGTAGCTGTGTATGTGTGACTGTATGTGTATGTGTTGTGTAGGGTAGAGTAGGTTGTGTGTATGTGTGTGTATAATGCATGTAAGTGTGTGAAACCAGGACCCCGACAGCGCCGCAGCCGCGGAGCGAAGGGAACTCCCCTCCCCACTATTCAGTAGGGCACCTCCCAAGTTCCTCTCACCTCGAAGCCGCCTCTCCCTGTCCTTTCGCACTCCTCCACCTTTGCCTGGCGAGAAGAGAGAGACAGACAGCAACGAGACCGGTCCAGTCTGTGCACCTTATTGTGCTCTCCACCCAGACGAGCCCCCGGCCGCACACATGCGAAAGCATGTATGCGGACGCGGACTCGCCCAGGACGGAAAACGCAGACCAGACCGAACGAAGAACCCGGGGTAAGGGAGTCAGACCTCAAGACGGGGGTGGGCGCGCGTAGCGACGCCTTCTACCCCCCGTCCTACGACTGCGGCGAGAGCCGGCGAGGGCTGCCAGCTCGCGTGCTCTCTCCGCGTCCTCCTTCTGTGACATCACGGTTAGACAACACGACTGGCCTAGCATGACTTGAAAAATTCAACTGGTATTGAATATTACCAAACATAGTACAACTCAAGATTCAGCTCTCAATCTACTGGTGGGCATTGACGCTGCCACTCCAGTTATCCGTGGTGTAATACGAGATGTTGCACTCGAAGGCTCCAGCCCCAATAAAGAGGCTCTTCGTGAAATGAGCCGACAACGAGCATCAGAGAGGTTAGAGCAGAATCAGCAAAAACAAGATGCCTATGTCAATCAAGGCAGAAAGCCTGCACGTAGTTTCGAACTAAACTCATTAGTCTTTGTTAGAAAACAGGCGCAGTCAACGGGCAAGGTGGACTCTTGTATGCGCGGTCCCTACCGCGTGTTGAGGGTGCTGCCTCGTGGACGCTACGAGCTGCAGCTTGTGGCTGGGTCATATGGGAAGTCGAGCCAGGCTGCAGCGGAATTTATGATTCCGTGGCGAGGAGAGTGGAGCCCCGAAGTTTACGCTGCTTTCTTCGATGGTAAGTTATCTCTCTGTAGGAACAGTATTGGAAAATGCTTCACGTCGTGCCTCTTTTCCATTGACTGTTGGTGGACATGCTTCACGTCGTGCCTCTGTCCTGATGTAGACAAGACAAGCTTCACGTAGTGCCTCTGTCTTGGCTTTTTTTTTTTGAGTTAAGCTTCACGTAGTGCCTCTGCCTCAATGCCTGTAAAGTTATGCTTCACGTCGTGCCTCTAGCTTTACTTTGTAATGAGATACGCTTCACGTAGTGCCTCTGTCTCGCCGACTAATATTTGATGTTTCGTGCGTTAAGCACGTTGTGTTTATTTTTGTTTTGTGCAGATGCAGACACTGAAGACACTCTTGCCACCACAACGCAGTCTGCACCTGTCGAACACCCGGTTGACGATGGGCAGCAACCCAGCATATTAGGAGTGCCTCATCGCACCAGACCTGAACGAGCGTCCAGTATGCATGATGAGCTGGAAACTCGTGCTTCATCTGAAGGACCATCAGTCGTGCCGGACGAGCAGTCTAACCGCATTCAGCTTGGAGAGCCACCAATCACAGGGCGCTCAATGAGCTGGATTAATTAAAGGAGCCCGAGGACGGTCTTCTGTCAGGAGAGGCCGTGTAGAAGATAATAATTTTTTGTCGACTGAGGGTATATAAGGCAATACCGCCCTGCGAGCGCTCTCATTGCTGCGCGCGCGTTCATCGGAGTAACATCGGTATTTCTGTGTTAATTAATTTTTCTTTTGTTTTGTTATTTATAAATTAAATAAATTACGTCTCTACGTTATTATCAATTTTTCACTTTTAAAAAAAAATAATTCGGGTCACAGTTCGTAAGACTATTATTAATATTTCATTGATTACCTTTAAATATTTTAATTTTTAAAATTGATTATTTTACAATTTTAATGAGAATTTAAATAATTTAATAAAAATATTGGTTTGTGCTATCAAAAATATAATTTAATATCATTTTAAATTATTTGAATAAATTCAATTTGTTTTTAAGATTTTTTTGTTGATATTTAGAATAATATTTTATTTGTTTTTTAATAAACACTTTTGTAGATTTTTTAGAGTGGGAGTTAACTTCATTTAGATCTATGAGAATTGTAATAAGAATTTTATTAGATTGAATATCTTTATTATTTATAATATTTGTCTCATTCATTTCTTCTGTTGTTATTTATTATAGAAAAAGATATATGAGTTCTGAGTTAAATTTAAATCGATTTATTATATTAGTTTTATCATTTGTATTTTCAATAATTTTATCATTATTAGACCTAATATTATTAGAAACTTGTTAGGTTGAGATGGGTTATGTTTAGTTTCTTATTGTTTGGTAATTTATCATCAAAATATTAAATTTTTTAATGCTGGAATGTTAACTGAATTATCAAATTGAATTGGGGGTGTACTTTTTTAATAGTAATTTTTTGAATAATAAAGTATGGGAGATGAAATTATATTTTTATATGGATTCTATAAAAAAAAATATGTAATAGAAATATTGAGAATTATAATTATTATTGCAGCTATAACAAAGAGAGCTCAAATTCCTTTTAGTTTTTGATTACCAGCTGCAATAGCAGATCCTACACCTGTTTCTGCTTTAGTTCATTCATCTACATTAGTGACTGCTGGGGGTTTTTTTTTTTTGATTCGATTTAATGTTTTATTAGTTGCTAAATTATTTTTAAATATTTGATTATTATTATCTGGATTAACAATATTTATAGCTGGAATTTTTGCAAATTATGAGTTAGATTTGAAAAAAATTATTGCTTTATCTTCTTTAAGACAATTGGGATTAATAATAAGAATTTTAAGAATGGGTTTATATGAGTTAGCTTTTTTTCATTAATTAACTCACGCTATATTTAAGGCTTTATTATTTATACAGGAATATTTTTTTCCAGTGCGAAAATTATTTTTGGTGATTGAGTATCAGCAATAGAATACTTTTCCCTAGTTAGTTTAATTAAAAAAAAAATTATCCCTATTAAAACGGTAGAAATATGGACACATTTTTTAAAATAAAACTTCAATGAACACGTCTCTTCTTGCGTATACTACCGTGCATCCCCGCCGCGCCCGGCAGCCACCCGCCACAGCCCCCACCGCTCGGGACCGAGAGACGCGCGCGACAGTAGCGGCAGTGAGACTCATACGCACGTGCCGATGTGACGTGCCCTCGCGTTTCCGCGCAAGCGCAGTGCCCGCCGTTCGCGCCAATCACGATGTGAGGTTTACGAGATGGTACGAGTTTATGTTCTGAGTGATGAGAACCTAAGCGCAGTTCGGAGAAAGTATGCGACGGAGAGCATACCTCGTAAGTAGTTTAAAATTGGGAAGTCTGGCGCACGGTTCCCTGGGAATGGATCTGGGGTCTGATACTGGAGTTCTCAGATACATCAGTACTCAAAATACTCGAGCGGTTTTCGCTCGAGTGAGTGCACTCATGTATCTGTGAACTCCTGTATCAGACCCCAGACCCATTCCCAGGTAAGGAACCGTGCGTCAGACTTCCCAATTACTAGTCACTAGGCCAACGGGCTAGTGACTAATACTAGAGTTCCTAGAGACATCAGTACTCGAATACTTGAACGGTTTTGCTAGAGTATATGCACTAATATACCTGAATGTAACCTCTGGAGTTTACAGACTGGTATGTATTGTACATTATAATTAAGAATAGGTCTAGAGGACCGTTACCAGTGTCAGTCTCATCCTGACCTATTCCCAATTTTATACTTTTACTATTATCATTTAATCATGATCATTCAATTGATATCTGTAATATTATTAGTATTTACTTTCTAGGTGTCTAGTTGAAATCTCCACGTATATTGTCAACCTACATGGCTTAGTGACTGACAGGTCGGTTAAAAATCTTTAAGACCCGATTTCTCACCGATTCGGATCAACTTAAATCAAAATGTTGTAACCTTCGTTGTTTCAGATTTCCTTTTTACAGAATACATTTTTAACAGAATACATTTTTAACAACTTAGTTTTGAGATCCTAACAATGTGATATATATAGATATTATATTTATTATTTATTATTATTATATAAATAAAAAGAAAACTCTCTGAATGTGTTAATAATTTTATTACTCAAATGTATACAAATACTGTTGAAACTTAACTTAATAATACATTGTATCTTGAATGTCTTTTAATACTTTTCTTATATCACAATATATATATATTATCGAATATACTTTGTGCTACGTATTGGACACTTATCTCCGGTTCACATTGGCTTTGATTATTTTCTGGTGCTTCATATACTTCTATTTTAATAATTTTAGAAGCCTTTGCATGATTTTTTCATGTACGTTAAAAAAGCATCTCTTTTACGACTTCTTGTGTGTCTGATAGGACCAACAAATTTATCTTGACTTGTTAAATCTGGACTGCGATTTAAATCCACGGGTACGTTAGATAAGAATGGAAAAAGTTCTTCAGAATCCTAGAATGAAAATATTGTGTAATTATTGATTACTAAAGGTAAGTTACTTTATATGTCAAATATTATTACTCACCGACATTGTTTAATTTACTCAAAATACACAACCACTTACTATAAAATTTATTTTAAAATAAAGTTTTTTTATTAACGTAAATAGACATTTTAAGTAGAATATGTATCCAATTAAATATAAATGCATAGATATGTTATTATAAAGTTCAAAATGCTATGTTTTTATCATGTGTTTCTTATTATCATTTTTAAAGATGCATTCCAATAGAACATCTGCAGTCCTGCTGTTGCAATATAAATTTACCTTTTAATTTGTTTTTGTGTGAGTGTTCGATTTCAACAATCGATAATATCAATTTGGCTTTTTGCTTAGCTTGCTATTGTCGTGGTCTGTATGATAAAGATTAACATTATAAAGCCATCGAAACTTATAAATATATCCTCTCAATTACGATGAAATCATCAGTTATCTTGGTGCGCTTCCAGAATTTCATTGAATTTCATTTTAATTTAAAACAATACTTAATAAAAAAATACTTATTAAAAAAGCTTATTATAAGGTATCCGGTTATATAACAGATAAGAACGCTTGGACTTGAGATAATCCAGCAACTGGATAGGTGATTACTTCTAAACTCATTATCTTGTTTCCATTATTATTAAATGATTATGTTATTATTATAAGACCATAGTTTTTTTTTTATCTCTGTTTATAATGTATTGATCTGGTAATGACATGGTTTTTGTAAATGTCATTACTCTTATTAGAGCTGGTGAGTTTCTTGCTCGTTCTTCTTATCAGCCAAAAGACGTCCTGAACGAGTGGTAGGGAAAAAATGTTGGACGATTCAAAAGTACTTTTAAGAAGTCTATTTGAATAAAGATTATTTTGACTTTGACTTTGACTATATATATAAAATGCAATTATAGTGTTATTTAATATTATAATTTTTTCAGGTCTAAGAACAATATTTTCAACGACGATGCATATGATTCCTCAACATCATCGAGTTCTTCATGTTCGTCTTCATCATCAAGTATCGCGACAGTAAAACATATATCATCAGCTCCACCGGTTATTACTGAACCGGAGCCCGGTCCATCATCAGCTCTACAGGGAAAGGGAAAGAGGAAACATGATGAAAGTGATACTTAGAGAAAACTAAAAAGGTAATTATTGTATTAAGTAATTGCTATAAAACTAATATAAAGAATGACTTTATACGATCATGTTATTACTATCATCTATGAAGATTTGGAAACATAATCGATTAGATAAAACATTTTATGTTGTTATTCACTATATTTTTTAAAATGAAAGTATTACAACATTACATCTACTTAAAAAATATGTTTAAAGTAATTTGTCCCTAGTTTTTTTTAACAGTAATAATAATAATATACGTTACTTTATTTGTCACTTAATCCACACATCATGTTAATTTACTACATTGCATTTCAGATCTAAGGAAGACATCAAATTGATTGATCCCTTGAAAGACATTGTGGGGGTTGGTAAAATGGAGAAAAATAAAGAGTGAGTTATCATAATAATAATATAATAATAATAATAATCTTATTAATATAGGAAAATTCTTTTAATCTCAGTATATAGTATTCACATTTGAATTGTACTTGACCAAATAAATGTAGTGTGTGTGTGTGTGTGTGTGTGTGTGTGTGTGTGTGTGTGTGTGTGTGTGTGTGCGTGCGTGCGTGCGTGCGTGCGTGCGTGCGTGCGTGTGTGTGTGTGTGCAAATGTTTATTTACAAACATTCTTTCCTTAAAGTAGCTGGAGTATACTTGCTATTTTTTTATCTCAGAATAGCTTGGCTTACAACCTCTTAGATTGTGAAAAACAATAACACATCTCAATAAAAGCAAGTGGTATAAATGTGTGGATATATCTATCCATAATTCTATGAGAACCTGTATTTTTTTGTAAAAACTTTTCCATTAGATGACAATATTTTCATTGTTTATTTAATCTCATTGTATTTTTTATAGATCACAAATGCTGACTACATTTGCCATGCATGTTGGGAACTAGCAAATGCTCAGACTACTGGTGCAAATAATGTACCAAATCAAGACAGGCAAGTTGGGCATCAAAACATTTGTGTAGGATGTGGTCGTTCCATTTTGAGACTTAGTTCTCGCATAATACTGCGAGAAAATCCCGCAACTGAAGAAGGCCCAATATTATATCAAAATGGATACATCCAAGACAGGTAATAATTATAACCAAGATGACTAACTTCGACTAGAATGTGGATACTGTCTCTCATAAATACAATGTTATATAACTGAACAGATACACACCTAATCCGTAAAGGCATCCAATAACATTTTCTATCAATATTCTAGTTATCATAAGTTGAAATAACAGTTGTAGCACATAAATGTAAACTAAAAGTGGTTGTGTTATTTTAGCTTACAGTAATGGATCAAGCGTGTACTGCATGTTGGTTAAGGGCTCAGAGGACTCTTCGTCGTCAGCAATGTGTTGATGAGGCCAGAGTGAATATTGAAGAATCAGTGTCTTGTATTAATTGCAATGAAGAATTGTTACATGGCAGTGGCCACATTTTGTCAAATGAAGATGAAAATCTCACCAACATGATTAAAAACTGGGTATATCCAAACACTGTAAGTGCTTTATTTAGGTTGATAAATAATACTTTCTTAAGAATAAGATTACTTTAAATTAAATATAATTTTATTTTCAGGTCAACTTAACGGATTATATTTGCCATGCTTGTTGGCAACTTGCCAATGAAGCGACACATTGTGATAGCGAGTCACCAGAGTCTGCACCTCAACCTTTGCCAACAACTGATGATCATGACTCTGAATCTCAGAATGCCTATCATGAGGATCCCACTTCAAACCCAATACAGCCGGGCATCCTACAAAACATAGAAGAAACATCATAAGGTTATTGAGCGTTCTTGTGGTCAGACGTGTTGAAGTCTTGATTGTAGTTGCTTAAAATCAGTTTACAGAATTATACCCTGTCAGTGCCAATAAACACGGGTGTAATTAGGTTGAAAGTGTTGAAAGGTAACTGTTGACATAAGTGAAACATCATATCTTGTGTCTCTTACACATACCATACTTCGTCTTCACTCGTCTTCGGTCGGGTTAGTTCGGAAGCTAAATATCCCCCAAGAGTGACAAGAATAGCATATCTACGTTTATTACTACGCGCCCACTTACCGGTTAACCGCGTACGACTATAGTGCATATCTCTCAATACTACCTTCATTTTATTTGCGATAAATAATGAGTGTAAAAAGAAGTCCTCCAAAAAGCACGGGATCCCACCCTGATTTGTCCAAATTACAAGAAGAAACACCTCACAACGTTTTGCAGAGGAAGCGAAAGGCGCCTGATTGTCACTGTAACTGTGAAGTCATATTGCATGACTTTCAAAATAACTTGACAACTACTATAAAATCCAGCTTAGACGCACAGGGCGAAAGATTTAACACAGTTTTGGAAACATTGCGACAGGATTTTATCGACTTTCGGCAACAGTTAGTGAAAATTGATGTCACAATAAAAAAAATATCCGAAGAACAAACAACTATTAAGAGTGACTTGCAAAAAATTAAATCCTCCAATGAAAATTTCAACTCAAAATTGGAATCCTTATCGAGCGAAACTAGTGAGTTGCAGTTTACCATTACAAGCTTAACAGAACAGTTACGTATCAAGGATCAACAAGGAAGAATAAATAATCTAGAAATTACAGGAATTCCTGTTACAAAGAATGAAAATTTGGCAAATATTATCCAGAATATCTCCACTAAAATAGGCTTCCCATTGAATCCATTAGATATTGATTATGTTCATCGTGTACGGCGTTTTAACCCTAAAGATACAAGCGAATCCGGTTCAAAAAGTTCATCTATCGATCCATCTTCAATACCTAATATTATTTTGAGATTTACCCAAAGACAACGGAAAGCTGATATGCTTGCAGCAGTTCGCGCACGAAGAAATTTAACTACAGTTGACGCCGGGCTCGATGGCCCCTCTAAGCCCATATTTGTAAATGATCACCTTACGCCGCAAAATAAGTTACTATATAAACAAACTCGCTCACTAGTGAAGAATAAAAACTACAAATTTATATGGTTATCTGAATGTAAAATTTTTGTACGTAAAAATGAATCATCTAAAGCGATACATATTGGCAGTGAGGGTGACCTTAACAAAATCAAGTGACTTTTAATATTGTGGTTTTATAAACTAATTATTAATTTAGTTATTCTAATTACGTACTTTGTAATTGAAACTTATGTTTGTTTATATAAAGGTAAAGCAATGTTATCACAATGTGTAAAGCATGAAAATATAAAGTGTTATTTTATTCGAGTTTGTGTTCTTTATGTTGGTGGAACCTATTTTACTAAATTCTGTCAGATACTACTTTTTATCATAATTCTCTAACAATAATATAAGTATTTATTATCAAAATGCGAGAGGTCTGCGCACTAAATCCCATAATTTTCATAAAGGTGTTCTAAATGCTAATTACGATGTCATATGCATAACCGAGACCTGGCTTAACGATAACTTTTACGATCGCGAATTCTTTGACGATCGATATGAAGTGTTCCGAAATGACCGAAATAATAATGCAAACTACCGCCAGTTTGGTGGCGGCGTAATGATTGCAGTGCGACGCGAATTATGTTCACGTAACCATATAGACATGCGCGCTCCGCCGCCGGCTGAGGAAGTATGGGTCTCGATACCTCTTTGCGCGGGCTCTGCCTCCCGAGTCAGTCCTGCAATACGCTATTTAAATATAATTATAACATATATAGCTCACGGCTCGAACCATGAGCCGTTACTAACGTCATTTTATGAACGGGTAGGTGAGTATACATACACTAAACCTAATGATTTATACTTGGTGCTCGGTGACTTTAATGTAACTAACGCTGTTTGGCTCTCGTGTGATTCGTCTAAAAGCTTAGAATTACAAACAAATAATGATAAACTATCTTGTCTTACCGCTGACTTTTTGAACTTATCATTACTATCGCAATATAATTGTTATTTCAATACAAATAATAGATTGTTAGACTTAATTTTTTGTAACAATAAATGTGTGGTTTCCTCTTGTGATAATCCATTAGTACCAGAAGATTCCCATCATAAGTCGTTAGAAATTGATCTAAAATTAGATCTTCCTACGCCTTTAAAAAACTCAAATAATACCAGGAAAAAACAATTTTATAAAGCCGACTTTGAGGCTATAAGGACTTCATTGAAAGCTATTGACTGGGAACAGAAACTTCACAATCTAAATAATGTGGAATCAATGACAAACTATTTCTATGAAGCTGTTAATGATCTCATCAATAAATATGTGCCTACTTGTACCCTGAACAACAATTTAAAATATCCCCCCTGGTACACTAAACCTCTTATAAAATTATGTAAGGAAAAACATAAATATCATAAAAAATGGAAATGTTATGGGAATGGGTCATATTATTACACTTATTCTTTGTTGCGTAAAAGATTTAAGAAATTAGAACAAGAAAATTACAAAAATTACATTTCTTTTTCAGAGGAAAAAATCTTTGAAAATCCTAAATATTTTTGGTCTTTTGTAAAATCCAAGCAATCTAATGACAGTATTCCAGAAATAATGATATATAACTCTGAATCTATTTCTGGTGGTAGGGAGATCTGTGAAGCTTTCAATAATTATTTTAATTCCGTTTTCGTATCATCAAAAAGTTGTAGTAGTGTAGATAACATTTTTACTCCTAGTTGTAACTCATCAGTGGAAATGAGATCAATTGACCTTAATTATCAATTAGTCCTAAAAGAACTTAAAAACGTAAACATACATAAAGGGGCAGGGTGTGATGAAATCCACCCTATCTTTATCTCTACTTGTGCAAAGGAACTTGCATTGCCCATAACTATAATCTTTCGAGAATCCATTGCACAGGGAATATTCCCAGAAGTCTGGAAAAAGTCTCTTATTACTCCGATACCAAAAAATAAATTACGTGATCAGATTACTGAATATAGACCTATTTCAAAACTCTGTGTAATTGGGAAAATTTTTGAAAAAATTGTTACTTCTCAGATATTCCTTGCCTATCGAAATTATATATCTGAACAGCAACACGGTTTCTTTAAAAAAAGAAGCGTAGATACTAATATGGTTACATTTGTGGAGCATCTATCGGAAACCCTTAATGACAACTTTCAAATGGATGTAGTTTATACCGATTTCTCGAGGGCTTTTGATAAATTGAATCATGATTTACTTATTAAGAAGATGGCGGGGGCTGGTGTGCATGGCAATCTGTTAAGATGGATTAAATCCTATATCAATAACAGAAGTCAGGCGGTATGTGTGAAAGGCTATTGCTCACAGTTTTTACCAGTACCGTCTGGCGTTCCCCAAGGGTCACATATTGCACCATTACTCTTTTCTTTCTACATTAATGACATTGGAGACTCTCTTAAATATAGTCGTTGTCTCCTATATGCTGATGATTCAAAATTTTTCAAGGTCATAAAGTCCTCTGAGGATTGCATCAAATTACAAGAAGACCTATTATCCTTACACAATTATTGCGAACGTAATCAACTATTCCTTAATATAGATAAATGTAATATACTAACATACACACGCAAATCCAGCGTCATTAGTTATGACTATAAAATAAATGATAAACCTTTGAAAAGAGTAAATACTATCAGGGACTTGGGCATAATAATGGACTCAAAATTAACTTTTAATTATCATATAGATCATATATTAGCCTCCGCTTTCCGCAGATTGGGATTTATACTTCGAATTAGTAAACCTTTTAATAAAGTTAAAACCGTTAAAATATTATACTCTGCATTCGTGCGATCCATTTTGGATTTCTGTAGTGTAATATGGAACCCTTATTATCTTATTCATATTAATAGAATCGAAAAGCTTCAAAAGAAATTCGTGAAGTCACTTAATTATCGCCTAAATATTACTAACGTTTCCTATGAACACTCATTGAAAAAACACAACTTACCATCTCTCCAGAATAGACGAAAAATATTTGATATAGTATTACTATACAAAATACTAAACAATTTAATTGACTCCCCAACTCTCTTAAGTAGAATCCGTTTCGTATCCCGGGTCCGAATTCCAGTGCGCTCTTCTCGTAAACGTTTACTTTTCGCTCCCCCAAACCTAAATAAGCTTTACACAAAAAATTGTTTTATATACCGTTCCACCAACATGTATAACAGAAATTTTACTGGTATAGATCTTTTTAATACTTCCCTTACCAAATTAAAGAAAACTTTAGCACAACAAATTGTTATAAATGAACTTTAATTTTATTTAGATTTATAACACGTGCTTTCAACTACTTTAATAGAATAAGAACTTTAATTGTAATCAATTATTATGGGCAACTGTTAAATGAAATTATAGCGTTTCGTTTTATTTTTTTGTCTTCTTAGTCATCAAGTTTATCTTCCAATCAAGTAATTTGTTTTTATGTTTATATAAACTATTTAAATAAGTCTTTCCATCAAATATTATGTTAGTAAAACGATGGCACGTTAGGTCTTTAGCTATATGAATAAGTGTATTTTAAGTAACATAATTATGTATGACTGTTGTTGCCACAAATAAATGAAAAAAAAAAAAAGAAACAATAACTTTGTTAAGTGTACGAAGAGCAGCTGCCACACCCCGTCACTGTATTTTCCCTAACTGCTCTAACATTGAACGGTACTATGTGCCAGATGTAGTTCGATGTCGTGTCATGAAAGAATATAATTATTACATACCACGTAGTTCTCGCATATGTAGTTACCATTCTGCTGCAAATATGTTTCATGAATTGTATTTGTCTAGTAATAGCTTATACAACTTTACTGTTAGCCAAATAGAAGATGTAATCTTCATTTTAGTGGACAGTATAAGACGTAATACTAACTTTGATTTTGAAGATGTAAACACCATACCAGATAATTTATTACATTATTGGATTGGTTTCAATAAAGATCAACATCGTCAAATATTAATTGAATCGAGATTAAATAATATACGAAGAGGGGGTCTAGCACTGACTGCCTTTTTATGTAAATTAAGAACAGGAGACTCTGGAGATAGGCTATCTGTTTTATTCCAAGTGCCTAGGAGAACCCTAGAAACTTTAATGGACATAGCCAGAGAACATTTAACTTTATATTTTGTACCTAGACATTTAGGACTTCAGCATATAACTAGGGAGGAAGTGGCTGCAAAAAATTCTATTATCGCCAATAGTTTGTTTGGCAATCCAGAGTCTCCAATAGAAGAGCGACACGCAATATTAATATGTGATGGCACATACGTCTATACACAAAAAAGTTCAAATTATTTATTTCAAAAATCAACATATTCTATGCATAAGTACAGAAACCTTGTGAAACCATTTATGATTGTCTGTTGTGATGGGTACATATTAGATGTTCTCGGTATTTATCCAGCCACAACTAATGATGCCACCATAATGTCAGCAGGGATAGAAAACACCGATGTTCTACAATTTTTCAAAGAAGGAGACGTTTTTATTTTAGACCGCGGTTTTAGGGATTGCATTGATAAAATTCAAGATGCTGTATTTGATGCTCATATGCCAGAATCTCTTTCACCAGGCCATTCGCAACTTACAACTCTCGAAGGCAACAGGAGCCGGTGTGTGACCATTAATAGATGGGTTGTAGAAGCAGTAAATGGCAGGGTAAAAAGAGATTTTAAAATATTTCGACAGGAATATTTCAATAGAGCTGCTTCCCATTTAAAAAAAGATTTTAAAATAGCAGCAGCTCTGTTAAATGCTTATGCTACTCAATTTACAGACTCTGTCCATGCTGAAGAAATTGTGAGCATTATAAATGACCGGCTGTTTCTTAGCAACACTCTTGCTAATATTGTGGCTACACAGAATTTGCACCGAAGAAATACATATTTTAATGAGATCATTACAGCAGATATATCTTTCCCCGAGTTAACAATGGAAGATTTAGTTTTGTTTGCTTGTGGGACCTATCAAATACGTCAAGCTAGGTCATACATTGGGGAACATGTACGGTTTCATGGGGTGTATGAAACTGAAGTATGTCGAGAGGATGTAGTGGATTTATCTGCTTTAGACGGAGAAGCTCCCGTTTTAATAAGAGCTAAAATAAAATCACAGGAAGGTAGACATGCTATCATAGGCTACTGCTGCAATTGTATTGTGGGGTTGAGAACGGTTGGTTGTTGCTCACATGTCATGAGCATAGTTTGGTATTTGGGGTATGCTTGTCATTTTGATAATATGTCACCACCTGCTCAAGTTTTAGATAATATTATAGAAAGATTGGAAAATCAATAAAATACTGGAGTTTGATTATATTTTTGCTTTATTTCATTACTTCCCTTGCCACATTTAATTACTTACATAAAAGTTGCTCATTGAAGTTTATAGACATGAAATATATTTCTTTAAGTAAATAATAAATAATACATGGGTCAGAGACGAGAACATATAAAATAAAAGGTCAACTAACTAATAAACATTTCTAGGTGATTTGTAGGGAGTATTATGCAAAACATTTGTAGCTCCTACAAACCACACAGAGGGCAGCAGATTCTATTTAACCTTCACCTTTTATACTGCCTGCTTTTATATTTTTGTCACCTTGCCTGTCCAACACGACTGTTTTACATTGGATCACCGGGGTTAAATAAACATCGATGATTACTTTTTACAGCAGGCACTTTTACGTTCTCCTACGCGATGCGGAGAAGAATCGCACAATCACTTCCTAAAACCAATGTTCAGCATTCTCTATCAATTGATCCTTTGTCTTGTGGCGCTTTTGATGATTATTTAGTTTCGCCAATATGCAGCTATTCAATTCAATTCAGTTTCTTCGTTATTGGCCCTTCTGAGATTTAGCCAGCATCTATTTTCAGGTTGTAATGGTGGGATTATTATTTGTTCGGTTTGGCTCCACTTGTAATCCTCTACTCTGCTTATAGTGTTACCGGGTGTTGTGCAAATACAAGGGTATGAGATAAACTCAAACAAACCAAAAAAGTTTGGCTGAGATATAGTAAAAAAAAAAAGGTTTTGCGCTCACTCACTGACTGACATTTAATTTACAGCTTTACTGTCTTCTTCTTCTTAACTTTAATGGCTACAGCTTTACTATAAGTACATATTTAATTACTTTACCTATTGAGTATGGCCCGTGTATACGTATGTCCGGAATGACGTCATAGCCGCTGAGTGGTCGGTATCTGTGTGAGCTTGCAGCTGTCCTGGTGCCGTCACCTATCCGACTCACAGTGTTGAGACCTGAGGAAAGTGGCATTTCGTTTTTTACAGAGTAATATTTAATATTGCTCAACTTCGGTATTTTACTCGTTTTACGATACAATGGAACAATATTGATTGAATGCAACATTTGTCTATTATTTGTTTTTATTATTATCCATTCAATAGTTATTGTATATTTTTATGTAAATCAGGGTCTAAATGGTGAAGTGAATTGTTTAACACTTCATTCATTGTTTCCACATAATTTACAATCAAGTCTATGCACCTTGTTACATATAAGTATTGAAAGTGACTTACCAATCAAATGTGGCCTGGGTATGAGGCGTGAGTTCTGAAGTCCAGAGTGACGTCGTCATGGCACCGCAATATTCAGCCTCAAAGCAGAGACCTAAAAGAACAGGCATTTTCATTAATACTGTTACATTTTAAACCTCTTATTTACTTATTATCTTTTATTTCTTGAATTCTTAATATGTATTTTAATTTTAATTATATAATATTTGATTAATTCTATTTGATGTTATTATTAAATTTATTTCAGTAATTCATGCAATTCAAGTTTCATAATTATATTGATAGTAGTACTCACTATTATCTTTTTCAATTAATTTATTATAAAATAAATATAATAACATTTTAATTCTATATAATTATGTTGTTACTAGTAATTATTACTCATTTTGAAGTATTAACAATTTTTGATTACTTAGATAAATATCTACCTGTTGAGTGGCGTGTGCCCGCCCGAAGTGTCGTGACGGCAGGGCTGCTTAGGTTACGTTGGCTTCACCTATCGTTTTTCTGTCTGTAGTAGATTAATAAGGCATAAATACTGTGAGTATTGTAAGGGAATGATGGAGAAATAGCTTGTTTAGTACATACCTGTTATTGCTTCAACTTTTTCCATGTTTCAATGTACACTACTCCGTTGTTAAGTAATAATCCTATAGACTTGTTAAATGGTTCATTCGGTAAATTTTGTGAAAGCCTGCATGCGTCCGTCGCTGCACACAACACACAGCTCATTGTTGGCTGGCTGTAGCGCATACGCTGCGGTGTCTATGTGTGCGTCGCGTCGGCCGTCGCTCGATGCGACATCGACATTGTGGCGCCATCTTTGGTGGTGTGATACCTATTACCTTAAGTTTTATCTAATATTCATAGACTTTTTACGTCATAATATCTACGTATATATATCTTGCATCCCTGCGTCCGTGTGGTGAATGCATAGGGTCTAGCTGAAAATCGGCGTCGGTCTGTTTCTGGAAAGTAAACAGACCGACAAATGCCGAGCTAGATACCCATTTGGTGCAGTCGTGGGACACAATATTATTTATTTTATTATTTAAATGTTGAATAATGTTAAATATCTTATTGCTTGTAATTGTACGTTTAATCTAATGTTTATTGTAATATGTATTAATGTGATAAATTATTATATTTTAGTGTCCTATGTGCATGCGCCGAATAAATGAATTTGATTTGATTTGATTTGATTACTGTCAATCAATGTGCCAGAAAATGACATTGACAACTTCTTTAGTAGTAAATACGTTTTATTTTTCCTTTGAAACACAGGTCTAAAGCATATTTTTTTACGTTTTGTTATTACTTAGCATCTTGTGCCATATTACCTTTATATGCGTATATCTTTTTACCCTACAGTTGTAGAGATATGGTACAATTAGGTTTTTTGTTACATGATTAAAGACAAAAGAAATGGCAATAATTTTATTATCCTAGATTTTATATTAACAGGGTACCACCGATGTACAGATCTCTGCCATTGTTCTTTGTGATATATGCAGATTTTGAAAGTTTATTACATAATCATTCTGACAGCAGTACCAAAAATACCACAAATTACAAAATACATAAACCTTCTTGTTTTGCTTATAAAGTATGTTGTGCACATGACACTAATTTAAATAAATACGTGTCATACAGAGGTCCCGATTCTGCAGAAGTATTCGTTAAACGTTTAATTATGGACTCAATATTAATTGACAAAATATTGTGTAGTCATGAAGTCATGAAACCTCTTACTGAACAACAAGAGACTGAATATGCTAATGCATCACACTGTCATATTTGTAAAAAAATACTCATAGGAACCGATAAAGTACATGATCACGATCATATTACTTTTGAATATCGTGGAGCTGCTCATTCCAAATGTAATATCTTATTTAGAACCAAAGTGTTTATTACAGTAGTATTTCATAATCTAACAAGCTATGACTCACACTTGTTTATTCAGGAATTAGTTAAGTATCCTGGTGATATCAGAATAATACCAAAAACTAAAGAAAAATATTTTTCCTTTACAAAGTACTTCAAATTGAATGATTCTAGATCCATTCAAATTAAATTTATCGACTCATTCTTATTTCTTAGTTCTAGTTTAGATATGTTGAGTAAAAGTCTCATGAAAGAAGATTTTCATCATCTCTCGAATAAATTCAGAAATAAAGAACATGATTTAATTACACAAAAAGGTGTATATCCATATGATTATATTGATTCGTGGTCAAAATTTGATCAAAATCATATTTCATCAAAAAACGATTTTTTTTAATAGTTTGACATCCGAGCACATAACTAATGATGAATACAGGAGAGTTATAAAAAATTGGGATTTGTTCAATATTCGTTCTCTCGGAGAGTACACAGATCTGTATCTCAAAAGTGATGTACTATTACTGTGTGATATCTTCGAAAAATTTAGAAACACTTGTTTATATTATTATAAATTAGATCCTGTATTTTATGTTACATCACCTGGTTTGAGTTGGGATGCCATGCTTTTACATACTGGTGTGGTATTAGATTTAGTTAGTGATATTGATATTTATCAAATGTTAGAAAGAGGTATTCGAGGCGGTTTGGCGCAATGTTCTCTGAGATTTGCTAAAGCCAATAATACATATCTATCTGATTATGATCCTTCTAAGAAGTCTAATTTTCTGATATATCTAGATTGTAATAATTTGTATGGCTATGCAATGATGCAAAAAATGCCAATAAAAGATTTTAGTTTCTTATCTCTTCGAGAAGTTAACAATTTTTAATGTATTTAATAAATCCAATGATTCCGATTATGGTTATATATTAGAGGTGGATTTACTGTATCCAGATCACTTACATCAAAGTCATAGTGATTTACCATTTGCTCCAGAGAAATTTGTCCCACCTGGTGGAAAAACAAAAAAATTAATGCGATATTTGGAAAAACTATCGAAAATAAACGAAAACAAGTAGATGTAAAACTGATTACTACCTGGAGTGATATCAATAATAAAACATAAAAAGATTAGAGCTGAAAAATTGATTGCCAAGCCTAATTTACACAGTATTAGCATATTTTCTAGAAATTTTGTAGCTATTCAACTAAAACGATCAAAAATAATATTAGATAGACCGATTTATATAGGATTCTCTGTATTAGAATATGCTAAACAACATTTATATAGTTTTCATTACGATTTTATTAAAACGCAATATAACAGTAAAGCAAACTTATGTTATACAGATACTGACAGTCTCCTTTATTTAATAGAAACAGAAAATTTTTATAAAGATATGCAAGCACGTTTGTCAGAGTTTGATACTAGTAATTTTGAGAAATATAACGTATATAACATTCCACAAATAAACGCTAAAGTCCCTGGTTTATTTAAGGATGAAATGGGGGGTGATGTAATAAAAGAATTTATGGGTTTAAGAGCTAAACTATACTGTATACAAAGCGAAAAAAGTCAAATTAAAAAAGCCAAGGGTGTTTCCAAATATGTCACTAAGCATATCACTCCAACTCATTATAAAAACACATTGGATAACAACCTAAACATCAAATTTAATGTAAATGTAATACGGTCAGTGAAACACATCATATATTCACAAGAAATTAAAAACTCGTTCTTAATAGGAATGATGACCAGAGACAAATAATGGCAAATCAAAGTACTACATTACCCTGGGGTCATTGTGATACATTGTGTTAATACGAAATGCATGTATCATTTTATTATTTCACATATTTAAACAAAGTGTAAAGAATTATATTAAACCGTTGTTAAGTAAATATTATTACAATAAATTTATTATAAGTGTATACATAAATAAACTGTAAAGATATGATATATATGTGAAAAAATAAATAAACAAAAGGGAAATAAAAATTGTTTTATGATTATTGATGTGTATGTGTGTGTGTATATATATATCAATAATCATAAAACAATTTTTTATATATATATATAGCGTAGGTGTCTGTTTATATCTTTAAACGTAAAGATGAAATTGATTAAACAACCGCTGGGCTTAGAAATCACTAATATTAATATTGATATAAAATCTGGATCAGTGGCAAGACAGTGTTCTTTTACCAAATAATATTCGCTGTATAATAAGTGGACCCTCAAATTGTGGAAAACCAATGTTATGCTCAGTTTGCTATTGCATCACAATCGATTAAAATTTAAAAATATATACCTTTATTCAAAGACTTCGTTTCAACCAAAATATTATATATTGTCACAGATATTAAAAAGGATACCAGAAGTAAAGTATTTTGTGTTTTATAATGACAAGGAACTTCTACATCCGAATGAAGCATTACCACGATTTATTATGATATTTGATGATGTTATTTGTGAAAATCGAAATTATTTTTGTATGGGTCGTCATAAAGAAATTGAAGAGTTTTTATTTATCTCAAACTTACTCAAGAATTCCAAAACAATTAATTCGAGACAATGCAAATTTGTTAGTTGTTTTTAAATAGGACAATACTAATTTAAAACATATTTACGATGAACATGTCAGTAGTGATATGTCATGGCTACATTTCAAAATGATGTGTTCAACTATTTGGAAATTACCACACCAATTTTTAGTTATTAATAAGGATTCTGCTTTAAATAATGGAAGATACAGATACGGATTCGATATCTTTTTAACTTTTGAATAATGAATATTTAAACTACTTTACTTTTTTAACAGGTTTATTCTCATTCTACATTTAAGGTGAGACAGTAGTCAATGTTGCAAAGAAATGGAACAAAGTGTAAAAGAAAAACTGATTAAATCAGTAGATTCAATAAAATCAAAGATACGAGATATACGTAATATGGAAGATGAAACCGAATTGGCTATGACAAAGATTTTGAAACCAGTTTCAACACCATTGAACGCTTTCATCAAACACAATAGTTGTCTTGAAAAAGATCGACGATTTTATATAATCAATGAAAATGAAATTGAAGATTCTGAATCTTCAACACATTATGAAGATCCTGAGTGCTTTCATAGTAGTCTTTCCAACATTAGTGATTTTGATTGTAAACGTGAGAAAAAAAAATTACTCAATTTATCAAACCGACTGTCAATAAACGAGACTCGTTACAAAAAGATGATTTGGTTAGTCTTTATGACACAATTGGAGTAAATATTCCATTTGGTATCAGAAATGAAAACAAAAAATTGTTTATGGGTAAATCTAAAGTTGAAATGAGTAAAACATATGACGTTTTGAATAATGATACCATTTACTATGTATCATTAGATGATAAAGTATTGAAACTCACGCCTGGTATAAAGGAATTATTATTTAAAAAGAAACCCAATTTAACAATTGTTTCGGATAAAGATAAGCTTGTTTATAAAGATATGCTATTAGTTAGTAATGCACATAAATGAGATTTCGAACCATATGGAAAAATAAAGGGGGATAAAAGTTTGAAATATCGTGATATAATTAGACCACTTCTTTTAAAGTCCAGTGATTTATTTTCTGTCACAAAGAGCCCTGACATAAATTTAAATACTACAAAACAAGGTGGAAATTTACCAAAATTGAAAAAATATAAATCAAATACAGATCTTGTTTATTGGGATGATCCCAACGAGTTGATTGAACGTTTGAAAATATTAATTGCTTCTAGAAATGCAGGAAACAGTAATCACGATAATGAGATTCTTTCCATTATAGAAGAATTGAAAAAGGCTGACATCATCTTATATATAAAAATGAATCGCAAAATGTGTTGGTAAGCGCATAACTCAACAACGCCTCGACCAATTTGGCCAAATCTTTTGTTAAAATGTTCGTTGAAGTTCAAGGATGGTTTTTACGGCGAGAAAAATTAGAATTATTGCTGGAAAAACCCTAAAAATAGCCCTTTTCTTTTTCCCATACAAATGATTTGTAACTAAAACGTAGTCAATTTGAGCTTTATTGCTATGGTATAAAGTTCATATTAAATTACAAGCACTCACTGTTGTCTAAGCAATGTAGGCTTTTTGACAGGACGAAGTCTGTCGGGTCAGCTAGTTAAGGAATAAAAATAGATTGATTTTTTATAACTTTACTTTCAAAAGATACTATCTTTGGAATATAGACGTAGTCTTCATTATTTACAAAATCTCTTATATAATATAATATATTAAAAATGAGTAAGGTAGATATTGTGAATGAGATACACAAAAATGCAAGGATAAATTTTCCAAGAAGACATGTTATTATAAAGGATATAGATGATTTGTGGTAAGCTGATTTGATTGAAATGCAAAAGTTTTACAAAATTAATTCAAATTATAAATATATTCTTATAGTGATTGATACATTTTCCAAATATACTTGGGGTTTTCCGTTAAAACAGAAAACAAAGGAAAATGTTTATAATGTTTTTAAAACTTTGCTTATAAAAAGTGGGCGTAGTCCTAAAAATTTACAAACCGACTTAGGCAAAGAATTCTATAATGAAAGATTTAAAGAATTGATGAGTTTGTTTACTATTAATCATTATTCTACGTATTCAACAAAAAAAGCTTCCATTGTGGAGAGACTTATTAAAACTATCAAGATGAAACTATACAAAGAATTTAGTCTTAAAGGTAACTACATTTGGGTTGATAAGACACTAGATCATATTATTCACAATTATAATGATACATTTCATAGAACTATAGGCTGCACTCCCAATGAAGTCAATAATTGTAACAAAAAAACAATATTAGCGAAATATGAACGATTACAGAAATCTGATTATGTAAGAAACAAAGCTCAAAAATTCAAGATTCGTGACTATGTACGTATAAGTTAGTATAAAGGAGCTTTTGAAAAAGGTTACACGCCAAACTGGTCAGCAGAAATATTCAAAGTTATTAATGTACAAAAAACTACACCAACAACATACAAATTAGAAGATTTTAGAAGACTTCAACCAATTCTCGGAGCATTTTATGGTTATGAATTACAGAAGACAAGGCATCCTCATCTGTACCTTGTTGAAAAAATTTTGAAGAAAAAAGGTTCTAAAGTTTTTGTTAAATGGTGGGGATTACCATCCACTGAAAACTGTTGACTGAAAACTGAACTTCACTTGCCTGGATATAATTATTGTGGTCCAGGAACAAAACTACAGAGAAGACTTAAACGAGGAGACCGAGGTATTAATCTTTTGGATGAATATTGTAAAGAACACGATATTGTATATAGTAACGAGCATTCTTTAGAAAATCGTCACAGAGCAGATTTAAAGTTAATGAAAATGGCTAAAGTACGTACAAATGCGCATGATTCTAGTTTGTGTGAAAAAGTGGCAGCCCATTTAATGAACAAAGAAATGTTAGCTAAATTAAGTACTGGTACAGGTATGACAAAGTGTAATAATAATAAAATAAATCAAGACTTTTATCAAAAAATGGGCTGAAAAAGCATTTGAAACACATTATAAATCATACGAAGAAACAACTTTTAAACATCAAACCATCTTGCAAGAATACAGCTATTGATTTAGCAATAGCTGCTGCTCGAGAAATTTCACCGAATTCTTCGATTAAACTTCCACGAATGATTCCGATACCAAAAACTGGTGGATTTCTACCACTTATTCCTATATTTGCTGGCTTATCTGCTGTAGGGAGTTTGGCAGGAGGAGCTGCTGGTATTGCTAAAGTTATTGAAGAAGTAAAAAATGCAAAAAAACGTCTTTTAGAGTTAAAAAGGCATAATCAAAAAATAGAGTCTGTACATTTAGGAAAAGGAATAAAACTAAAACAAGATAAGAATGGCTTTAAGATTTGTTTATCAAAGAATTATAACAAAAAAAACTAAATTATAGGCTACCCAAAAGACCTCTTACAAACATTGATATTATACATTATGCACAAGATATACCTTATTTTAGAGGGGTATTTATGAGAGATGAATTGCCGCACTATCCACAGCTAATAGAATGTGGCATTATTAATTTAGATAGTTCTCAAAATTTAGGTTCACATTGGGTAGCCTATGTAAAAATAAAAAAACTACGTTGAATATTTTGATAGTTATGGTAATTTAAGACCTCCCATTGAATTTATTAATTACGTTGGATCATATATACACTACAATTATAAAAATCATCAAAAAAACAATACATACAATTGTGTGTCATTTATGTCTTCAATTCCTCAATAACTTTTGGAAAAATAAAAAAGCCCTACTTTGATAAATAGTCAATGTAAGGTCAGAAATTGTTAGTCTTACATCATGTCTCTAACGATAACTTTAACAGACAACAAACCGTTGCTCGAATCATATTTTCAATCACCTCTGGTAATTGGAGATGATTGGGAATGTGGTTTATTATTTTTTTCTACATTGAATACAATATCGAACATAAATTCAAGTAACGACTTATTTATCTATGGAGATAAGAGTAGAGAGTTGAAAATACCTCATGGCACTTATAACATAAATGATCTTTTATTTTTTTTAAAAACAGTTTACATGGTTGTGATATAAATATAACATCAAATAATAATACATTAAGAACTTGTATTTATTGTTCAAAAACTATACATTTTGATATAGATAATAGTGTTGGAAAATTATTAGGTTTCAACGGTATGAAGTTACAAGCGAATAAAAGGTATCAAAGCACAAGATGAACATTCTTCCATTGTCTGTGATAAGAATCGAATGTGATCTTGTACAAGGATCTTATGTTAATGGATCACCATCACATATAATACATGAATTCGTGCCAAACGTTCCTCCTGGCCACCGGTACTTGGAAATACCACAAAATACTATTTATTTACCAGTTACCAGAAATAATGTATCATCCATCAGCATCAAAATAGTTGATGAAACTGGAAATTTTATAGATTTTAGAGGAGAATTTATTCAAATACGGATTCATTTGCAAAGATCAAAATGATTATATTTGATAAAACTATAAAAATAAAAGTGCAGAAACTCAATAGCTCTTCCGCCTCACATGTGATAAGACGTATTAAAAAACAAAAACAAATAACTAATTCTAATAAAGAATTTCTTAAGACACTTGGATTTAAAATATGAGTATTCTACAGATATTTGATTTACCTCAATTTGACAACACAATTGAGAGCTATGAAATACATACGTACAATCCTTACAGTAACAGTTTTAGAGAAAACGATGAAATTAGGATACCTATTGTTGTTGTATTGTTTTGAGTTGCGGATTATCTTGGGTTTGTGCAGCCCAGTATCACTGCGACCATTGCTGATCTATTGTGATCTCCACATACTACAGTTCACGGTCAAGATTACATTCTACAAGGAACTGTAGTATTTTCTTGGCCGTAAGTTCTTCAATACCGTCTGGGTGCATCACGTGCTTTCCCAGATAGATATATCGTTTTCGCATTAGTGACGGGCAATCGGTCAAAATGTGCAAAGGTGTTTCTTCTTCCTCCTTGCATCCTCTGCACATTCTACTGCCGCTGATTCCCATATTGTACATGTGTCTGTTCAGTCCACAATGCCCTGTGAGTGCTCGTACTAGTGTGCGAAGGTGATTTTTGGTTAAGTTTAAGGCCTCTGATGCCGCCTTTTTGTTGAATCTTATTTTATGGTTTTTGCCGCCTTTCACCGGTCCGAGAGGGAAAACACTCGATCCCGAGAATATCGTTGGATCCCCTAAATTTGCACCAGTGGTCCGACTGGAGAGAACTAACCTTAGTGAGGAAACTACTACGAAGCCCGAAAACCCCGCTTTGCCTCAAAAGGGTGAGGGCAAGACCTACATAGTGACGTACGATGCATTCCCTACAGCTAGAGATGCTGCTCAGGGGACACTGAGGCGCTCAATGGAGCGTAGCAGGGATGCATCTTCCATAGATTTGACGAAGGAAGGGGGAGACAACACCGCTGCCCCCACTCCTATGGACTATACAACAGAGTCCAACAAACGAAGAGGACCTAAGCGGAGAGAGCGATTTTAGCCATAGCTCGCTTAACAGCAAAGGCCAATCCAAACCTCCTCGGAATGGAAGGAAGCGGACGAAAAAGAAGTCCGTTAGTTCGGCAGGTAGCGACAAATCAGCCATCTCATACTCCTCAGAGATATCGCGGGCCAAGAGGGATTTGAGAAAGGTGACTGAAATGGTGAAAGGCACTGAGTACCAAGGGGACGGACAGATTACCGAACCTGAGAGCCTAAGCCCACCTCATTCAGATGAGAGCTCCGGACATGAGGACTACTCTGGCGGCAATGACGATGGCAGGAGCAATGTAATTAACTCCAGGAGAAGGTATCTGAGGAAACAGGCCTCGGAATACGAGAGTATTCCTCTTGAACTAAGGCATCTGGACGACTACAGCCAAGCCCGCAAACACCTGGAGCGTATACAGGGTAATGTAGAGAAGTCGTTCAATCTCAAGGGTGGCGTCAGAGGAGAAATTCTCAACTCCTCTAAACTACTAGGGCATATCCTTGACCGACTGGACAAGAGATCCCCTATTGATGAAAACGAGGAGATAAGAAGGCTCAAAATAAGAGGCTCAACGAGGAGCTGACTAATATAAGAGGGGAGCTGGCTGCCATCAAACGCATGATGGAGGAGAAAAACCGTAGAGAGAAGGAAAGAGTCCGCGAATCTCATTCCTCCTCCTATGACTCCAATTTCCCGGCCATACAATCGAGAGGGGCAAAGTCGAAGTCGACCATGTCGAAAACCACCACTTCGCCTGCCCCCCCCCGAAAACCAGCTTGAGGGACTAATGGGAGACCTACAAAAATCCCTTCTCGAATCGCTTGGTAACATGATTAATGCCCGATTCGAGGGAATTCAGCATCGCCTATTGCCAGACAAAAACTACCGTCCCCCTCTGGCAGCGGACAAAGCCCGAAAAAATGTACAAGGACCACATCCTACACCTAATGTGGGACCATCTACATCAAATGCCGGCAACTCCAAGACGCAGGTGGACTTCACTAACCGAGTCCCTAGGCAACAGGCTTCTCAGCCTGCTCCAAAGAAACAGGGCCCAAAGAACACCAACCCTGCGCCTAGAACACCCGCACAAGAGGCGGAATGGACGGTTGTCAAGGGCAAGAGAACCAAGAAGAAGAAGGGCAAAAAGGAGAGAAAGGATGCTACAAATGCTACCACAAAGCAAGTAACAACACCTCCCTCCTTTCCTCCCCCGCCCCCTGGTTCTTCTAGACAGAAGGGGACCAAATCCAAGAGTGCAAATAAAGGGGCAACTCCGACAGCCAAACAGTCCAAAAAGTCTGGAAGTGCGGAGGCTAAAAAGCCTAAACTCTCGCTACCCCGCACCACAGCGGTGGTAATTACACTCTCGGATGAGGCGATCGAGAAGGGCATAACCTACTCACAAATAGTAAAGCAGGCAAGGGCAGACATCAAACGGGGGATCTCGGCATTTCGGGAATTAGAATACGCCCCACTGCCACCGGGGCCCGTAAACTAGAAATCCCGGGAGCCACTAGCGGAGAACAGGCGGATCAACTGGCGAATAGGATGAGGGACCTCTACCAGGACCGCATTAAGGTAGATAGGCCAGTCAAGACTGCAGACCTTCGAATTGTGGGTATGGACGACTCAGTCGAGAGGGAGGAGGTGGCTGAGGCGGTATCAAAGGTGGGAGGCTGCCCACTGTCCCAAATTAAGGTAGGCAGGATCAACATCGGCAAGAATGGTCTTGGGGCGGTTGTAATCAAGTGCCCGGTTGCAGCGGCAAAAATAGTCAAGAACAAGGGCAAACTGCTCGTAGGATCGTCGACTATAAAAGCGTCTGCTATAGATGCGGTGAAGTGGGCCATAAAGCTGCTGAATGCGACAAAGACCTGTCGTGTTCAGTATGCCTAAAAGCCGGTCTAAAGTCAGACCACACAATGGGGAGCGGCAAATGCAAGCCTCCAGCTACTGTAAAATCCAAGGCCACCAAGACCCAGGCCAACAGAGCAGCAGCCATGGAGACTGTAACTGCCCGGGAGGAAGAAGATGAGATGTCAACGTGATGTTCCGCAGACCCATCAACTTCCTCCAAGGGAATATAAACCATGCAGCAGGAGCCCAGGATCTCCTGCTGCAGATGGTCAAAGAATGGTCGGTGGACATTGCTGTGTTCGCCGAACCCTACTACGTACCTGAAAGGGAAAACTGGGCAGGTGATGTGGACAATAGTATTACAATCCTAATCCCTCGTACGCAGCACTATTCTCTACCAATCCAGGTCAGGGAAAGGGGTTCTGGTGTTGTCAGGGCGGATTGGGGGGAGTTTAGACTTGTCGCTGTCTACTTCTCCCCTAACCGGACTGCCGCGCAATACGAAGTATGGATCGACGAGGTCGCACGTGTCGTGAGACGGCACGAAACTGCCAAAATGATTATCCTGGGGGACTTTAACGCAAAACACACAGCGTGGGGATCCCCCAGGAACACAGTCAAGGGCGAGCTCGTCGTCGAGTGGGCGAGAACTCAAGGTGTCGAGGTTATGAACCGCGGAAACGTTATACCTGCGTTAGAGCCGGGGGCGGGTCTATAGTGGACATTACGTTTGCTACCCCGGCTCTGGTGCCACGTTTCCGCGACTGGAAGGTCATTGTGGATAGATACTCCATGTCGGACCATCGGTACATAAAATTCTGGCTCACCCCGGAATCCGGCATGGACATATCCTCCCCTTTCCAGCTACGGGAACGACATTTCCCCAGGTGGTCGGTCACCAAATTTGCAAAAGGGGTCGCAGACGAAGCTGCTGCCGTTCAGGCCTGGGCTATTCCTTCAGAAATCGGCCCAAGTACAGAAAACGCAGCAGACAGATTAAAGCATGCCCTCACTGAGGTATGCGATGCTTCAATGCCCAAGGTAAGGGAGGTGCCACCCAGGAAACATGTTTACTGGTGGTCCGACGACCTGAACACCCTCCGGAATAACGCGTATCGATCCAGAAGGGCTCTGCTCAGACACCGAAGAAGGCGCCATAGGGCTGAAGGAGAAGAGGAGCGTTTGCGGGCCACTTACAACGCCGCAAAGAAGTCACTTAAGGTGGCGATCTGTAAGGCCAAATCGGACGCCTGGGCAGAGTTTCTTGCGGAGCTAGACAGGGATCCGTGGGGTAGGCCATACAAAATGGTTCACAAAAAGTTCCAGAACCAAGCGCCACCCACGGAAACCATGGACCCGGAATTGTTGCATAGGGTAATCAACACTCTCTTCCCAACAACAACTCCGGAACTGGCTCCGCGAATGGCCTTTTCGGATACAGTCGAGCGGGACAATGAATTCCCTCCTATTGAGGAGGATGAATTCAAAGACGCAGTGGATAGGCTTAGACATAAAAAGAAGGCCCCAGGCCCAGATGGTGTTCCTGGCCGTATTTTCCCCCTGGCCATGGAGCATCTTGGGGAATATACCAGGGCCCTATACAATGCCTGCTTAGACAGGGGAGAGTTCCCCAAATTGTGGAAAATCGGGAGGCTCTGTTTATTAGCCAAGGAAGGTAGACCACCGGACTCTCCGGCAGCGTACCGCCCCATCGTGCTGCTTGATGAGGTCGGAAAAGTGTTTGAAAAGATCATCCCGACCGCATCACGCAGCACATGGACACTGTTGGTCCCAACCTGTCCTCAAACCAATTCGGTTTCCGAAAGGCCATGGGAACAGTCGATGCATTGCTCTGGCTCAAACGGATCACTGAGAGCGCAATCGATAGGGGAGAGATAGCGATAGCTATATCTCTTGACATAGCTAATGCTTTCAACTCTCTCCCCTACTGCTGTATCAAAGATGCCCTCAGGTACCATGGCCTTCCCAAGTACCTAAGAAATATCATAGAGGACTATCTTGAGGACAGGCTGGTACAATATATTGACCACGAGGGCCGACTGACGTCCCACAGGATGGCGAGAGGTGTTCCACAGGGGTCGGTCCTCGGACCGCTCCTGTGGAATATGGGCTACGACTGGACTGTCCGCGGAGCACTCTTACCACGCATGAACGTCATTTGCTACGCCGATGACACACTGATCGTTGTGCGTGGTAATGACTTCTTCTCTGCGATCAGCCTAGCAAGAATCAGAGCTGACCTGATAATTAACAGGATACGGAAACTGGGACAGGAAGTGGCGACTACAAAAACCGAAGTCGTTGTCTTCCATGGTCCCAGGCGCAGACCCCCTGCAAACTCTTGCCTCATATTAGACGGAGTCACGATCCCATTTAAAGAAAACATCAAATACTTGGGACTGTACTTGGACAGCCGCTGGAGTTTCCATCATCATTTCCAGCGGCTGGCGCCAAGAATTGAGAAGATTGCTCTTGCACTGGGAAGAATGCTTCCCAATGTGGGAGGTCCTGGGATTCGATGCCGAAAGTTATTCGCTGGGGAAATAAGATCCATGGCGCTTTACGGTGCTCCAGTTTGGATAGACAAACTGGACGCCACCAACAGAGTACTACTGCGCAGGCCCCAGCGAGTAATTGCCAACAGAACAATACGGGGGTATCGTACTGTTTCGTTTGCGGCGGCGTGCGCCCTTGCCGGCACTCCTCCATGGGAGTTGGATGCTCGTATCCTGGCGAGCATCCACTCCACTCGCGAGGTAGCACGAAACAGGGGTGAGCGACCCACCCCTGAAAGCCTTCTCCAGACCCGGAGAGACTCAGAGGACCTACGGCTATCTCAATGGTTGGACCTACTGGATAACGCACAGTTCGGCACCCGAACTGTAGCAGCCATCCGTCCCGTTCTCGAGAACTGGTGCGATAGACGGCACGGAAGCCTAACCTTCCGTCTGGTGCAGATAATGACCGGGCATGGGTGCTTCGGTCATTATCTGTACCGAATCAAGAGGGAAACTACACCGATCTGCCATGAGTGCGGCGCTGCGGACGATACCGCACAACACAGGCTTCCGTACCCTGCGTTTCCCCGTGCGGACCGGAGGACGGGCCTTCCATGGCGGCCGTGCATTTATGTACGACCGTATGTGAGGCTCAAAATCCGCGAAGATTACCAGCCTACCTTAACCCTCTGGCTTGCCGATGTGGAGCGGGATGGCTGGTAGTGAGGGGAACCAGGGAGTTCAACCTACGTATGTGGGGGAGGGAGCTTTCCATCTCGCACCATGGCCGCGGGGTCGTCGGTGCCCGACTGCAACACACACTGTTTCGGTGTGTGGGGTGATCGGGCGCCGGTGGGGCCGCGGGCATGGGCGCGACTAAGGAACGGTGTACCGGGGAGGAGGGAAGGTCACCGGGGCTATCGGGGAGAGGGGCATATGTGGGGCAACTCATATGTGTCCCCACGAGACAGTCGTTAGGGCAGGAGGGACACAGTTGCGTGTCTCCTGTCCTTGACGAGGGGCAGTCTGGTGGTTTGCGCGCTACCGGACATTGCACGCCCCTTGTCCTGTCTGGGGGGTGAGACTCGAATGTTCCTGAGCCTCCCCCCTAACCCGAGAGGGAACCTGCCCCGTCAGGGCGGGTTCTTTGGGGGCGGTACTGTGGTGAATGGCTTCGGCCGATCCCACGGCCGCCTTCCTTGTGAGGGACATCGGCAGGTTTTAGTGGGCCGTCTGCCGGGGAGAGCCCCACATCACCCGTGGACCACGCGCTGTGGAAGCGGGTATGCAATTTCATGCATTTCCTTCCGTCAAAAAAAAAAAAAAAAAGGGGCGGCAGGTTTAGCAGAACTTCAAGGGCAGCGGTCGGGGAAAAAAAACTTGGCTCCTTTTACTATAAAACAAGCAGTCCTTTGCAGACTGTTAAGTCTTGATATGATAGTACTCTGTGTCGTTTTTCTACTCCAAACCACCGAGGCGTAAGACACCATCGGCCTTATGATGGCTGTGAAGAACCAGAGGGCTATATTGGGTTTCAAGCCCCATCTATTTCCCGCTAGCCGACAAGATATCATCAGAGCTGTTTTAGACTTCTGTATAATTCCGTCTACATGTACGTTCCAAGTAAGTTTCTGGTCCAGTGTTACCCCTTGCTACATGACCTCTGTCGAGAACGGAATGAGCCTCCCATTCATGGTCGGAAGCGAAAGATTATCCAGTTTCCGTTTCCTTGTGAATGGGACGACCACGGTTTTGCCTGCATTAATCGACAGATTATTGTCTTTACACCATGAGTTAATTGTGTTCAGCGCCCTCTGCATAAGGTACGATAGCATACTTTGGCAGTTTCCTCTCACTATCACCACCAGGTCATCGGCATAGCCCAGGGTGTCAAAGCGGAGTTCAGCCATCTTATGGAGAAGCTGGTCCACCGCAAGAGTCCACAGTAGCGGAGAAAGTACTCCACCTTGCGGACATCCTCTTGTTGTTGCTAACTCTAGTGAATCGTTGAGTAGTTCCATCCTCACTGTCCTACTCTCTAGCATGGCTCTTATCCATTTTACTGTAGTGGAGTCAATCTCTTTATGGACTAATGTCTCGGTGGGCGTGTTATCGAACGCTCCTTCCACATCAAGAAAAGCAACGAGTGCTATTTCTTTATCGTCCAGTGCCTTTTCAACCTTGTCTATAAGGTTTAGTAGGGCAGTCTCCGTAGATCTGCCGCTTCGGTAGGCGTGCTGGGTATCATGTATGGGTTTGTTGATGAGACTCTCTTGTCTGATATAATTGTCTAATACCTTCTCCATGGTCTTCAGAAGAAATGACGTAAGGCTGATTGGCCTGAAGGACTTTGGTGATGTATAGTCCTTCTTTCCAGCTTTAGGTATGAACACAACTTTCACCTTAGTCCACGGATCTGGAATGTATCCCCAGGCCAAACTGGCTCTGAAGATTTTTACCAGATAAGGGATGAGATTGGCGGCACCCCGCTGTAAAAGCACCGGGGCTACGCCGTCAATTCCACCAGATTTAAAAGGTTTGAACGAGTTAATGGCCCATTTCACTATTCCAGACCTGATAACGAGAGCGGCTCTTCTCCAGTCCTCTGGTAGAGGTCTTCGAAGAGTGATCGCTACTGCATTATCAGTAGATCCTGGAAAATGGGTGATAGCCATTAGCTGCAAGGTTTCCTTCTCGTTAGTCGTGAAGGACCCGTTCGGTCTTTTAAGGAGAACTAAGGGATTACAGTGTGCCTTTGCCATGATCTTATGAAGTCTTGCTCCTTGAGGCGTATTAGTTATCTCCTCGCAGAACTTTCTCCATGATGACCGCTTGGCTTTTCTAATTTGTTTACTGTATTCGTTTAGGGCCATCCTGTAGGCATCCCATTCATGGGTGATTTTGGCCCTATTGAATAAGTTTCGTATTTTCTCCCTAGGCTTTTTCAGCTTTGAGTTCCACCACGGTACTTTCCGTTTGGATGATTTGATTTTGGGTGTACAGCTAGCCTCGAAGGCATCTTTAATGCCATTAGAGACCGCTTCTACCGCGAATTCAATGCTCTCAACCGTTCTAATGCATTCAGGAATTACTTCTAAGTTCCGTACAAGGCGTTTGTTGTATTCATCCCAGACGGTGCGCTTAGAATCCCTAAATGCACTAGTATGTGTACTTAGTTCCGATGTTAGTTCTAAGCATATATGCTTATGGTCCGACACTGAATTTTCGTTACTAACCCTCCAGTTTTCTACATACCTGGCCAGGTTGTTAGTGGCGAAAGAAATATCTAGCACTTCTTGTCTCGTCCTAGTTACAAAAGTTGGTTCACAGCCATTGTTTAAAGTTTGAAGACAATTGGTTACTCGGTAATTGTTTAATAACTCACCTCTGTCATTAATGTTAGTACTTCCCCAGTCGGTGTGGTGGGCGTTCGCATCGCACCCCACAAGCAGCTCAGCATGATGTCTCCGGGCGTAGTCGACCACGAGTGTGAGCTCAGCAGTCGGATCAGCTTTATCTCCAGGCAGGTAGGCCGAGCACACGAGCACTCTGGGCCCGTTCCATCCCTTGAGATTGACAAATGCTGCTACAAGGTCATCTGTGCACAACTCTGTAACAGGCAAATAGTTAATGTTTTTGCTGAAAACAATACACGCCCTGGGTTTCAAGCCATCAATGTTATAAAGCACCTTACCAGCGGCTTTGAGTCCCAGTATGGTTGAGTTATGCACCCAGGGTTCTTGAATCAGGGCAAGGTCGACCTTTCGTTCTGCAAAGCACTGTTCCACTACTGCGGATGCAGCAGCGGCGTGTTGGAGGTTTGCTTGCAGAATCCTTGCCCGAGCCCCCTGGTTGGCCATTTTATTTCCCCCGTTTGGCAGCTTTCGCGGCACCCCGTGATCCTCCCGCTAGAGGCGTTGGTCGCGCTTTAGCGTTCGGGTTTTGGGGTTTTGCCACTCCAGCTGCACGCTTACCCTTCCGTCGCCAGCCCCCGCCCACGACCACCGGCGCTCTTCCACCCCGTTTTCTGTGTGCCGCTGGTCGATGGCGTTGGTTCGGCGGCAGGAAGTGGTTCGGAAGAAGACTGTAGATGCTGAGGGGCCTGATGGTCGCCCTTGATCTTGAAGTAAACCCTCTTAAATCCGAGGGTCACCCAGTAATCCTTCTCTTTGAGGGCTTCAACGGAAGGTTCGTCGATGGAGAAGGTGACAAGCCTTCCTCCATCTCCTCTCTTCCCTCCGGACCTCGTAAGCGAGCAGACGTATTCCAAGACTTTATTTATATTAATTTCAAAAGTTAAACATTTCAGAAGATAAAAATCAATAAAAAAAAATATAGGAGCGCATAGACGTGCAGGAGGTGAAATAACAGTGCAACAACGACGACTCCCACCGCTTCGATCATTTGTCCCTCCCACCTATTGTAACGACTCATCACTGGTGAAAGGACGCAACGCTAGCTGCGGTCAAGGACATTGGAGTTAAGCGCGCCACCAATTAGCAAACAGGACACGCCTTCTAGCTGCTGCGTATAGACAGTGAGTCACTTTCTATTAATTTGCTTTTGCTACCGCCTTGCTTCGCTACGACCCTGGTACTTGCTTAGCGCTTGTAATCGCCGTGCTTATTATGCCCTTAAAGCGGACCCCACCGAAACTGTCACAGTCCGAAATGGACTCCGAAAGTAAAACTGTTTGTACCTATGAAGACGCGGGAGATATTCAACATCGGGTTTCAAATCGTCAGAAAAGAAGACGTGAAAATGAATTACATGAATTTATGGATGAAGTCCGTACAATGATCGCTAGTTTTATTTCGGAACAAAATAGCCAATTAAGTACCTTGCAACAAACAATAACAGAGATTAAGGCCCAAAATGCTGGAATACAAACTAGTATGGAATTTCTATCAGCTAAATACGATAATTTATTGGAGGAATTAGAAATATTAAAAAATGAACGTAAGAATTACAATGACAATATACTCGAATTAAAAAATTAAATCGAAGTACTAGAAAGAAGTTCCAACGCCACTAAATTAGAAATAAGAAATATTT
This sequence comes from Diatraea saccharalis, assembly GCA_918026875.4. Classification (NCBI taxonomy): domain Eukaryota; kingdom Metazoa; phylum Arthropoda; class Insecta; order Lepidoptera; family Crambidae; genus Diatraea; species Diatraea saccharalis. The sequence continues at coordinate 9,311,205 of OU893352.1, read as the reverse complement.
CTAAATTCGAGAATGAAAATAAAAAATCATTATCCCAGATAGTTATCGATATAGGCCAGTCTTTAAAGCTTGACATTAAGGGCTCCGATATACGGGATGTGTATCGTCCCTTTGGTAAATCGGATGTAGTAAGACCAATTATTTTCTCCAATTTTTATCTCTGAGTGTCTTACGTTTGAAGGAAAAAAGCTTTTTTATTCTGCGCGCGATTTTTGTAGAACAAATCAATTCAAATTTTGTTGGATCTCACATGGAAAAATTTATATGAAGAAGAAAGAAGGAGCTCAGCTGATTCGAATCGACAAAGAAGAAACACTCAATAATCTTCTTAAAGATTATAAATGACTATACCTGGCTATATTTAAGATTTATTATTGTTTATTTTTATTTTTAATATCTCGCATGATTATGTTCCCTCAATTTTGTTTTTGCTTTTATATTAATAATTCAATGCTTGTTAATGCTATCTACACTATACACAAATACACTCTAATGACATTTGTATGTAAGCAAATGGAATTCATTCCTACATATGGCACACCTAGATCTAAACTGAGACAACTCAAAAATCGTGAGTTTTGAGTTAGTATAATATTCGGATACTCTGAGATCGTACGCATCTATCCAACATAACAGGTTTAATAAAGGTACCACAGATGAGCCGCTAGATGGCTTTAGCTTCCTTTTGTTGAATCAACGCTTGTCGCGCACCTCCCCCCTAAACCAATGCATTATCAGTTGCCGTTCACTAGTTTCAGGGTGTGCACGTATTTTTTTAACGAAATTGCGGACATTTCGAATTGTTACAGTTTTGTTGAAAATTATACATTAGTTAATTTGAGTTATTACTGTATTGGTGAATTGTTTTGTCCTAATACTTCTGGATGTTTTGACTTGTTCCAGTTTTGTTTGATAAGGTAAGTAAACATTTTGTCGTTATTTTGTATTGACTTTGTTTTGATGGATCAACATGTAAATTTCTAGTTAACTTACTTTTCGTGGAACAAATTTATTTTAATGATTTTTAATATCAAACATGACATTTTGCAAGTGTTGCTTAAAAAATCATGTACTTTATGTCATATCTTTTGAAAAGTTATTTTGTTTTCATTCAAACTATGTCCCACTTTATTTAAAAAAAACTCTTTGAGTTATCTTGCTATTGTTGGTTACGTAAAAATGACTAGAGACACTTTTCACTTTTCAGAAAAAATGAAGAGAGGCCGTCTTCTTGTTAACATTATAAAAGAACGAAACAAGGAGAATCCAGTGACAGCTAAAGAAAAAGAGTCAGCGACGTCTCTGAATATAGAAGCACAAGAAGAAAATAAAGAAAACAGCCCAACAAACAATTCCATGCTATCTAAACCATGCCACAGCCGGCAAATCGATAATGATTTAGTTATTTCGACAAGTGAAGAAAGTTTTATTGATGACTCTGATACTGATCCAAGCTATGTTCGGCAAAAAAAGAAGAACTTGCGCCCTAAAGTAGTTCCTGAATCTTCTTTTTCTTCCTCAAGTGATAGCAGTATACCCCACACATCGGTTTCTAGTAGTAGTTCTGATTCTGAAATTGAAACCACGGCTATTACCGAGACTGTTACACAAACTCGAAGGCAAGACATAAGTAATGAAGAACGTAATGATCAGTCCAATGAAGAAGCAAAAAAAGGAAAGAAGAGGCTAAGAAGAGAATCGGAATGGAAAGCTAATAAATGTAAATTCCTAAGGAATTCAGGTAAGGCTTATCAGTCTATGTCAAAAACAAAGAAAATTGTTTCTGGTAGGAAGATTCGCACGGCTTGTGGCGAAAAATGCAGACAACGTTGTATTACGAAGATAAACGAAGAAACAAGACAAACCCTATTTGATGCTTACTGGGGCCTAGCTAATCTTCATAAGCAGAGGGAGTATGTAGTAAGGCATACTCAAGAAATTAAACCAAAATACAGGTATTCTAGCACACAGGAATATAGAAGTCTTAATAGAGCCTTTTACTTTGAAGTTGCTGGGAATAAAATTAGAGTATGTAAAGCTTTTTTTAAGAATACACTTGATTTGAGTAATACAGCCATTACAACTGCACTTTCCAAAAAAAATACTTCCGGTATTATAGCCAATGATTTAAGAGGGAAACACGGTAATCAACCCAAAATTAATGCTGAAATTAAAGATAGTGTTGTCGAATTTATTAATACTATTCCCAGGATTGAGTCTCATTACTTGAGAGCGCAGACATCACGGGAATTTATTTGTAGTGACAAATCACTTGCTGACTTATACCGTGATTATAAAAAAGCTCGTGAACACAAACAATTACCTTTCGCTACGAAATCAACATTAACAGGATATTCAATACAGAATTCAATATTTCATTTTTTATGCCGAAAAAGGACCTTTGCGACCTTTGTGAGGGCTTTAAAAATGCCAAAGAGGAAGAGAAATTGAAAATACGAGAAAATTATGAACAACATCTTATAGAAAAAAAAATTGCAAGGGACCATAAAGAAAGAGACAAGAATAGAAATGACGCAGTAATTACAGCTGTATATGATTTACAAGCTGTTATGCAAGTTCCGAAGGGTCAAATTTCATTATTTTTCTATAAATCTAGAATCAATTGTTTTAATTTTACCATAAGTGATTTGAAGGCAAAAGATGTAATATGTTATTTTTGGGATGAGACGGAAGGTAAAAGGGGCGCTGTAGAAATAGGCTCATGTGTTCTAAAGTATGTTGACACTTTATTAGAAAAGCATCCTGACAAAGATATTGATATTATCTTTTATTCAGACAATTGTTGTGGACAGCAAAAAAATACGTTTTTACTTTCTGTTTATGCGTATGTCGTTGCTACTAAAAGAGTAAAGTCAATAACGCACAAATTTCTTATACGTGGTCATTCTCAAAATGAGGGCGACAACGTTCATAGTGTAATAGAAAAGCAAATTAAAAGGCACATTAGATCTGGTCCAATATACACTCCGCAACAATATTGCACTTTAATTCGTACAGCAAAAAAGTCGGGTAGTCCTTACCAAGTGGAAGAGATGACATTTGTAAAGTTTTATGACACTAAAATCTTGCAAGAAGAGTGGGGTACCAATTTCACTTTAGATGAAGACCGTAATCAAGTTAAATGGCACGATATTAAAATCTTACGAGTGGAAAAAGACAACCCGGGAGCATTCTTTTATAAAACCTCATTTGCAGATGATGATTATAAAAAAGTATCAGTGCGCAAACGCCGAACTGGTCAGATAATATTTACGGGACTTAGACAAGCCTATACACAAAAAATACCCCTCCCTGAGACAAAAATAAGAGACCTTACAGATCTTATAAGAAAACATGCTATACCACAGTCATACGTAGATTCATATTTTAAAAATGTAATGGGTAATATTTGACTGTTTTAAAACTAATTTTAAGTGTCTATCACAAAAAAAAATTTCTTTCTTATTTTTTTTAGTTAATTTGTAATGTTTCATTGTCCTGTCGATTATTTACTGGATAATAAGAGACTGGGTTGTTATTGGGTATAACAATTATAATATAAATGACCCTAATTCAAATGTTGATCTCATAAGTGCAATACTAAAATTATTCTAAGAAGTTTATTTAAGAATTAATACTAATTTTATGTTTGTTAAGAAAAAAATCTTATAAGTCTAAGAAACTGTTGTTTAGAATGTTTATTTTTTCTGTAGTATTACCATTTCCAGACTGATATTTTGTGATATATTGTTATAATTTACTACATAATAATATCTCTTGAATAAGAAATTGTAAGGCTTAATAGCCACAATATTTTAAACACAAATATTTATTTTATTACTTTAATTTTAACATTTAAAAATTGATATTTTGTTAATTATTATTAATTTAGAATTTTTTTTTGAGTTGTGATTAGTATATAAAAATAATTTACTTAATGAAAGAACAAAGCATAACTTTTTTGATTAATGTTTTGTGTTTTGTCTATCATTTATTATGGTTTTGTTTCAAGAATTACTTGTTTTTTTTTTGTTCAAAAAAAGGTTTAACTCAAAATGTTCAATGAAAACTGTTTTAAGTCTAAATATGGTTTAATTTTTGTACCTAGGCCTTATTCTAAAGTGTAACAACTCAAAAAATAGCAAAAATCACTTAAAAGGATTAATTTTGAGACCTAATTTATATACAGTACCAATTCACTACCTTTTTATGATCTTAAATAGAATTGAGTTTAATAAGTTTCCTAACAAAAAACGTAGTTATACGTTTTTTTCTTCTCCTGAAAAATAAGGTTTTTTGAGTTGTTTCAGTTTAGATCTAGGTGTGCGATATTATCTTAAAAGGATCAGATGCATGGTTAATATGTCATTTTATAGTTATAACTTTGAAAAACTTTTTCAAGTGGGATGTATTGAACGAGTAATTCTAATTTCCCAGTGTGGGCGTGTTCGACTATTCATTATTAGCAAATGGATATTTGCACATGGCACTCTCTTGTATTGTTTTAACTGTGGGTATGGGTATTTTCCGTTTGTTTAGTGTTTTTGTCTCATTATATTTTCTTGTTATCTTGTATTAATTAATGAATGAAAACAGTATGATTGCAGATATGGATAATATATCCATATCAGAACCCATATTATGTAATGTCGAAGATTGCATTAGACACTTATCTAATAATCCTTCAAAATACCTTTCAGTTATGACTCAGAACATAAGGAGTATATCCTGTAACATCGACATGTTTCCCGTGCACATCAATAGACTTGGATTCGACTGTGATGTCATTGCACTAACAGAGGGCTGGATATCAGAAACATCAGTCCTCCCGCAATTGGATGGTTACAGTTCATATGTCACGACTGATAATTATAATCAAAACGATGGTTTAATTGTTTATACAAAATCATGTTTACAACATAACGTAACCGAACCAATTTTCGATGAATGTAACTGTTTAATTGTTAAGCTGGGTGGCGACACTGCTATTGTAACTATATATCGCCCTCCTTCGTTCAGAAATGTGAGTCCTTTTCTTAATTCATTGAATCGGATTTTATCGGATCTCTCTTCTTTTGCAAATATAGTTGTGATAGGTGATATTAATATTAATATTAATATGAAAAGCTGTGACAGCTATGTACATGAGTACTTAAACATTTGTGCCTTCCATGGGCTGCTACCTGCTCACAACTTACCCACTAGAGACAGTTCGTGCTTAGATCACATAATCCTCAAGTCCAAGCGATCTTCATTTGCTTTTGTGATGAAGTCCACTTTCACTGACCATGATTCGGCAATGCTGTGTCTTCGTAAAACGATGAATCGATTACAGCGGCCACCCTCCAAAACAGTAATAGATTACGCTGGCTTGGACTTGGAGATAGAGGGAATTGATCTTGAACCAGTCTATAAGTCTACTGACCCAAACATATCCCTTGAATATCTCATTTCATGTCTCCAAAATAGCGTTTCGAAACATTCGTTTATTCATACAATCCCACGACGTAAAAAAAATCTGAAACATTGGATAACGCCTGGATTGCTTCGTTGTATAAGAAATAGAGATCGAATGCAGTTGAAACTTAAATCAAATCCAGAAGACTTTAACCTAAAAACTACATTTAAAAGATTCCGTAACTATTGCAATAAATTGATAAAGAAACTTAAACGAGAATATGAAAGAAGAGAACTAAAAACAGCTGGAAATAACAACAAGAAATTATGGGAGGCTATAAAGAGGATTACTAATATAAATAAACAAAAAACTTGTGCATCCGAATTGTTACAAAAAGCTGATCCTCTTCAATCTTTGGACAATATTAATAACTTTTTTGTGAATGTTGGTAAGAATTTAGCCACTTATAACTACCAAAAGTATGGAATGGATCCATGCTCTATCACAACTCTTGCAGGGAATAGTTGTACGTCCTCTTTAGTACTTTTGGAAACGGACGCTTATGAGATCAACCTCCTCATCACCCAACTAAAAAACAACTCCACTGTTGGATGGGATAGTATCTCAAATTATATTCTAAAGCGATATAAACACATTCTCTCCCGTCCTATTGCCACTATTTTCAATTTATGTTTGGAACACGGTATCTTCCCAAAGGCCCTTAAAAAGTCTCTTATCCATCCCATTTATAAGGGCGGCGACAAGGCCTCTGTAAATAACTACAGACCTATATCAATTCTCCCGGCTCTGTCAAAATTGCTGGAAAAGATCTTAAATAAAGCATTAATTTCTTTCTTGGAGACCAGGAACCTCCTCTCTGCTAACCAATTTGGATTTCGTAGGGGTAGGTCTACTTCTGATGCGGTCTCCGAGCTAACTAATTTCATTGTTGAGAAGTTGGACGGGGGAGAGAAAGTCATTGGCATTTTCCTCGATCTCGCGAAGGCCTTTGACACGGTTTCTATTCCCATTCTTTTACACAAACTTGAAGTATTGGGAGTACGAGGTGTCCAACTACAGCTTTTTCGAGATTACTTATCTGATCGATACCAGTCAACGATACTTGGGGACCTCATTAGCAAGGAAGAACCTGTCTCTTTTGGCATTCCTCAGGGCTCTATATTAGGCCCAACTCTATTTGTCATATACATCAACGATCTTTGTAACTTATCATCATTTAATGGGAAAATGATATCTTATGCCGATGATACTGTTCTGTTATTTTCTGCAGCTTCGTGGCAAAGGGTTTTTCTCAAGGCACAGAAAGGCTTTGATCTGGTGTGCTCCTGGCTGTGCCAGAACATTCTTACCTTAAATGCTGACAAAACTAAATATATGATGTTTTCTATGCGAACACCACACAAACGAAAGCCAAACCAGAAAATAATAGCTCATGACTGTTTAACTCGGAACCGAGACTGCATTAACTGCCCAGAATTATCGAACACTAAAAACATTTAATACCTTGGTATTACGTTGGATTATAGGCTCAATTTTAACGCACATATACAAAATGTAACTGCTAGAGTTCGAAAATTGATATACATTTTTAAAACTTTGAGACACGTCGCTGTATAAGTAAACTATTATCGAGTGTTTACTTGTCCTTATGTCAATCATTGTTAACATACTGTATAGAAGCTTGGGGTGGTACAACTAAGGATTCTTTGATGCAGTTGGAACGGGCTCAAAGGGCTGTGTTGAAAGTGAGCACATTCCGCTCCTTTTTGTTCCCAACACGTGATCTTTATCAGTTATGTAATGTCCTTTCAGTTCGTCAATTATTCATTCTACATGCAGTCTTAACATACCACTCGAAACTAATTTTCAACCCAAATACAAATAGTCTACGTCGCCGTTTCACAGTCAACTTACCTAAGTTTAAACATTCGTATGTTAATAAACATCAATGTTATTTAGCTCCGTTCCTATACAAAAAGATAAATAAAATTATAAACATTTATCCAATGAGCAGGTCTAGCTGTAGGGCGGCTGTTATTGAACTATTGAAAACATTAAACTATGAGGAAACCGAAGAAATGCTGAAAACTAATATTTAGCAACTGGCTTAGGAATAATTTTATTCTGATCATCTGCCTATGCTGTTATCGCTGTGGAAGTGAATACTGACTAATTTAAGATTTTAGTATAAAGATAAAATGTTAATTCCACTTCTCACACACCCTCTCTCACACACTCACTCACGTCCATTTTTTACACACCGAGAGGTACTCAAACTCAAACTTAAATTATGTTGATTTTAATCTTTATTATTACTATTTGATTAATATTTATTAATTGACAATTTATATTTATTGAAACTAAAATGGATCAATTATGGATTTAAATATTTATTACCATCAATGTTGTATACTTATACTAGGACCGTATAATGAGGGAGTGAGCGCTGGAGCCTGAGATTCAGGTTTAGAATATGAACCTCATTCAGGCACAGAAGCTACTCAATTGTAATATTGAGTTTAAAAAACTATGTATGAAATTCTTTTGGAAATAAATATTATTATTAATATTATTATCTCGTTTAGGACCCTCCAGAGTCCAGGATTTATGCCTTTATTTTGTACCCTCAACAGGGCTAATGCCTCAATAACTGAGGCAGCCTCTGTCTTGGGTACAAAAGTCGTTGCCGTAGACGGCCTTGGAAGCTCGTTTTCTGACATCGTGGTCAACTGAGCTTCAGGCCATGGCTTCATCTTCGGTATTACAGCTACAAGTCAGTCATGGCTATGCTGGTTCACGCAGGTTACCAGTATCCATCCTGTCCTGTGGCTGAAACCGACAAATTCAGGTCCATCGCCCTCCGCGTCCATTTTTGTTAGGGCCACGATGAGGTGACGATGTACGAGCGCCATCTGGGCTTCCGTCATGGGTTCCGAATTCCGGATCCCCACTCTGGAGGTCTCCGCCATCTCCCTATAGCTAAGGGGCTTTGGGCCGCCTGTGGCTGTAGGGCTTAACTTGGCGACTTTATTGATGTGCGCCTTAGGAGAGTCTTCCTCTGATCTGTCCCTTCTTGAGGTCTTCACAGAGGTCGGCTTCGGTATCGGAATGTCTTTCCATGGCTTGCGGCATAACACAAGGGCTTGCTCTGTAGCTACCCCTGCTTCTGCCACTAGCTTCCGGAGACGCTTCCGTGCTGCTCCAGACAGTCGCTTACGCTGACTGCCTTGGCTCGTATCCTCTACTTCGGATGGGGCGTCGGGCGATCCAAAGTTGCCTCTTTCGACCACGACTTCCACCTCCGTTGTAGGGGATAGACTGATGGGCGTTCCAGAGTCCTTTGCAGTCCTCTTCGCCTCATCACGGTTTATTCCGTCCTGGATGGATTCCAGAACGGAAGACATAGGGTTTAGGCTAATCGATTTGTTTTGATCCTTCTCCATATTGTACCCACGAGTAGCTAGGGAAATAAAAGGTCACGAACGACAGAGCCCCGCATGTCGCCCGAAGGGTTATTTACTACTCCGATTCACCCTGGTTTCGGAGAGACACCGTTCAAGACTGATACCCTCAGCCATTCATCCCTCGGCACGGTACGATTGACACCTTGGATTGGGGTTTTTGGAGTCGAGGTTGTCTCCTCCAGGAAAGATTTGAGATAGGATGGAAGGAAAGGTTAGGAGGGGAATGAGAGGGATGGGATTGTTGGAATTATGACGGGATTGAGGGTTCAAGACTGCCTGCAAGATGGGACTGCCATTGCAGACATCGTCCCCATACTTGGCTGCTTTTGGGTCCGGGGTGGATGGTAAGTATGCGGCGCCCGTTGCGATCCCAAAGCATTTCCAGGGTGTACGACGCGGACGTGTATGATGGATTTGAGGGAAGAGTCTATAGCTCAGCGCCGCATACCAGAGCGTACTCAACCTTGTTGTAGCTGCCTTGTGGGGTTGGGAATTAGAAGGTTTTAAAAGTAACGGACGCTTTAGCGTTGTTATACCTTTGAATAAAATATTAGGTTTTGCAGAAGATTATAATAAAATAATTATTAATTGTAAACATGAATTGATACTTAATAGAAGTAATACAATTTTGAATAGTTTTAAAATTTTAGATCCTGTTGTAAAACATGTAGAACTAAATATACAAAAAATTCAGTGACGCGTACCCCACATTAAAGTATCAGACCGAGAACGATTAATATTACTAAGAAAATTAGAAAAAGATAAACCTAAACAAGTAGCGTTTCGAAACTGGGATTTGTATGAATATCCACTTTTACCAAAAACTAAAAAACATTCAAGGTCGGTCAAGACTACATCTCAGTTAGAAAAACCACGATATGTTATTTTAGGTTTGCAATCTAATAAAAAAAAATAATAAAAGAATTGATAGCACCATATTTGATCATTGTAATATTTCAAATGTTACATTGTATTTGAATTCACAATATTATCCTTACGAATCTATGAATTTGAACTTCAATGAAAACCGATATGGTATTTTATTTGAAATGTATACAAAATTTCGTCAGTCGTATTACGACCTACCAGCCGATCCATTGTTTGATATAACCAAATTTAAAGAGAAATCACCATTATTTGTAATTGATTGCAAACAAGGCAAAACGAAAACTTAAAATCGGGACCCGTTGACGTGCGTCTGGAAATTGAATGCTTGATAGATATTCTTGAGATTACAACAGCATATTGTTTAATTATAAACGATAGAATAGTTGAATATAGGCCACTAAGTAATATAACTCGCATAACTATCATGAATGCGATTGTAGATATTCAAGGCTTTAAGTCAGATGACAACAAATTTATACCAAAAGAAATAGCAGTTTTATGTAATAATCGTCTGCAACATTTTTTAATACGAGCTCCATATCCATTTTATGATTTATATCCAACTGAGAAAAAGCAAGTATGTTGGATAGAGAGGAATAGAAATATATTTTGGAAAGAAGGTTTTATACCATATTATAGTTTTAAGGAATACACGAGTATAGTAAAATTTTTAGCAGATAAGTGTATATGGACAAAAGGTTTTGTAAAAGGAATGTGGTTAAAAGACTTGTTAGGATGTAATCATATATCTAATTTAGAAGACAAAGGTTGTCCTAGTATTTTAAGTTTATATGATATGTATAAAAACTCATCAGAACTTTTAACATGCATGTATCATTCGAATGTTTGTGCTTTAAAAAATGTACAATGTATACATATATGGTGTAAAGATAATAAATTATTTTAAAAATAATTATGACTTTCATTCTTTTTAACTTAACTTAGTGTTATATATTTTTTAAATAATCAAAGCCATTGTGAACAGTGTCCAGTACGTAGCACAAAGTAAATTCGATAATATTTCAACTGAACGACTAGAAAGTGAATATTAAAAATATAACAGATATCAATTGAATCATCATCATCATGATTAAATGATAATAGTAAATGTATAAAATTGGGAATAGAAGACATTGGTAACAGTCTTCCAGACCTATTCTCAATTATAATGTACCAATCTGTAAACTCCGGGAAGAAAATTATTTTTTGTCTTCATAATAATAATAATAGTAGTAAGGATATAAAATTGGGAAGTCTGGCGCACGGTTCCTTTCCTGGGAATGGGTCTGTGGTCTGATACAGGAGTTCACAGATACAATTTTAAACTACTCTCGTATGCGAGCCTTTGGGATCCGTAACCCCGCGGTCCCTAATGCGCGAACCAGTTTAACAGACGAAGTCCCAGAGTCAGTACCCACTATCGCGGCACGTCGCTTTGGTGTGAGCCAGCTCGCGGTATAAAATATAATTTAATTTATTTATTTCCTTTCACACAAAGTTGTACAGTGTGTTTTTTATATGCTATGATTAAGACTATACATTACTCCAGTGTGAAAAGCTGGTGCCTGCTATAGGTTTCCGAAAGAAACCGGTTACACGGGTCACCAGGGTCTCCCCCACATAAGCAAGCAATGCCCAATTAAGAGTTATAAAACAAAATTATTATAAAGAAAAAGGAAAAACAAAAGGAATTTTAAAACAGAGTTCACATTTTGCTTTGTGTGTGTTTGTGTGTCAGTGTATTTGTGCATACATCGGTGTGTGAGTCAAAGCATACGTACGTGTTTGTGAATAAGTATACATTTATATTTATACCAGGGTAACTTATTTGAGAGTAGCTGATTAGCAATATGATAATTGTATTTTAATTATTTAATGATTATAAGAAGAGCTTCAGTGGATTGGTAATCTAATTCACGAAGATAAACTGTAACAGTTTCTTTATAAAGGGCTCTATGAAGCGGATAAATATTTAAAATCGAATTTAATTTATTATAAAGGTAACTACCTAAGAATCCAAAAAAATTGTGCGATGTGGCTGTTCTGTGAAGTGTTATGAAACAAACAGCGCTTTTTCTACGTTTGTCCTTGAATAACTGTCGATCGTAATTCAATTCGCTGTGTTTTCTTAGAACAGTGTGTAAGATATAGGTTTGTCTGACTGTAAGCACTTCCTGATTGACCCAGCGCGAAGTACACCATTTTGGTTGTCTTACGATCAGCTATGTGTTTTAGGGTTTTAAATATATAAATAAGTTTTCGTAGTCTGGGAACAAGGTAACTGATGTGAGGCCTAAAAGTAAGTGTTTGGTCCAGAATTACACCTTAGTACTTTAAGTTACTGGTTCCTTCCAAGGTAGTACAAGCGCAGGAGGCATGACAACGGTGGAATCTATGAGCCATGATCTGGAAAGTATTTAAAGGAAGTTGGGAGGTCCTTAATGCAAATTTCATTTATTTGGTTTTAGTGATATTAAGTGTTAAATCATTGTGGATCAGCCACCAGTTTACCTTATCAAGACCCTCCTGGGTACTATGAAACGCTTCTTCCCAAGTTGCTCCACCAAAAAGAAGAGCAGTGTCATCGGCGAAATATTTCACCTCCTTGAAGTTCCATGTTAGTCAAGTCATTGACGTACGTAAGAAACAGCGTTGGGCCACCTATACTGCCCTGGGTTACACCGCAAGAGATGAGAACCTCATCGCTCACCCAATTGTTTATCTTAACCATTTGCGTTCTGTCTGTGAGGTAATCTTCAAAGAGTTTCAAAGGAAGACCTCGCACTCCAAGGCGCTCCAATTTCTTAAGAAGACATGGTATTGAGACAGTGTCAAATGCCTTAGCAAGATCAAGGAACTCGGCAACACATCGTCTCTTCCCGTCTAGTGACTTAGCAACAGAGTTTACGAGACCTAGAACCGCATCACAAGTAGACCTGCCGCGACGGAAACCATACTACGATGATAAAAGTAGATTATTAGTCTCCAAGAACCCGATCAATTTGTCATTCATTGCCCGCTCCAGGATTTTAGAAAGCGTAGGCAAGATGGATATAGGTCTAAAATTCTCAACCCGATCACTTTGGCCACCCTTAAAAACCGGCTTTATGAGGGCTGATTTAAATACACTTGGAAAGACGCCAGTTGCAAAAGCCAAGTTGCAAATATGTGCTAAGGGAGCTGTAAGTTTTTGTTTATATCTCTTGACAATCCTACTAGAGATTAAGTCAATGCCAACGGTGCTACTATCTTTTAGGCCTCTTATAAGTTTAGTCACTTCCTCTTCATCAACAGATAACATAAGCAATGAATTTAGTTGGCTTGATTGACGGTGGCTTGAAATGCTTACTGGTGAATTTAAAAGGGATTGTCTTGAAATGAGTAACTCAGTCAAATTTTTTCCTATATTAGAAAAAAAAATTATTTACGCTGTTAACATTGTGTTATGGATTTTCAGACAAGAGAGCCAAAGAATTATCAATAATCCCAGATGAGCCACTTATCCCCTTTACGATCTCCCAGAGTCGTTTTTTTATCGCCGTTTGCTTTTACAATTTCTTTTTATATTCATAATTCCTTTTAGCCTTTTTAAGAACAGTTGTACAGAAATTCTTATAGCGTTTATAGGTGCTTCGAATGATTAGATTCTCTCCTAGTCTTCTTATTCAAATTATCTCTATTCCTCATACACCTTAATAAGTCTGGAGTTATCCACGTTTTGAAAATTAATTGGCGCTTTGGAGTTGTAACTGGTTTGGTTCATTCTTTGATAACTGTTGATAATAGATTTACCATACGCTCAGCGGCGCTGTTGGATTCTTTAAGGCTAAGGATGGCCTGGAAATCCAGTTTATCCATAATCTCATCCAATTGAAGAAAGTCAATACGGTGTGCAAATTTATTTGTGTTAGTGTGTGCGAGACAAAGAGGAATTTAAGTCTACGCTGAGAGCCACGCAGTCATGATCTGTAATCGATGAGTCGAACAAAAAACATATCGTTTTTAATTTAGACTTTATCATAATATGGTCAAGACATGTCACACCATGCGTGGGCTCAGTATGTCCTGAAAGCATTAAATGACTTGCCAATATATTTAAGTACTCATATGAGCGTATATCTGGACTGTTTGGTACAATGTCGATATTAATGTCACCACAGAGAATTATGTTCCTAAAGTTAGTTAGATTTGTAAGAAGTGAATTCAAAGAATTAACAAAATTACTAATGTCACTGCAGCCAGGCGGGCGATAAATACAGACAATACAGATCTCACTGTTTACATGTTTGTGTAAGGCAGTTTACATCATATTAGTAAAATTAGACATATTACAATTTATACTACGGATATTTTGAGTAATTATATCTAATGTACGATTATTAGAAAACCACACGAGCTTTTGTGAGGGAATCCAGACCCAAGCCTATTCTTTCAATATTTTGCATATATTAAAATGTACAAAAATATATACAAATGTGATATAGGTATTGAATTTGTTTAATACAGCCGGACTCCATCCGTACCACTTTCAGCCGGTTCAGCAGCTCCATGACCTAGACCCAGTACCACGTCGAGTCTTATACGAGTGACTTCTACATCATCGCAATGCAAACATCTTGTGGACGGATGAGGCATTGTTCACACGTGTGGGGCTGTTCCTTATGGGAAGAAGTCAAACACCGGGATGTAGAGGAAGTACAAAGCCTAGAAGACTTAACAATAAAAAATAATAACGCTTTTAGTGAAGTGAAAAGTGACACTAGTGTTTTAAATAAATTAAATAACAATTTAATGAAATGTCCACGTTTATGTCTGGACAGAGGTGGACTTCATTTTGAACAAATATTAAAATACAGTGATCAGTTCAAGATTCGGTAAGTAATCGGATTCGGTTATTATTGTAGTTAGGTATTATGATTGTAGTTAGGTATTATCTTTGATTCAACATTATTGTAAATACGTAGTTGATTCCAATTTTTTTAACACGCCTTAACGCAGAAGTACCTGTGTAACCACGGCATAACGTTAATATTTTTTTCTAGGTAACGAATATGTTTCTCTTTTATTTTATTTTTGCATTTTGATGGCCTTAACCATACCAAACTACCAAAAGTATGAAGGGAAAATTGGAATTACTCTTACAAATCACCTTAGATCATGGCATAAAATCAAGTTCGAATCTAACAAAATGAGCGGTCAGTGACCCGTGTAGTACATACCTACGGCGTCGAGTGCGCGCTCAGCTGACGCACGGCGCGCGGTGTTCATACATTTAATTTTAAAATCTCGATCTTTGGTAAGCGATAACTTTATTTTTTAGTATTAGAAAATATCAAAATTAAACATACGTGTTTGTTTAAATTACTTAAAGTTTATTTTCACAAAATCTTCGCAGTGGTTTTAAATTATTCCTGTATGTGCAGGGGTAATTATTCATATAATAAATGATATTCAAGATATTCGTTTTAAAGGGGGAATTGGTAAGTTTATTCCATTTACTTCCCTGTATATAAATGTTTCTAATATAGCTTTATGTCGAATTCCTTTTTAGCTGGATTTTATTCTAAGGATTTAATTTTAGAGATAGTTATAACAAGATTTTTTTTTGTATTTAATTTTAATAGAATTAACTATATTTTATAGATTTCGTTTAACAATATATTTGATAGTTACTAGTTTTAATTTAATAAGAGTTTATAATTTATATGATGAAGATTGGGTAATGTCGAAGAGAATATTTATTTTAATAATAATAAGAATTTTTAGAGGGGTAATATTAATATGAATATTTTTTCCTTATCCCCATATTATTTAGTGATTTATGTTACAGTTATTGGAATACTAATGGGGTATTTAGTTAGAAATATAAAAATTTATTCAATAAATAAATTCTTACATACTTATATTTTAATATTTTCTTTATGTTTAATGTGGTTTATATCTAATTTATCGACTTATGGGTTGTATTATTATTTTTTAAATTTGGGTCAAATTATATTAAAAAATATTGATATAGCTTGGAGAGAAATATATAGAGGTCAAGGTGTGTTTGTAATTTAAAAAAATATTTGATTTTTTATTTATTTTCAAATAAATAATAATTAAAAAATTTATTTTTTTTGATTTATTTTATGAATAATTATTTATTTAACAATTTTAATATTTATTTAATAATTATGAAAATATACAATAATTCAAATTGCTTATAATTTAGAGTATGATATTGAAGATATCAAGGAGATATTTTTATCTTTAAATATTTATAAAAAAAAAATACAATGAAAATGTAATATTTTAGATTTAAACTCTATAAATAATAAAAATTAATAAGAAATATTAATAGAGTTAAACCACTAAAAATTAAGATAGCGGCTTAATTTTAAAATCTTATATTTCTTTAATTGGAATTCATATTCAATTTTATCATTAACAGTGATATACCTCTTTTTAGTTTCAATTGAAAATAAGGTGTAATTAAATCTTCTATTAAGTCGAAATTAAATGCATATTTATTTGCTTCTTATTTTTATTTCTATTTTTTATTCTAGATAGGCAAGCACTTGACCACAGATCACCTGATGGTAAGCAATGCTGTGGTCTAAGATGGAGCGTGCTTGCCTAGAAGGAACCGATTCACTCTTGACTTGAAGAGTCCCAGATTGTATTTGCCCGGAAACAGCGAGTCCGGTAGCGAATTCCACAGCTTCGCAGTTCGCACGATGAATGTAGAGGCGAATCGTTTGGTGCGAGTTTGTGGTATCTCTACAGTAAAGTGGTGACGCTTCCCAGTACCCCTGGTTGTACGATAATAAAAAGGGGATGATGGAATTAAGTCGTGTAATTCCGATGCACACTCGCCGAAATTTAACCGATAGAAGACCGATAGACCAGCGACTTAGCGGCGATGCTCAAGACTTAGTACTCTCTTTTTTCAAAGAGCGTCGCTTCCAATGAGCCTCTTGGCGCGCCTCTCGATGGTCTCCAACGCTTCAAGCTGGTATTTGGCAGAACCATCCCATCTCAAACTTATTTTGAAAAATGTAATAAGGCACTGGAGGAGCGTGTATTTACCATGAAACAAAAAGAGTTAGACTATAATATAGAACTTATAAATGTTCAACCACAAGAAGGTATGAGTACTATACAGATAGCCAAAACGATTGCAAGAAAAATGAATCTACAACCAGAAAAAATTGATAAGGCCTGGAGAGTTGGAAAAATAAAGGACGGTAAAGATTCGAGGCCAATAATTTTGACCCTTCAATCACGCGAAGATCGTAAGGAATGGTTGAGCTGTCGAAAAAATCCAATAACTAATGGCGTAATCTTCAATAGTAACGATAACAATAGAATCTACATTAACGAAAACGTAACACAACAGATACGCCGCTTGTTCTGGGAGGTAAAGAATGAATTAAAAGACACATATAAATACACATGGATACAGAACGCCAGAGTACTTATTCGGAAGAACGACACCGATAAAAAAATTCACCAAATACGTTTTCAGAGTGATATAAAAAAATTTCAGATTAATCAGGCGCAAGAGTAATTAAGAATATACCTAAATATTACTTAAAAAAATAATAATAATAATAAACAATGTTTAACTCAGATTCGCAACCGCAGTATGAAGATATAAAATAAACAATTATTAGGAAAAATAAACAATTATTTATAAAAGAAATGGAGCTGTTATTGCGACGTTTGCCTGAAGACAAGGAAATATTTATGATAGGTGATTATAATATTGATATTTTGGAGGAGAAAATGGACAACATATCAAACAATTATCTTAATGTATTATCACCAAGAGGATTACAGTGTGGAATACAAGATGTTTATGACGGATAGTTCCTGCGTGAATTTTACCATCAATGCAGCACGTAGTTTTAAATTAGGCGTCAATTTTTTTTTTGTATTCTACCACCGCCAAACATATTTAATATATATATTCTCTGATTTCATTGAAGTAACATCTTTAATTTTTACTCCTGAGATTTTCCCGGAAACATGGTCCGTTTGGAACGCCGGATGAAATAGAAGATCACAAAATCAGTGCCGACCAATAATATTGTGGATAATAATAACGGGAATATCATTATTTAGAGGATTGGATTGTAATATATGTGTGGCCGAAGACTGAAGAAATTACAGTGTTAAGCACAATTTATCGCACTTCAAAACCCAATACTCTTATTTAACAGGTAGTATTTAGTGTAAAAACAAATATTAAAAGGTTAGTATTTGTATTAATTGTTTATTTACACTTTTCGTTGCAATTCAAACTTGTGTAAGTAGGTACCTACAACCTATTGTAAAATTGTCTATTTATAGATTATTTATTCGAGTATCACATTTTAAAGCTAAAGTGTACATTGATGTAATAATAACTGTACTCGTAGTGATGTATTAACTCCTAAATTAACATAAATATTCAAGAAGGTATAAATTTAGAAGTAAGACTTCACCAATCTTAATTGTGATCACATAATAACCTTATTTGTTTAAAATAGCATTTTTACATTGTTTTTATTGCAGAGTAAATAAGGATAAATAAATTGTATGTACGATAATTGCAATTTGTAATTTTTATTGATTGTAGCGGGTACTTAAAATATTATAACAATCTATTTTCAAATTTAAAATGTGGGTTTAAATCAGTTTAAATTAAGTTTTATCAATTTTACTATCACATTTACAAATAGTATTTTAATGAGAATCCTTAGTAAAAGCTTTATAATTGTCATTAAGTTAAGTATAATATTGGATTGTTGTGAATTTCAGATAAACCGTAAATCTGTTTTCAAAGATGACCGAAAAAGAGGAAATTAAGGATTTAATTAGAAAGCGTGGAAGTTATAAAGGTCGTATGACAAACTTTTCATCTTATTTGAGTGGATTGAGTGACAGAAAGTTGAGCCCATCTGAGGTAAGTGAATTGCAATTACGAGATAAAACTGAACTGATATACGTTCAATATGATGAAGTTTAGTTAAGATTGGAGTGTATGTCCGACGATATCGAGGGACAGTTGTCCGAGAGACATGAATTTGAAAACGCATATTTTAAATGTCTCTCAGATGCTCAAATTATATTATCAAAATGCATGAAAACTAATGATGGTGAAAGTGATAAAGTATTTTCCTGCAATAGTAACCGTCAGCTCGTTAAATTGCCGACCATTCAATTACCTAAATTAAGCGGATCATATGAAAGTTGGTTGGAGTTTCACGATACTTATTGTAGTCTCATACATTCGAATAACGATATAGATGACATTAACAAATTCCACTATCTTAGAGCATCCTTGGAAGGGACGGCAGCATTAGTTATTCAATCCATAGAATTTTCTTCCATTAATTATCAAGTAGCTTGGACTTTACTTTGCGAGCGATTCGATAACAAACGATTACTCATACAAAATCATGTTACGACATTATTTAATATTCAGCCAATTACAAAAGAATCTGCTTATAGTATCAAGTGTTTAATTGATCAATTAAATAAAAATTTAAGAGCTTTAGAATCACTTGGGGAACCGACCAAACATTGGGATACGTTACTCATTCACATGATTTGTCAAAAATTAGACACTAAAACCTACCGTGAATGGGAGGAACTAAAGGGTAGATTGAATAAAGATAAACCGATAACATTTAATACATTCCTTGAATTTTTAAGAAATAGATCTGATTTATTAGAAACCATTGAATTATCACGTACTAGCAATAATCAAATTTATACTAAAAATGTTAAAATAAAAAGCATGGTGTCTGTGGCCCAAGTTAATGAAGGAACTAGTATGAAAATTCCTAACACCAATACATTTAGTACTAAGTCTTGTCCTAAATGTAATGGCGAACACAGTTTATAGACGTGTTCACAATTTTTGGCTCTTAGCAATGATGACATATTAAAATTGGTACCTAATTACAAGGTGTGCTTTAATTGTTTCAAACCTGGTCACTATGCAAATCACTGTAAAAAGGGTGGTTGTAAAGTTTGCAAGCGTAAACACAATACTCTTATCCACGTGTCAGATTTTAATAACAGGATACTTGCTTCTACACGGACGACATCTACAGACCGGCCTAATGCTGCAGTGACTCTGTCGTGTGTGGCTCAGACACGTTCTGGTAACGACGTTCTACTATCTACGGCTTTAATAAACTTATATGATAGCAACAACCGACCACTCATTGCTCGCGCATTTCTTGATAGCGGAAGCACTTCCTGCTTAATAACGGAATGTTTATACCAAAAATTAAATTTATCTGTTAAGAAAGTGTCAAAATCTCTCTTAGGTATCAATAATTCTGTATCAAATATAAATAAAATGATACAGGTTCATATGACTTCATTAACCCATATATGCGTATTGGGTCGTTTTCGTGCCTGTGATAGTAACTCGTTTATAATGAGCCCAGCACGTGAGTATTTTCTCTATTTTATGTTTTAGCGGCATCTATTACTAGTTTAGAGAATTACATGTACGTACTAAAATGCACCATCGTGAAATTTCTTCATTTTATTAGTGAATTTGAAATGCAAAAACGAACTCGATTACTTGTCTGAAAAAATAATCGAATGAACCTATAAAAATTTAAGTATATCATATATTTGCTTTATAATTACTTGGACTAAATTGTTTTATAATTAGTTCAATATGTGTGTTAGCGAATATAATAAAGAGATTAGTACTTAGAATATTTTTTATTATTGTAATCGATCGCAATAATTTGTTGGGTTGAAAACGACCCCTTGACCATATAGCATCCAGAAAGTTATTAATTATAAGGTCTTGGCGAGTGCTAACTACGAATGAAATAATCGAAGTCCTGCAGGAATTAGACTCGGATGAACATATCCAGGGCATCGATGTTTACATGGACCCTCCTGGAGACGGCATGGTGTCAGATGGAGATTCTGGAGAAGAGGACAGGGACGATATAAATAGTTTGAATTGAAACCAATTGCTTGCCTCTGCCGATATATTATATTACAGCGTGATTGTGATGATAACGACACAACTACCATGAGGTCAGCGATACAACTTCTTCCATTGTCGGCGACTGTGGGTCCAATATCAACCACAACACGTAGGTCACAGTATCACCATCATGATGAAGATTCGTTCTCAATTAAGCCATCT
>OU893352.1:9214570-9289779 GCA_918026875.4 Diatraea saccharalis | reverse complement strand
AGTTCACAAAGGTAATTATTATTTATTTATTGCAATTTATATATTTTATATTTAATTGTATCTATTTTTTATTTATTTTTATTTTATTAATATGTCTAGTTCTGATTCACAGAGCGATATTGACCCCTTTTTATCGCTGTCATCCAGCGTCAGCAGCAGTAACGACAGTTTTGCCAGTATACCTCCTTCACTATCTGAATCACTTGACACACAGTTTTCCGATGTACCAAAGAACTTCAATGTTGTTCACATCAATGCGCAAAGTATTCCGGCCCATTACTATGATATGCAGGCGGCGTTTGATCATAAAAATCTTCACTCTGTATTAGTCTCCGAGTCATGGCTCAAGCCCTGCTTACCTTCAGCTTCATATACTCTGCCCGGTTTTCAACTTATACGGAACGATCATACTGGCTATGGGGGTGGTGGAGTTGCCATTTATCTACGGTCTAGTATCCCATACAAAATTGTTAGTGCCTCCAGTCAACCACCACCAAGTAATGCCGGTGAGCACCTCTTTATTGAAGTAACGCTTTCTCATCGCAGAGTCTTACTCGGTGTCTATTACAGCCCTTCAGTTAGAGTTAATTACTTCTCCTCTTTTGAAAGGCTTCTGGAGGATATTATTCCGTCATATGACCATTCAATTATTATGGGTGACTTCAATACTTGCCTTCAAAAAAAATGATCTCCGTGCCACTTCCCTTCAATCTCTCATTAGGTCTAGGAATCTGCACATTCTTCCACTTGGAGTCACCCATCGTTTTCCTCACTCGACCCCGTCACTTCTTGACTTGATAATGGTTTCTTCAACTCAGCATGTCTCTAAACACGGCCAATGTTCTTCCGATATTTTCTCATATCATGATTTAATATTTCTTTCCTATAAAATTAGGCCTCCTAAGTTAAAGCCAAAGTCATCCTTCAGCGCAATTTTGGTGGTATAGATCAAGATTCTTTTATGAAAGATGCTCGTAATATTGATTGGTCACCTGTGATCAACGCCTCCTCAGTTGACGTGCAAATAACTACTTTTAATAACCTCGTAACGCAACTTTACGATAACCATGCACCTTTTCATGTCATCAAACTTAAGCACCTTCCTGCACCATGGTTAAATAGTGAAATTAAAGCACTGATACATAAAAAAGCCATTGCTAAAAGCAAATTTAAACGTAATCCGAGTGAACTCAACAAAGAGAAATATACCAAGGTTCGTAACCACTGCAATATGGTGTGTAGGGATGCTTTACGACGCCACATTCATAATTCAGTCGAAGAGGATGATCCAGCTAAAGTCTGGAGATTCCTCAGATCTCTTGGGATTGGTAGAACACGTCAAGACTCCTTACCTCATCACATTAATATCGATTCTCTCAATTCTCATTTTTCTTCTTCTTCTGAGCTTAGTGATTCGGATAAAAATCGAACTATTCAACAACTTTCTACTTTACCAAATCCCGAGCACTCTCCGTTTCTTTTTACTCAGTTTACGGAATGTGATGTTAAGAAGAGCATTTTATCTATCAGTTCCAATGCAGTTGGTGCTGACGGAATTAGTCGCAACATGTTAATACCTATACTTGATGTCATACTTCCTGCCCTTTCCTCTATTTTCAACAACTCTGTATTCAAATCAGTTTTTCCTTCCGCTTGGAAAGAAGCTCAAATTATTCCTCTTCCTAAAAAATCTCATCCTAAATCCTTTTCTGACTTTAGACCTATCTCTATTCTCCCATTCCTATCCAAAGTCCTTGAGCGTCTTATCCATAACCAATTAAATTGTTTCCTTTCCCGTCATGAACTTTTAAACCCTTTTCAATCTGGATTTCGTGTGGGCCACAGTACCACAACTGCATTGATTAAAATCACCGATGATATCCGATTTGGGATGGAAAACGGTCTTTTAACCGTACTTACTTTGTTAGACTTCAGTTGTGCATTTGACACTGTAAATTTTGACATCCTACTCTCTCTTCTGCGCTCTATTAACATATCTCCATCCGTAATTGAGTGGTTTCACAGTTATCTGTATGGACGCCGGCAACGAGTACGTATTGACGAGAAGTTTTCCTCTTGGTGCGACACGACTGCCGGGGTCCCACAAGGCGGCGTTCTATCTCCTCTTCTTTTCGCAATTTTTACTAAACAACATTTCTAAGAACTTGTCTTCTTCCTACCACCTTTATGCAGACGACCTACAAATCTACAGTCAAGCCCCCCCTTCACGGCTAAGTGAGGCAGTGCATGCCACTAATATTGATTTAGATCGTATAGTGGCATGGGGTAAATCATTTGGTCTTAAAGTAAATCCAACAAAGACGAACACGATCATAGTGGGTAGTTCTAGGCTGATCGCTAAACTTGACTGGCATCTCCTACCAAAAATTACTTTCGACGGTACTGACATACCTTTTAGCGACACTGTTAAAAACTTGGGTATAATCATAGATCGGAGTCTGAGCTGGGGACCACAATTGCAAGCTGTTAGTCGCAAGCTATATGCTTCTGCTGCATCATTAAGGAGGTTACGTAATTTTTTGCCGACTACCACTAAAATTGCTCTAGCACAATCTCTGTTGCTTCCTTTACTTGACTACGCTGACACCTGTTATCTTGATCTTACGGAAGACCAACTTAATAAACTTGAGCGACTTCAAAACTTCTGTATTAGATTTATATTTGGATTACGTAAATATGATCATATATCTCAATTTCGCACTCAGCTCAAGTGGCTTCCTATTCGTCTTCGCCGGAATGCTCACATGTTATCTCTTCTCTATAATATTCTGTTTAATCCCTGTTACCCGCGCTATTTGAAAGAACGATTTAATCCTCTATACTTTTCCACTACACATTCTTTGAGATCATCGGAAAATCTGAAACTTGAAACTCCTCTCCATAACACTACCTTTTATGATGGATCCTTTACCGTCCAAGCTGTGCGCCTTTGGAATGCTCTTCCGGCTTCCATAAGACGGGCGCAATCGATCACCATCTTCAAAGAACTGGTAAAAAAACATTATTTGTCTTTGTAATTCTAAGTTGCTAAAACTCTTCCTCGTTTCCCTAAAGTATATTATTAGTATATATCTTATGTATGTATATATTGTTTATATTTATGTATATATTATTTATATTTATGTATATATTATATATATTTATGTATCTTACTAGTATTAATGTATCTTTAGGAAATGTTACTTATTTATCTTGAATGTATGTACTCTTACTCTACACCTCCGTTTTTCATAACTGCTATTCATTCTTCTCCATCCAAAGGTTGTCTGGTAGAAATCGCTGTTAGCGATAAGACCGCCAATTGTTCCACTATTGTGTTGAATTTAATTTGCAAAATTCATGTTCAAAACTTTTACTGTAAAATGGTGTGACAATAAAGTGTTATTATTATTATTATTATTTTTTTGTTTGTTGTTATTAAGATGTTTTATTTCAGTACATTATATAAACAAACACTTACAGTTATTATAACGAGTCAGAACTAAAAAGCTATATACTAAGGTTAATGTTTAACATATTTTACTGTAGATTGTTCACTTATATGTTTATGTTGTTAGCATAATGAAATACTGTGTTCGACTTGCGGTTATATCTAATTACGTTTTTTCGTTACATTACTTTTTACAGATCACAAGAAGAATACCGGTTTATATATTATATTTTTATTAAACACTGATAAATATTAAAATTATTTTCAGAAGTACCAACAAGAAGCCAAAGGTGGTGGACATTTTCGGCCTATGTGACGGCGAGGAAGACACCGAAGTGACAGAGGTGAAGTCTTCGAAGTTGTCGTCGGTTATAATACGCCTCTACAACCGGTGACCTCTATGTGGAACTGAAAGTGTACCACCGAGACGACGTTGAAACCAGTCTCCCAGATGAACGCTGGAAGAAGGCTCTGCTGCGATTGAACTGTTTACTGGAAAACGACTCGACGCAGTGGAAACACTTACAGCGATTTGTAAAAGAAACGAACCTCTTATTTGAGGACGCGAATCCTGTTTTTTATAGTGATAAATTAGAGATTAAGCGTAGCGTAAAATAAATTAAATCAATAAATTATATTTTATTATTACTGAGACACTTTTAAACACAATCATAATATCCCATATCGATTCAGTATAATAGATTTTTTAAATTTTTTTAGTAATAGTCAACCGCTTATTCGTAATAATGCCTTTTTGTACATCTTGTAATACGACAATAGACAGTAGGTGTTGGGTAGGACACTTACGAAGTAACAAGCATAAAAACAATAATAGTTCTCCTTATTGCGATGGGGTACAATTAATAAAGTCGGCATTTCGTGGTCGCATTGCTGCTTATAGAATAGGAGCCCGTGAAGGCAAGGAACTTTATTCTATAAATTAATTCTTAGATATTCTTCGTTCTAAAGTTGAAGTCCTTTTAGATGAATCGTTGCAAATTCATACCTGTCTTAAAGTCAACTTTGAACTATATTCCATGTTTTTATTAATAAAAGACGACAGAGAGGAACTTAAATCATTTGCAACGAAAAATTTTTCAATCCATTTAAATTATAATTTTAATGATCTTTATTTAAATATAAGAAACTCTCTGGTTAAGAATATAGAAGAATTTCAATGTAAAGATAGTGGTTGGATATTTTGAAATAAACATAAACAAATTTCAACCACTGAGAGGATCAACTTTTATAGACTTACCAAAGTTTATAAAAAATAAAAAAACCTGTCTCAATATTCACAACAAATACAAACATTGTTTCTTATGGTGTGTTACCGCGGCTTTGTATCCAACAAATAAACATCCTGAGCGTGTAACCTCTTATCCACATTATAGACATGTACTTAATATTAATGATATCTCTTTTCCAGTAAATTTCTCAGATATCAATATTTTTGAGAGAAATAATCCTTGTGTCAGTATTAACGTCTATGGTTTAAAAAATAATAAGTTTGTTACAGGTCCGTTGTATAGATCTGAAAATAAAAGTGGTAAGCGGATTCATATTTTACTTATAGACGTTGGCAGCCTGTCTCATTACTGTTTAATTATAAATCTAGAACGTCTCGTTAGAAGTTAAATTATTAAACATCATGGCTCTTTGTTTTTTGCGACAGCTGTTTAATATTTTTTCCATCAACAGATAAGCTTAATAATCATGTTTGCGAGGGAGTTGTTACTATTTTACCTGAAAAAGGTTCTGTTTTACAATTTAAAAATTTCGATCGCAAGCAAAATATACCTTTTGTAATTTACGCTGATTTCGAAACTATGTTACAGCCAGTATCGGGGTGTGAACCAAATCCAAACTTTGCGGGTACTACCGACTTACAGCGACACATACCAATTGCATTCGCATATAATGTTGTCTGTTCCTTTGTCGCCTCGAAAAATCAATTTATTTCATATCGTGGTCATGACTGTGTTACGAAGTTCGTTAAATTAGTTCATATTCAAGCAAAAAAAATCTATGATATTTTAAGTTCTACCAAACCGATGATTTTTACCGAGTTAGACGAGGAAAACTTTAACAAAGCCTCGAGCTGTCACATTTGTAACCATCTACTGTGGAGCGATAAAGTACGCGATCACTGTCATGTTACCGGTCTGTATCGCGGAGCGGCTCATCAAATTTGTAATTTGCGTTACAAAACTCCTAAATTTATTCCTATATTTTTTCATAATTTATCTGGCTATGACTGTCACCTTTTTATAAAAGAGTTAGGTGAAATGCCTGGCAAGGTAAAAGTTATAGCGAAAACTAAAGAAAACTATATATCGTTTACCAAGTTTTTATCAATGTCTAATGGTGAATTTATACAATTACGTTTCACAGATTCATTTAAGTTTTTGGGTACGAGTTTAGATAAACTAGCCAAAACTATGAAAAAAGATGATTTTCACTGTTTACGTTCTCATTTCCCAAACATTAAGCAATTTGATTTGTTAACTAGAAAAGGAGTGTACCCTTACGATTATATGAATAATTTAGATCGATACTCAGAAAAGTCGTTACCTTCTAAATCATGCTTTTTTAATTCCCTTACTAATGAACATATTTCTGAAGATGACTATAAACACGCTGAAGCTGTTTGGTCAATTTTCAAATTAAGAGATTTAGGCGCTTATACCGATTTATACTTAAAAACAGACGTACTTTTACTAACGGATATATTTGAAAAGTTTCGCAAAACATGTAAATGTCATTACGAACTCGATCCTGCCTTTTATGTTACTGCGCCCAGTCTATCATTTGATGCAATGCTTTTGAAAACAGGTGTTCAACTTCAGCTCCTCGATGATTTATCAATGATCCGTATGATACAAAAAGGAATACGAGGGGGAGTGTGTATGTGTTCCCACCGTTATGGTAAGGCAAATAACAAATACATGCCTGACTATGATCCCTCTGAAGAAGACTCTTTTATAGTTTATTTAGACTGTAATAATTTATATGGTTACAGTATGAGTCTATCACTACCTTACTCTAACTTTAGATTTTTAAATAATAATGAAATAGAGGAATTAAACGTTTTATCCATAGATGATAACGCAGAAAACGGATATATTCTTGAAGTGGACTTACTTTATCCTGAACACTTGCATCATTATCATAATGATTTACCATTCTGTCCTGAAAAATTCATTCCACCAAGCGGTAAAAATAAGAAACTGATACCTAATTTATACAATAAGTATAATTATGTCATTCATTACGTACACTTAAAAAAATGTTTAGAACATGGACTTCAACTACGCAAAATTCATCGAGCTATTACATTTAGACAAAGTGCGTATCTTAAAAAATATATAGAATTGAATACACGTTTGCGTCAAAAGGCAGAATCCACCTTTGAACAAGATTTTTTTAAGCTCTTGAACAACTCGGTGTTTGGGAAAACGTTAAAAAATAATGAAGCTCGTGTAAATGTACATTTAGTGAACTATTGGTCTGATACTGGTAATAAAACTAAAAAAAGTGCTAGTAAAAAAAAAGTGTAACTAAAAAAAGTACTAATTGAGTGCTAGTAAACTAATCGCTAATGCTTATTTTCATAGCGTTTCTGTATTTACAGAAAATTTGGTTGCTGTACAAATGAAACCTGATGAAATTTTATTAAACAAACCCATCTACGTCGGTTTTACCGTTTTAGAGCTCTCTAAAGCACATATGTACCACTTTCATTATAATATAGTTAAACCGTATTATCATGACCGCGTGAAGCTTTGCTATACCGACACCGACAGTTTTATTTACATCATAAAAACTCTAGATTTTTATAAAGATCTGAAAACATTTTTCTTAAATTTTTTTGATACTAGTAATTTTAATGAAGAAAATCAATTCAAATACCTTTAATTAATAAAAAGGTACCAGGATTATTCAAAGATGAAATGGGAGGACAATTGATATCTGATTTTGTTGGACTAAGATCTAAACTGTACTGTATAAAAACTTTAGATAAAGTTATTTTAAATTTTGTTTAAATTAAATATTTCGCGATATTTATTAATATTAGTTTCGTGAAAGTGAAAACAAAGCCTTAAGTGTTGATAATTGATTTTACCGTGTAAATATAATCGCTTACATTCAAATAAACGTGTCAGACAAATATGTAATGACTGTTTGTCGGATAAGATAAAGACGAAAAACAAACAAAAATCTATCAAGAAAAGATATAATTGTGGACTGCTGCATCACAAACCGGGGAAGTACTTTTGTTCCATAACTTAGTAAAAAAATATACTTACTACTGATACTTCATTATATTTCCTTGTATGAGTTTTATGTGTGGCATTTTGGTTTCTCAATACCTTAATTTTCAAATCATTACTCTTATCAAAACTCACGAATAGTGAGTAACGTCACAAAACATAACAATTTGGTACAGTTAACCTCTCTTTACTTGACATAAAGTGGAAGTAAAGTTGATGGTGACCGAGTTGCCACACACATTCATTATTGCTACTCTTTACAAACATTACTCTTGTACAAATAAACAATAACATTAACACAGCTGAGAAACTTATTTTCTGCATTAATTGTTTCAAATATAAAAATTAATGTCCATGAGGTATTTTTATTAATGCATTAACTTTTAATAAAAATTAATTGATAAAGAAATCACTTATTGTTTATGATTCAGGTTAATAAAAGAACTAAGATTATATTATATTACATCTCTTTGACTCTGGTGTATGGACAAGACACTTCTGTAGGTGTTAATATTGTAGAAATAAATGTAGCTTAAATTGTAAATAAAAAAGTAATTGTATGGGAGGGGTGCATATTATAATAAATTATTTAAGATTATTGATGAGGTATTATTATCATTATAATTGGTGATTGGTTATGAAGTGATACCTTTTCTTATAAACTCTTATTGAACAAAAATAATTAGGATATTTTATTATTCATCTACCCACCTATTGAATATTATTATATTAAAAATCAATATTTCATCTTTACTGATTATTTAGGTACTTAAACACGATAAAATTATATTTTGAAACTTATTAACTTTGCAATTCTTGCATTGATTCTGCTTTGTTTCTATTTTTTTTTAGGAGATTTGATTCAATATGTTGACCCGTAAGGCTGCTGCACAAAATACAGAAATGCAGTTAAGGCAAGCACTTAAGGAGCTCAAGGATTCAAAGGACACATGCAACCAGTTACTACAGGAACGAGATGAAAGTGAAGAAGAAATCAAAAATATTATTGGTCGGAACTCACAACTGAAGAGTGAGCTTAGTGAACTGCATACTGAGCATATAGAAGTAATATATCAAAGGGACCATTTTAAGGATGCACTCAGTACTCTCAAAGAAGAATTAAATACTCATGAGAGGGTACTCAACCGCATCACAGAACTGGAACAAGAGCTCAACTTGGCCAATAATAAAATAGAATTACTGCTCGAACAACAAAAAGAACATGAAGCAGAGTACACCCAAAGTCTTTTGAAGAACTGGTAGCATCACCTGGAGGTCAGTCAATGAGGCATCAACTAACAGCCTGTGATATACGCTCTAACACGCAGATCAATTTTAATTTAAGTACTAGGAAACTTAAGAAATATATTAAAATTGGAAAAGTTATCCAGAAAACTGAGAGATTGATAAAGAAGAATAATTGTTTTTATAAAAATATTGCCTTGAGAAAACAACGCAGTAGTCTAATGGATTCTTTGGAAATATATAGTGATAAATTATGTGAAAGTCGGCAGATGTATGACCGGGATACAAATAAATTGCAATTTGAAATAAAAAAATTACATGAATCAATAGAATTAATACAAAATAAATATTTAGTTGCACAGTCTCAGATTGATGAGCATATTAGGTCTGCCACAGAGTTGGTTGACCTATGCAATTACAATGCTGACCGTTACCATTCACTGTTAAATAAACAATTAATTAACAAAACAAATAACAGCTTTAGTAACAATAGCAATAATAATATTCAGAAACAATTTATAAATACAGTTACACAGAAACCCTGTCAGTCATCTGCCCACCAGTCACAACTGTTTACTCAGATACCTGTTCAGTCATCTGTTACTGATGACTGCTCTCCATCACAATTTTCCCAACGTCATTCAATAAATTCACAAAATTATAAAAATAATATTTTAATGTTCAGTGATGAAATTGGCAGAAACATGGGCCGTCTGCTATTCGATAAGGGCCATTCAACACTAAACTTGTGTATGCCTAATTCCTCTTTTAGTGATATTTTGGAAAAAGCAATTAAACAAAACTACAGCGAAAATACCACTTTGTTGTTTTTTATTGGCAATAGAGGTACTTTGAACAAACATAAATTATTGAAATATATAAACGAATTAAATTCATTAAGTTTTGGGAAAGTCGTGATTTTTACGTTGCCTTATTGCAATAGTTTGTCCAGTGAAGAAAATAATTTGCGATACAAACTGAATATGACATTGCACACTATATGCAATACTGCAAAGTTTCATGTCATTGACACTAACAAGTATGTTAGAAAATTTTATTTGACTAAAGATAAATATTATCTTTCCAATTATTATAAGAGACAAATAGCTATTTCGCTATCATATTTTTTTTCTATAACAGCCAAAAATTTGGCTAACCAGATTGCTCCTATTGAGCACTCTTTTATTGACATGACTGTCAGTAATAATCCTACTGACATTGCGACAAATTCGTTTTTAAATTAGATACTAAGACAAAAGAGGATTCCTCTTGCTTGCCATTGAATGGTCAAAGTAATAATGGAACCAAGAATGTATCAGTCATCAACCTAGTGCACCAAAATGTTCAAGGAATGTTGAGTAAAGAGTTAGAAGTGGAATTATTCATGAACTGTAACAATGTTGATTTTTTCTGTATTACGGAACATTGGTTAACAAGTTATAATTGCATTTTTAACTTCAATAATCACCTGGTTGGTAGCGCGTTCATTAGGAAAAACGCAATGCGTGGTGGCGCACTAATTTTATTAAATAAAAAGTTTAAATTTAAAGAACGTAGAGATATAGTGAGCCTATCGGTTGAGGAAATAATAGAGATTGCCTGTATAGAGCTGGACCAGCTGATTGTACTGAGCGTATATAGACCTCCTTCAAGTTTAGTTTCTCATTATGATCTCTTTGAAACTGTTATGGATGAAGCATTAAAAAAGGTATATAGCAAAGGCAAACGATTAGTGATTGGGGGTGATTTTAACGTTGATTTATTAGGAAACTCCAATTCATGTACAAGACTTGTAAATCTATTTATGTCCTATAATCTTGCGCACATGTTTAAGGAGCCTACTAGAGTAACTGCTACTTCGTCCACATGTATTGACAACATTTTTACAGATCTAGTACCACTTTCAAGACAGATAATTAAACAACTACCGTCAGATCATTTTGGACAACTAGTTAGCTTTCCGCATAAATGTACGTTTGTGGCTAGGAGAGACATTACAGTTGTGTCAAAAAGTATGAGTCGCTTGGAACGTTTTAAAAATCAATTAGATAGTAAATTGTATCATTTGAAACATAATAGTAATCCCAATGATTTGTACAAAGATTTCTTTGATGTTTATTGTACAGAATTCAATAAGATTTTTGTCCCAAAAAAAATAAGTATTAGTAATCCTATAACTTTTAGTGTGTGGGCTACACCAGGAATCTACAAAAGCAGAAAAAGGCTCTATGAACTATATGATGAACGTAATTATAACACAAGTGAGGACTTCAAAGAATATGTACGAAATTACTCTAAATTATTTAAAAAAGTGTGTCGTTTAGCCAAATGTAATTATTTAAATGCAAAAATTGAAAATAGTAAAGACAAAGTTAAAATGACGTGGAATATCATAAATAGTGAAACTGGAAGAGAAAAATCCCGGAATATAAATTTTAATTTAAACATTGATAATAAAAAAGTAACATCAGATCTTGAAGTTGCTACAGTATTTGAAAATTTATTTACTGAAATTCCAGTCTTAATTACACAATCTTTGAATTCCTCTTCCACTGTTGCTGAATCTATTTTAAAGGCAAGTTTAAATAATTCTAATAGCCAATTTAAGTTTCAACACATTGATTTTAAAGATATAATAAAATCTTTTAATCAGCTAAAGAAAACGAAAACTGCTGATTTATGGGGTAATTCCATTGAAGTTTCTAAATCGGTAATTGAGACAATAGCTCCAATCTTAGCTTATATATTTAATGAATGTACTGATTGTGGTATTTTTCCTGAGCTCATGAAATATAGTAAAATTATTCCTTTACATAAATCGGGTAGCACATCTGACCCTACTAACTTTAGACCTATATCCGTGCTACCTACGTTTAGTAAGATTTTTGAAAAAATCATGCTGGATCAAATACAAACGTACTTTTACAAGAATAAGCTTATGAATCGACAACAATTTGGTTTTACAAGGGGTCGCTCGACAACCGAAGCCGGTGTCGAGTTAATACAAGAAATTTTTAATGCCTGGGAGGATTCACATGATGCGTTAGGTGTTTTCTGTGACCTATCTAAGGCATTTGATTGTGTTTTTCATGAAACATTGATTAGGAAACTGCATTTTTATGGATTTAGAGATAACTCATTGGATTTTATTGTCTCATACTTGACTGACAGAGTACAGAGGGTTGATATCAATGGCAAAAGATCCCCTGGATCGAAAATTAAGATGGGCGTTCCGCAGGGCTCAATACTTGGTCCTTTCTTGTTTTTGATTTACATAAATGACTTGCCTTATTTCGTAAGGGATGATCACGAAATAGTTTTGTTTGCGGATGACACTTCACTCTTGTTTAAAATTAAAAGAGGGTTACCTCTAAATGACGATGTGAACAATTCTATCGCTAAAGTAGTACATTGGTTTAATGTAAATAATCTTCTCCTTAATGAAGGAAAAACAAAATGCTTAAAATTTGTACTACCTAATGTTAAAAAAGTAGATATAAATGTTAATGTAAAAGATAAGAACATGGGCCTTGTGGATACCACAGTATTTTTAGGAATAACATTAGATTCTAAACTACAGTGGGGCCCACATATTGATAGATTGTCGAGTAGACTTAGCTCTGCAGCATATGCCGTAATGAAGATACGTAGGTTAACTGACATAGATACTGCCAGATTAGTATACTTCAGTTACTTTCATAGTGTTATGTCATACGGTATCCTATTGTGGGGAAATGCTGCCGACATACAAACAATTTTTGTGCTTCAGAAAAGAGCAATTCGATCAATTTATAATCTTAGGATTAGGGACTCTTTAAGGGAGAAATTTAAGGAAATAGACATTATGACTGTTGCTTCTCAATACATATACGAGAACTTAATGTACGTTCGTAAAAATATTAGTTTGTTTTCTATTAAAAGTGATGTACACAATTTTAATACAAGAAATAAAAATAAATTAACGGTGCCTGTCACTAGACTGCAAAAAGTTAATAACTCTTTCAAGGGTCTTTGTGTGCGCTTCTACAATAAGGTCCCAAGCAAAATACAACAATTAGATATCATGCAGTTTAAATCTACTATTAAAAAAATACTTATTAAAAAAGCTTATTATAAGGTATCCGATTATGTAACAGATAAGAACGCTTGGACTTGAGATGATCCAGCAACTGGATAGGTGATTACTTCTAAACTCATTATCTTGTTTCCATTATTATTAAATGATTATGTTATTATTATAAGACCATAGTTTTTTTTTATCTCTGTTTATAATGTATTGATCTGGTAATGACATGGTTTTTGTAAATGTCATTACTCATATTAGAGCTGGTGAGTTTCTTGCTCGTTCTTCTTATCAGCCAAAAGACGTCCTGAACGAGTGGTAGGGAAAAAATGTTGGACGATTCAAAAGTACTTTTAAGAAGTCTATTTGAATAAAGATTATTTTGACTTTGACTTTGACTATAAAAAAAGCCTAAGGAGTCAAATCATATGTAATTCGCGACCTTAATATGAGTGACTATGAATCAGTACTTTTAAACGCGAATATAATACGTAAAAAAAATATTTTGTTTAAATCCATCAAACATGAAATCTTTACGAGAGGTGTTAACAAAATTGCTCTCTCTGGTAATGATGATAAAAGATTGATATCATCTGATAGAATATCCACTACTGCTTGGGGTAGTTCTAATATACTGTAACGGTTGGCTTATTATGTTGGTTAACGTTTTAAAATGTCTCTTTTTTAGGTTATTTTATTATATTAGGTAAGTTACATTAGTACTTTAACTTTGTTATAAATTATTATAATTAAATTAAAATTAAACTTAAAAGGGTTAATGTAAATGCAATTCTATAAAGAATTGTAATATTATTAAAATTCCGGTTGTTATTATTAATTAAAATATGTAACTTTACATTTAATAGATGCATGTGTTTAAAATCAAATCAAGGTTGTAGGTATAACTGCAGGAAATAAATATTGCTGAATATGCTTTGCTACATGAACTTGATTTCATTATTAAGTCAGCATTATTATACTGTCAGTAGGTACATCACCTTATTGGCAAATTATATGGTTTTTGAAACATTCCACAATTGCTCATTGTGATATCAACACGATATTGAGTTAAATTACAAATGGAAAACGAAATTAATTCATGCAGTTTGTTTGAGCAAAATGCTCAAGATCCTCTTGCTGGTTTTGACGAAATGTTCCCAGAGTTGGCTAAGCTTCAACGAGAGCCAAAGAAAAAAAGGGGAAAACGTGGAGCTCAAGAAGAATGTGCAGTGGTGTCTCCGAAAAGATCGAACGTACATAGTGTGGGATCCTATATTTACACTAATGAACCTAAACGAGGTTTTCGACTCATCAAAGTGGAGATTGTTGACTTGGAAAACAGTAGTATAGTGAAAAGTGAAAGTGACAATGAAAAAATACTGTACAGCAGTCAGTATGTAGTGGCTGATCATTATGATCCAATTATGGAACAAACGGAACAATTAATTAGAAATATAAGTAAGAAAATATGTGACAATAATTTTTAAGTGAATTATTAGATTTAGTAGTAGTTAGTTTTATATTTTATATTATTTTGAAATATAAACCCTAAAATATATTTTCTTTGTTTTATTTAATCAATTTGACATTTTCATAATTTTTAAGATTAAAGTTGTCGTAGTGGCATCAACGGATGCTTACGAAATTTCCTAGTCACCATTGAGTCGAGAATGGTACAGATATGCAAAATAATAGTAAGGTTTTAATTTAAAATAATACACTTTTTCTTATATATTTCATTTTATTAAACATTATTACATACAATTATTTAAATACCACTTCTTAATACAAATAACATTTTTAAGGCACATTCTTTTTTATGGTCTAAACAATTAAAATTAGATTCACACTTACAATATGTTTTATACAGATCAAAAAAATTAGGACTAGCTTTTTCTTCAATATTTACAAAAAAACAGTTTTCACACAATTCCTTTAT
Source organism: Diatraea saccharalis (assembly GCA_918026875.4). Classification (NCBI taxonomy): domain Eukaryota; kingdom Metazoa; phylum Arthropoda; class Insecta; order Lepidoptera; family Crambidae; genus Diatraea; species Diatraea saccharalis. Next base: position 9,274,807 of record OU893352.1, on the reverse strand, counting down.
CCATTTCTGTTTCTCTAATCCTTTCATGATTATAGTTTTGTTTTGTAAAATTGGAATGATAAGTCTTTTGAATTCTCTGTAGTCAATATTTCCTTCACTCCACATGATACCGCTATTTCGTTCAATCCATCTCACTTTCTTTTTTTCATCCACGGTTAACTTTGAATACGGGTAGGGTTTTACTAAGAAAACCTGAGAAATATCCTTCGTCGACAATGCTAATTCTTTTAAAATGAACTTATTTTGATAATCTTTAAATCCTTGAATATCGACAAAAACAGTAGTAACGTATGTCTTGAAACAAGTACATCAACGCATTATTAATAAAATGAAAATAAGGCACTCTTTCTTTTGTACCCTTATCTCAAATTTGATCACATTTACCACTCCTTCAATATACAAGGTGCTTGCACTTGGAAGCACATATAAGTCTTGTTGATTTATCGGTATTCTTATTTCATCATTTCTATTGAAACTTGTTATGTATGGTTTATAAGAATGAGTTTCTATGCACTCTATAGAATTGTCATATGCAGGCGGATTTGTAATATTTAGAATATTCATTTTAACAATCCAATCAATTTCAAAAAATTTTGTGGAGTTAGTCTAATATTAGAAGAAGAATGTGTGTTCTTGCGAAGTGATCGAATACCACTAAATTTGTGACTATGAGATGATACGTTTTTATTGTAATCAATCATGTTTCTTTATATGTAAGTATAAATTCACTTCTTTTCCTCGAAGGTCAACAGGATTATTATATATATCTAGTATTCTTATGGTGATACTATTGATAGTATCTCTGTTTACTGGAAAATATATAGTATTCTTTGGTATTTCTATTATTCTATAACCCGGAGGTACCGTGGGTGCAAACTCATGTAGTATATGACTTGGTTCACCGTTTATATACGACCCGCTTATGATATCACATTCGATTCTCACCACAGTCGTTGATAAAATGTTTACGGGAAGAAGTGACTCATGTAATATATGACTTTTTAGGACTTCCTTACTATAACCCAGCAATTCTCCGAAAGAATCGTGTTTTTCAAAATGAATATCTTTAGTACAGAATATAGTTGTCTTAAGTGTATTGTTATTGCAATATAACTTTAAATCACAATCTTTTACTTCAAACTTTAAAAAATCGTAAATATCTTGTAGTTCATAAGCTCCTTCGGGAATCTCAACCACTTCATTAGCACCATAGTGAAATTTGTTATTAGCTTTAGTGATATTCGGTATAGAATTAAAAGTAGAGAAATGCAATAATGCACATTCATAATCACCATTCAGATTTAAAGTTGGTGAGTAGTTCGTGGTTAATATGGAACTTTTGCCAGTTATAGACAATGTGAAAGACATCGTGAAAATGTATATATAAAAATTAAGTCTGTTAATATATACTAACTTGATCCCAAAAGTTGTGCAAAAATTCTAAACATAAATGTCCACAATGAACGCTATTATATTTTTGATATCGATTATAATTGTAATAAATATCACGATGACCGAAATATTTCAATAACTCTTTTGGTGGTTTTAAATCACCAAAACTATCAAAATATTCACAATAACTGTTTATTATTGCATACGGTACCCAATGCGTTCCATTGTTATTATGATTATCTAAATTAACGATTCCACATTCTATTGGTTTTGACTTAGTTGGTAATCTATCTTTCATATAAACTCCTCGAAAATGGGGTATATTTCTAGAATATTTCATTAACTCAATATTAGATAAAGCTTTATTGGGTAACTGCGAAATTAGTTTTTGAACTTCTTATAAATAAACCACTGCCTTTTTTATACGATTTGATGTAAAGACCTTTTCCCAATGCAATAGCTTCCATGGTTTTATTGTGACTTTCTGATTCTTTTAAATTTTGTTGTGCAGCTTTATATTCATTTACCGTTTTCGCAACACCTGCCGCACCTCCAGCTAATGCACCTAGAGCAGACAATCCCGCAAAAATGGGTATCAGAGGTAATATTCCTCCTGTCTTTGGAATCGGTATTATTCGCGGTAGACGAAAATGACAATTTTTGGGAAAGCATTTTTTAGCAGCTTCATATGCATACTTAATTGCAGCTGTATGGCTCTTTGGTTTGATTTTTTTTATTTGAGATTGAATTTTCGATACAATTGTCTTAAATTTTTTTACTCCAGAACCACTTTTTACTTTAGCTTTCATAACTTTACTAACTAACCATGACGCTAGTTTTTCACCTCTTCCAGCGTCTTTCGAATGCAATCGTCTCTTAGCCATGCTGAGTAGTTCCAAGTCTGCTTTATGTCTACTGTTTGAATCGGTGTTTATGTACGCAATATCATGAAATTTGCAGGCTTCGTCTAATTCATTGACTCCTTTATCACCTCTCGCTAATCTTTCTTTTAACTTGGTCCCTGGTTCACAATAGTTATATCCTGGTAAATGTAGTTCAAACGGTAAACTGTCAATTATACTGTTGACTAGTCCTCCTCCTTGCATATCTGGATATGCAATGATTACAACAAATGCTATTTAACTTTTATATTATATTGTGATTGAACTGCGATCAATCAAACTATTTTCACTATTAGGGAGACCTAACCATTTAACGAACAATTTATTACCGTTCTTTTTAATTACTTTTTCTATTAACCCGGCGTCATTGACGCCGGGTCATATTGACCCGAGGCATTTTTAAACGTTGATATATTTTTTTTGCGTCCATTTAGTGGTTTGAGTCTTTATGTTGTAGTGTATTTTTTTTTAGCAATTATGTTAGATAAAGTAGGGTTTCAGTGAATAAAAGATTTTAGTCTAGTTCAGACACTTTATGTGGTTTATGATGCTGTTTTCATAAAATTGTTAAATCTAATCTGTTTAAGACAACTATTCCTTAACGGACAATAGCTTAGGTACTAGATTTACAGGGTTCAAGGTCGGTGTGCTTGGTTGATAACAAAGGTACAAACCTTTAATAATTAAAGTATTAGGAAATTATATTACTTGGATCCTTCACTGCTTTATCGAGGGTGGAGTTCAGGATTTCACCGAGCTTATCCCGTACTCACCACCCCTTCTTTTTTATGTTACCACGTGTATCACGTAGCACTATTCTCCATCAAAATACAACTCCAATATACGCATCCAATATACGCCTCCTGTAACGGAGTTACATAGTTACACATCAACACCAATTCCTTAAGCAAACACATGTGCGGAACCCTATTGGTTTCGGGCTACCTTGGCTTACCTGTCGGAGGAAAATAGGCCTGCCAAGCTTTTATTGTCTAGTATCAACTCCAGGCATAGAAATCACAACAATTTTAACAACACATGTAAGGTTGCCGGTCGTCGCCACGACAAAATAACCTCATACGTTCATGTGAACTGGGGGGAATCTGAAAGAAAACGCGTCATGAACGATCCGAAACAATCTCGAAAAAACGTAAAAACGAATGATTATTACATAAAACTCACCAAATTAAGTAGATATAAAAGGATTGATTTCCTGCAAAAGGCGACCAGCGAAATAAAATTAAAATTACGTCTGTCAAATGGGTTGTCACTACGTGCATTCCAAACTCCCAACTTTTTTAGGGTTGCCAGAGAAAACTTATTAAAGGCCACAAAATTTACCACGTTACAACACTCTCCTAACCACGCAAGAATTCACGTAGGGGATTTGATCCGACGCCCACGTCGAGAACGATACACCAACAAAGAATCAATAAAAGCTGATATCACCAACAAAATTAAACAGTTTGAAGAGAAGTTTAACACTAAGAGCTTGAGTGAACAGAATGTAACCAACAGAAAAAATGGTCAAGCTCCAAGTAGTAAAAGAAATCCATAGGTCTGCACGCAAAAACTTTATTCGAAGATCTGTTGTACTAAAAGGCATTAATGATCTATGGCAAGCAGATCTAATTGATTTTAAATCTTTAAAAAAATATAATAGTGGTTACACATATATTTAAATTGTCATTGATTGCTTTAGCAAATATGTATGGAGTATCCCCATAAAGTCAAAATCGAGAAAATGTGTGGTTAATGCGTTTAAGAGAATTCTCAAAACAAGTGGTCAATCTCCTGTTAACTTACAAACTGATATGGGAACAGAATTTTACAATGAATCATTTAAAGATCTAGTGCAGTCACTAAATATAAAGCACTATTCGACTTACTCTACAAAAAAAGCATCTATTGTTGAAAGATTGATAAGAACATTGAAGAACAAATTGCATGTATCTTTTAGCTATAACGGTAGTTATAAGTGGGTGGGAAAGACTTTAAAAGATGTTTTGAATACTTATAATAATAGCAGGCATAGTGTCACTAAACATAAACCAGTTAATGTAAATTCGATAAATGTAACAAAGGATAAATGTAATTAAATCACAAAGGAATAAATTTCAAATACAGTAGAACTCCAATTATCCGAATTAATGGGGACCGGGACCCATTCGGATAATCAAATATTCGGATAATCGGATTTTTTTTTTTAAATTGCCATTGGAGAGAATAAAAGCTACGTTTTGATATTGCACTATTTTTTTATTGAATTAAATGAAAGAAACATGAAATTTTCACATGTTTTAAATATAAATAAAATGTACTTATGTACAAGTTTAGAAATAAAAATCATTGTTTTTTAAATATCTCCGTCAATGTAAGCTGTTTTGCGGTCTTCAACCGTTTTCGGGCAGCCAGGTCACGCATTCGCTTGACGGTGAGCAGTTGCAAGTGGTCACACTCGGGCTGACGCTCCATCCACTTCAAAGCAGTCTCGAGGCCGGCAAATGCTTCACTAGCTGATGGTCCAGCGTCTACTTCAACATCAGCAGAAAGTTCTTCTTCCACTTCCACTTCAACATCTTCTCTCACACTTACAACAATTTCATCGTCATTGAGAATTTGAAAACCAGGGTCAGACGTGTCACAAGCCATCCACTCTCCTACATCTTCAGCACTTACTTCTGTACAACCAGGAATTTTTACAATCATTTTTCTTATTTCCTCTAGTGACAACGCATCTTTATCATCATCATCCTCTCCATATTCTTGTTTCTCATTTTCTTCAGATTCTTTTTTTTTTGTTCTTCTCAGACGGTAGGCCTTTCAGTTTATTCCTCGCACGTCTTAGCGTCACTGCCGTAACCAAACTCCAAGCTTCCGCTACCATGTAACAGCAGTCCTTTAAATTTATTTTGCTATGATTTGCCAAAACCAATTCTTCATCTTCAGCACCTTCGTTCAGCAGTTTTCTCAGCAGTTGCCTTCTGTAATGGCGCTTTATTGTTTCAATAACAGACTGGTCCATGGGTTGCAGCAAACTTGTAACATTGGGAGGCAAAAACGTCGTTTTGAACTGCCCATTCTCTCTTTCCAACAGTTCTGCTGTAAGATGAGTGGGTGCGTTATCAACAATTAAAAGCACCTTACTGCCTTCTTTTCCCACCGATTTTTGGTGCTTTTTCACTTCAGGAATAAACACTTCATCATACCATTCGGTAAACAAAGCTGCAGTCATCCAGGCCTTGGGTTGACTTTTGTAGAAGAGTGGAAGTTTTTTTACGTTTTTAAATGCTCTTGGATTTCTTGATTTTCCTATCAAAAGAAGTGGCAGTTTATGATTTCCAGTGGAGTTGGCACAGTTAAGCACTGTAACACGTTCTTTACTGACCTTATGTCCAGGGGCACTAGATTCCCTTTTAGAAGCCAAAGTGGTTTTTGGTAATGCTTTCCAAACAAGGCCAGTTTCATCGGCATTATAAACAAACTCCGGATCATAGGATTCTGATGCAGTTTTAAATTTTTCAATAAAATTTTCAGCAGCTGCAGAATCTGCTGAAAGCTTCTCACCAGCCAAATCTAACTCGCGTACACCATGCCTGAATTTAAAATTCCTTAGCCAGGCGTTACTAGCCTTAAAAGATGAATAACCAAGCTTTTCTGCAAAGATTTTGGCTTTTTCACAAAGGATTGGACCTGAAATCGGATTTCCCATAGAACGTTGCTGCAAAAACCATTTAAACACGGCATCTTCCAAATTTTTGTTGGTTGCTGTCTTCATTGTTTTCCAGGAGGAACTTCCATCTTCATTTCTAAGCACCGAAACAAAGTTTAAAAGTGTTGACTTACTGTTTTTAATGTCAGAAATTGTTGCTTGTCCAACACCATAAATCTCAGACAACTTCTTACCCGTTACACCTTTATCGAGTTGCTCTATAATTTTCAGTTTGTCCGCTAACGATAGCACAACACGTTTTCTTTTCGAAGCCATGGTATAAAAACAATACAGTATTGTACACGCACAAACAAAAATAAGCCGTAGCGAAAGAGTAGCGTCCTCGAGCAAGGTCAATAGCACACTGGCTAATCAAAACAAACAATGACAGGTGCGCCGTGACTGCAATGCGCCGGAACTTGTCTTAACTTGCCGTTGTGCCTACACACGCGGGGGGAAGTCAGTGTAGGCACAACGGCAAGTTATGACAAGTCAAGTCAAGACTTGACGCGCAAACACTGGCTTCGCGGGGGGGGAGAATAATAGCGCACTTAGACTTTTTTTGGTCAATTTTTTGTGATTCGGATAATCGGCGATTCGGATAGTCGGAGTTCGGATAATTGGAGTTCTACTGTAGGTGATTTTGTTAGAATAAGCAAATACAAAAGCAGTTTTGAAAAGGGTTATACACCGAATTGGTCAACAGAATTATTTATTATTAAATCGGTCACTAAAACTGATCCTGTTACATATACTTTACAAGACCAAAGGAGTCAACCAATATTAGGAACGTTTTACCAGGAAGAGTTACAAAAAACTAATCATCCTGATGTTTATTTAATAGAAAAAGTAATTAAAAAGAAGGGTAATAAATTGTTCGTTAAATGGTTAGGTCTCCCTAATAGTGAAAACAGTTGGATTGATCGCAGTTCAATCACTATATAATATAAGAGTTAAATAGCATTTTTTGTAATCATTGCATATCCAGATATGCAAGGAGGAGGACTAGTCAATAGTATAATTGACAGTTTACCGTTTGAACTACATTTACCAGGATATAACTATTGTGGACCAGGGACCAAGTTAAAAGAAAGATTAGCGAGAGGTGATAAAGGAGTCAATGAATTATACGAAGCCTGCAAATTTCATTATATTGCGTACATAAACACCGATTCAAACAGTAGACATAAAGCAGACTTGGAACTACTCAGCATGGCTAAGAGACGATTGCATTCGAAAGACGCTGGAAGAGGTGAAAAACTAGCGTCATGGTTAGTTAGTAAAATTATGAAAGCTAAAGTAAAAAGTGGTTCTGGAGTAAAAAAATTTAAGACAATTGTATCGAAAATTCAATCTCAAATAAAAAAATCAAAGCAAAGAGCCATACAGCTGCAATTAAGTATGCATATGAAGCTGCTAAAAAATGCTTTCCCAAAAATTGTCATTTTGGTCTACCGCGAATAATACCGATTCCAAAGACAGGAGGAATATTACCTCTGAAACCCTTTTTTGCGGGATTGTCTGCTCTAGGTGCATTAGCTGGAGGTGCGGCAGGTGTTGCGAAAACGGTAAATGAATACAAAGCTGCACAACAAAATTTAAAAGAATCAGAACGTCACAATAAAACCATGGAAGCTATTGCATTGGGAAAAGGTCTTTACATCAAACCGTATAAAAAAGGCAGTGGTATATTTATAAGAAGTTCAAAAAACTAATTTCGCAGTTACCCAATAAAGCTTTATCTAATATTGAGTTAATGAAATATTCTAGAAATATACCCCATTTTCGAGGAGTTTATATGAAAGATAGATTACCAACTAAGTCAAAACCAATAGAATGTGGAATCGTTAATTAAGATAATCATAATAACAATGGAACGCATTGGGTAGCTTATGCAATAATAAACAGTTATTGTGAATATTTTGATAGTTTTGGTGATTTAAAACCACCAAAAGAGTTATTGAAATATTTCGGTCATCGTGATATTTATTACAATTATAATCGACATCAAAAATATAATAGCGTTAATTGTGGACATGTATGTTTAAAATTTTTGCACAACTTTTGGGATCAAGATAGTATATATTGACAGACTTGATTTTTATACTCGGTGGAACAGAACGACCGACACTCCCGAGGTTCCTAGTGAGTACTATTTGTCTTTAATATGATGTGAAAAAATTATAGGTCTAGGTCAAATAGTTTCGGAGATATTAAAATACAAAATTTTTGAAAAAAAATTAGTGTTTTCAACCCTGAGTCAGCTGTTTTTGGGACGTACTAAGGAAAAGTTTTAATCGGTCATTGACTTCTTCATTTCTAAAAACGAAATAAACTATTTTGTGGTTTATAAGACTGCATTCATGCAAATTCTACCAGACAATCAATAAACAAGGCAGTCAAAATGCTTAAATCGATTTACAGACTAACAGCCGGTTTCTGATTTGAAAGTAGAAAATTTCTACTGCTTATTCTCAATAACCTAAGTTTTTTTTTTAATTTCACAAGTCAAATAGTCCTAGTTTTATCAAACTGCTATCAACTGATCATCAAAAAACTAAAATCGGAAACGAAAACTAAGTGATGTTAGTTTGAGACGTTTAACTGTAAATTCTCAATTAAGAAACCGAGTGTAAAATTTCCTGTAGAGTAAATTATTGTAGAGAGATCATTCTAACATTAACCTACGTTATTTTAAAAGAGCAGTTCTCCAAAAAAATTGTTTGAATGGGGTAATACTCCTTTAATAACGGGATCGTTAATTAAACTCGATAAACTCACAAATCTTCCTGCAATTCATCATTAACACAAATGAACTTTGTTTTAAAAACATTGAGGAATTAGTTATTAAAATAGCATTTAAAAGAACATTAAAAAATGCTTGATATCAAAAGACGAATAAAAAAATGTGAACCGAGTTCGTCCCTCGATATCAAAGCCCCACCCACCAGCCAGCCGCCAGGCGGCTTCATTATTCTGTCGGTATTTTCTGGCCGCTCAGTCGCCGTCGACCTTTTGCGCTGGAGTGTTGTTACGCATCGCCGCCGACGCACCGCTGCGAAGCGTCTTTTTTGTCGATTTTGTTTTGTTCTAGTGCATTTTTAATTGAATTTTTGTTAATAAGATACTAGAGTGTTCGTCTTGAGTGTTAAGTTTAGTTTAGTGAAGATTGTGTTTAGTTTTGTGTGAAATGTGATGTGTTTTGCGCGTGCATATCTTTTGCATACACTGGCATGCAAAAGAGCGTGCTTAGCTATCTTCAGAGAAGATTTGAACATTTTCAGCATCGACTATCATTAAGATATCGGTAAATAATTAAATTAAATTAATGTATTTCGCGGTCCGTTGTAATCTCATGCGCGTTAAAGGGCTGTCAACACTTAGAAATTTAAAATTTTTACTCCATTTTTCACCTCCTCTATTTTTTAAAATTTTTCAAATAAAATGAACGTTTGCGTGTAACCTAACTTGAAACTTTCGACTGTGTCGGTTATTTTGTTCCTCCCTGTATATACATTTTCACGATGTCTTTCACATTGTCTATAACTGGCAAAAGTTCCATATTAACCACGAACTACTCACCAACTTTAAATCTGAATGGTGATTATGAATGTGCATTATTGCATTTCTCTACTTTTAATTCTATACCGAATATCACTAAAGCTTATAACAAATTTCACTATGGTACTAATGAAGTGGTTGAGATTCCTGAAGGAGCTTATGAACTACAAGATATTTACGATTTTTTAAAGATTGAAGTAAAAGATTGTGATTTAAAGTTATATTGCAATAACAATACACTTAAGACAACTATATTCTGTACTGAAGATATTCATTTTGAAAAACACGATTCTTTCGGAGAATTGCTGGGTTATAGTAAGGAAGTCCTAAAAAGTCATATATTACATGAGTCACTTCTTCCCGTAAACATTTTATCAACGACTGTGGTGAGAATCGAATGTGATATCATAAGCGGGTCGTATATAAACGGTGAACCAAGTCATATACTACATGAGTTTGCACCCACGGTACCTCCGGGTTATAGAATAATAGAAATACCAAAGAATACTATATATTTTCCAGTAAACAGAGATACTATCAATAGTATCACCATAAGAATACTAGATATACATAATAATCCTGTTGACCTTCGAGGAGAAGAAGTGAATTTATACTTACATATAAAGAAACATGATTGATTACAATAAAAACGTATCATCTCATAGTCACAAATTTAGTGGTATTCGATCATTTCGCAAGAACACACATTCTTCTGCTAATATTAAACTAACTCCACAAAATAAAGCATTTTTGAAATTGATTGGGTTGTTAAAATGAATATTCTAAATATTACAAATCCGCCTGCATATGACAATTCTATAGAGTGCATAGAAACTCATTCTTATAAACCATACATAACAAGTTTCAATAGAAATGATGAAATAAGAATACCGATAAATCAACAAGACTTATATGTGCTTCCAAGTGCAAGCACCTTGTATATTGAAGGAGTGGTAAATGTGATCAAATTTGAGATAAGGGTACAAAAGAAAGAGTGCCTTATTTTCATTTTATTAATAATGCGTTGATGTACTTGTTTCAAGACATACGTTATGAGTTAAACGGCGTTGAAATAGATAAAGTGAAAAATGCTGGTATAACAACTACTATGAAATCTTTACTCTCCATGAATGAAACTGAATCGAAGATATCTGAAGTCTGGGGTTGGAATATACAGGGTTTAAAAAATACTATAGGTGGTCACTTCTCTGTATCAATACCACTAAGTAACATATTAGGATTTGCTGAAGATTATTTATTTATTTATTACAAACAAGTCTTAAAAGCTAACAGATGTTTCCATCCAAAACGCTTGCAAGATTAGATTATAAAAAAAAAATATTAAATTTAAATAAAGAACATACAATAAGACATAATAACACTTAAATTATGATGATCAAATATTATTAACAATGTCAAAAAATATAAAATCAAATTACAATAAAAATCTAATAATAGAATTAAATGTCAGCAATACAAAAATATGAAAAATTAAATGTCATTGTCAATCTACAAACTAATAATTGAATTTCTACAGGTACAAATAATCAATATTAACAAAAAAAAAAATAATTATGTCAATTTTAATAGTACAAGAATAGTTTTATCAGGATTAAGTAAAATTGTCATTTAGGAATTTCCGAAATTGATTATATAAATAATTAAAATTATCGGCAAATATATCCAGTTCATAGTGCTGAGCAAGTATGTCCCCGATAACACGTATTGCACGTTTAGTGGGCGCATGTCTACCGCGCTCCGTGCGCGCGGCCGGCAGCGCCAATAACCGTGGTTGACGTCTAGGTGCAACTAAACCCGCGGAGTTCCAAGAGATTTTTGTAGGAGTTAACAAACAAAACTGTTCTAGAATGTTTGAGTTGTAAATTCTTCGGTGCAGAATCGAAAGATATAGGACTATCAGAAACATAGCCCTTCTCAGCTTCAATGTGTCCATTTCTACCATACCCAATACGAATAGGCTCGGGTAAAGATAGGGGTAGTATCCTTAGCTTTTGTAATAAAGCCATCGCGCAAATTTGCGTTGTATTTTTTCTAACATGAGAATATATTTTTCCTCATATGGATCCCACACAACTGCTCCATATTCAAGCTTGCTACGCACATATGCAGCAAATAAAACTTTACTAACTGCCACGCTATTAAATTGTGACGCCGTTCTTATAACAAAACCTAAGGTCCTAAGTGCAGCCTTACAGATATTAATTATGTGTGTATGAAAGTCCAATTTGCAGTCTAATAATAATCCCAAATCCTTGATGTCAAATATTCTTTCCATAGGAGCGTCAAATAAATTGTAATTGTACATTTTGGGTTTTAATTTACGGGTGAAAGTGATCACTTTGCATTTATTTTTATTTAAAGGGAGGTTATTATCGTGACTCCATTGACATAGGGCATTTATATCCCTCTGCAAAGTCTCTGCGTCTGCTTCTGTCTCAACGCCTAGACTGAGTTTTAAGTCATCAGCGAACAAAAGACACTTAGCGGTGGATACTATTTCTGTTACATCGTTGATAAAAATCAGAAAAAGTAGAGGTCCTAATGTACTACCTTGACTTACCCCGGATCTAGTAAAGTAATTACCGGACTCATATCCATTCAAACGCACATATTGACAACGACCACTTAAGTAGGAAGAAAAGAACTGGATGAGTTTTGACGTGAAACCAACCATAGCCATCTTCCGAAGACATATGTCATTGTCAATCATATCAAAAGCCTTTTTGAAGTCGAAGTAATCTGCGTCCACTTGCTTACCATGATCCATTTGGGAGCAGACGTAATCCACATGCGTAATAAAATTAGTAGTGGTGGAACGATTTCGCCTAAATCCATGTTGGCTGTCATGCAACAAATGATCAACTTGGCTGTCAATGTATTTACACAAAATGGCCTCAAAGATCTTAGAAAAGACCGACAAGACCGCGACTGGTCTATACGCTGAGACATTCGTTCCTCCCTCACCTTTTGTGATAGGGGTGATCCTAGATCTCTTCCAACACTCAGGATATTTTGATTGGGCTAGAGACAGATTAAAGAGGCTTTGAAGTGGTACTAAAAAGATTAAAATGCAATCTTTAACTAGAAATGTAGGAATGCCATCAGGTCCCACAGACGATCGCGACTTGAGACGTCTTATTGCTCGTTTCAAATCGGATTCGTCGATAGTTGGAATGGATATAAAGTTGGCGTCCTTACAGTTGTGTGCAGCTCGAACTGCATCAACAGGATCCAACAGAGGTATATTGTCATGGAACATTGAAGAGAAATATTCTGCAAATGCGTTCGCAGTGGCCTGTCTCTCTACTTCAGTATCCCCACAAGTATACGTAACCACCCGTCGCCTATTCTTCTTCTTGTCCAATGAACTCCCAGAAGTTAGCGGGATCCTCGATAATGTTCCCCTGAATCAACATGATATACTGCCGATATTCATAGTTAATCATTTTTTTAACTCGTTCTCTATAAAAAATAAACATTTCCTTATTAAATTCCTTATCCTCATTATCATATATATCCTCATTCCTTATTATCTTTACCCTCCTTTTTAAACTTTCTATGATAAAAGTGCTTATTCTTTATGTTTTTAATTATTTCCGAACTATACCATTTAGGGTAGACATATCGCTGATTGTGTTTAACGTGTTTTTTTTTCAGGTACAAAAAGACTTATACATTCGTATAGTTTGTCATAAAATAGTTGAACAGCACCGTCAGCATCCTCCACTGTGTATAAATCAGATCAGTCTATACTCGACATCGCCATGTATAACCCTTGGAAGTCGGCCTTACGCCAGTTCCAATCGGAACATGTATTTGGGTGACGCTGTATAGGTAGCTGTGAGAATGAAGGTTTCACTGATGTATCGTCAGTTGAGTATTTGATTTTTACATCTAGCGCTGGGTGATACCGATCAATCTGCACCAAAGGATCCAAACTCAAGGAAACCGATCCCCGATCAAGTTCAAAATTACTCAACACCAGATCCAACATGCCGTCATAATCATTTAAAATATTGTTATGTTGGCCAAGCAAACAGTAGTCACGGAAGAATTCAAACTGTTGTTTTACGTTAACACTACAAGAATTCAGATTAAAATCACCTAAAATAAGAATATTCATGTCAGAGTGGATACATATTACATTTTCAATAGATGTCAAAACATTGAGATATTGATCGTCCTTATAACTAGGAGGGAAATATACGACACAGCATAAATTTTTTTTTCGGCCAAATGTTACAATAGCAAATAACAATTCCTGGTCTTCTGTCACATTTGGAATATCTTTGAGTAAACGGATTTCACAATACTCTCTTACTGCAAGCAAAACTCCTCCCCAGCCAGAGTCCCCCTCTCTATCCTTCCGTAATACATGCCATTTCCGTAATTCCGTAAGCCAGGTGGGAAAAGTTCGCCGTCCGATACATAACTAGTTAGATATGTCTCAGTTAGCGCTATGACATCAGGTGTACAGAGTATAACATTATCAATAAATATTTTAGTTTTTGAACGTAGACCACGAACATTTTGGTAATAGAAATTCAGCTCATGAATTCTCCGATGGAATTTTAGTGGTTTTATCTTTGGCACGAAAGTTCTGCCGCCACGGTTTGACACATATATCTTCTGCCCAATTTTCAGATAACATTACGTTATCGGCATTTTTTAGCGGAACTCCTAACTTGAAAGATGCATAACGACCTCTAGACTTCAACTCTTCTACCGTACAAACGTCACTACCACATATAGTATTGAGATGTTCACGAACCTGTTCCACTGTCGTCCCCTCTTGCACGTAGTATAGATGTATGTATCTCCATCTTTCCGAAGCCCGCAGTAGTGTAGACCCTGCTTCGGCAGTCCCTCTGAGTACGCCAGGATCGCCCATGGACACCTGCAACACCAGAGGGGCTACAAGCGCGCTGCCGGCCTAGGAGGGAAGGGTTGAGGGATAGAGGGGAGGGGTTGGGCCTCCGGTACCCTCACTCACACGATGAAACACAACACAAGCGTTGCTTCACGTCGGTTTTCTGTGAGGCCGTGGTATCACTCCGGTCGAGCCGGCCCATTCATGTCTTTAAAATTTCTTCAGTTTTACTAACATAAGAATGATATTGTTCATCGAGTTCCGAAACTTTATTAGTCAAGAAACTTATTTTATCCAAACATTCCTTTTTAAAAGAAAGAAATTGATCCACAATTAATTTATTAATTTTGCACAAAAGCTGCCTTTCGAATTCAACATGTATATTTTTCAGCTCTTGCGTAACAGAGTCTTTAATTTCTTGTAGAACATTTTGCGTCAACTTTTGGCTTGATATTTGAGCCCTACGAGTACCTAACCGTACTGTTACATTATCTGGACTGTGCAAAGAAACATCAGGACAGTCACCAGACACACTTAGATCATAGCTTGGATGTTGGCGTATAGGAGTGTGCGTGTTATCATTTTTAGGTAGCTTACTGCGGCATTCAATACAATTCCAGTTTTTTTTAAACTCGATGGTAGATTTTTCATAGACATCAACACTCAAATTCGCACAAAAAATATCGAATACCTGTTTACATTTAGCACACTTCATATATGCGCCGTTCTCGCTAACCACACCACGACATCCCGCACAGAGCGCTTTCCTAGGTGTCATCTTTACGCTGTTGTCGACAGTACTTCAAGCCGCTCACAGCTCTCACCACAGCCGCACCACTAGTTAGCACGATGAGTCACTTCACAGCTGCGGGCGCACGGCGCGTTGTCGTAGGTCAGAAACAGAAACGGTTGTGCAAAATTTTTAAATTGTTTATGCCTATAACTCCTGAACCACTGGTGTGATTCTAATTTCAATTGCACCACCAGAAACTTGAGTTTTAGAGCTTTAAATATATACTAAATACAACTTTTAACAACAACTTTTATTACTGATTTTGATTTTTTTAGTTACGGAGCAAAGTAGCACAGATATCACTTTGTTAGCGCTTCGCGCGGTGTGCGAGATAAAAAGATTATAGCAAATTGTCAACATGAGCTTATTCTATTACGAAGCAATACAAAAGTCAATGCTTTAAAACTTAATAACGATGAAGTAATAGATAGTATTGATATACATAAAATAATTTGGCGTGTTCCTCATGTCAAAGTATCTGACAGAGAAAAAATCAATTTACTCAAATTCTGGAAAAAGATAACCAATTCAATTGACGTTTCGGAACTGGGATCTTTACGAATACCCAATGCTACCAAAGACCACTAAACATACATGGTCAATTAAAACTTCTACTCAGATTGAAAAACCTAGGTATGTTATTCTCGGCTTGCAAACTAATAGAAAAAATAATGGATCAAAAGATATGTCCCAATTTGATCATTGTAATCTACGTGATGTTAAGGTTTATTTAAATTCTATTTATTACCCTTATGAAAGCTATAATATCGACTTTGCAAAGCACAACTATGTCTTAATATATGAACAATTCGCAAATTTTCAACAGTCTTATATCATGTAAATAGAGTTGATTATTAAGTGCTCAAGATTTTAAAGAATATGCACCATTATTTGTAATCGATTGTTCAAGGCAGAACGATAATATAAAAACAGGACCCGTTTGCTTGGAATTAGATATCCCTAAGAAGATACCGGACCAGACATCAGCATATTGTTTGATAGTAGAATATAAACCTCTTAGTAATATAGTTCATAAAATATCATGACTTCTACTATTTTTGTCGATATTCAAGGATTTAAAATTTTCAAAATAAGTTCATTTTAAAAGAATTAGCGTTGACGATGAAGGATATTTCTCAGGTTTTCTTAGTAAAACCTTCCTATCCGTATTCAAAGTTAACCGTGGATGAACAAAAGAAAGTGAGATGGATTGAACGAAATAGAGGTATCACGTGGAGTGAAGGAAATATTGACTACAGAGAATTCAAAAGACTTATCATTCCAATTTTACAAAACAAAACTATAATCATGAAAGGATTAGAGAAACAGAAATGGATAAAGGAATTGTGTGAAAACTGTTTTTTGATAAATATTGAAGAAAAAGGTAGTCCTAATTTTTTAGATCTGTATAAAACATATTGTAAGTGTGAACCTAATTTTAATTGTAGACCATAAAAAAGAATGTGCCTTAAAAAATGTTATCTGTATAACCTTTAAGTACCGACGTGGGGCCTGAGAGGCCGCGGCGGGTTGTCAACTTGTTAGATTTACCCCTTCCTCGCGCAGGTGTGACCCGTACTCTTGAGTAGCTGCGAGTTTAGTTGCGCTGACGCCGTTAAGTGTGGTAGTAGTACAAGCGAACACAATTTTGGTGAGTTATACATCTTTGAAATTTTGTTCGGGCCTCTTAGGCCCGACCACGGTACTAGTGTAAGTTTTTTGTGTGAGCTACATATAAAATAAAGTGATTGATTTCAGGTATCTTATGAATCATTTCAACAATGGATGTACCTGGGACTTCGGGGTGTAAACGTAGTTTACATAAAAATAAACTATGTTTTTCCAAAAGGGCTCGGCGTCGTATAAATATTTTAGATGAAAGTAACATGGCTTTGATTGAAAACATCATTGCTGAAGATTCCAGTGGATCAGAGGTAGATGACATCGGAGACGATTATATACCGGAAATCAGCGACCATGATACAGATTCTGATATATCCGATGCCAAGACTATAAGCCAGCCATTAATTCAAGCGGAAAATATTACCGAATCCTCATCGGAAGACGAAGATATACCGCTTTCTACGCTCAGTTGTTATAGGGGCAAAAATAAATATAAGTGGTCAAAATCTCCTCCTAACCGGCCCTCGGTCAGAACACCACAACATAATATTATTTCACAAGTACCCACTTCTAAATTGACGGAGAGTGATGGAAAGGATGCGTACAGTATATGGAAAAAATACATAGATGATGATATATTATTAGAGATTTTGACGAGAACTAATTCTAAATTATCAGAATATAGATCAAAATACACAAACCAAGATCGATCAGAATTACAAAGTATGGATATAGTTGAACTGCAAGCGTTCATTGGGCTTTTGATGTATACAGCAGTTTTCAAATCTAATCATGAAGATGCAGATTTGATTTTTGCTACAGATGGTACTGGAAGGGAGATTTTTCGAAGTGTCATGTCCAAAAATAGGTTTTTAGCTTTGTTACATTGTCTACGTTTTGATAATGCATCTGACAGGGTACAGAGGAAAGAGACTGATAAACTAGCTGCTATATCTTTTATTTTAGATCGATTTGTATCAAACTGCCAAAGAGTCTATAATATAAGTAAATATGCCACTGTGGATGAGATGCTAGTGCCATTCAGAGGTCGTTCATTTTTGATGATTTATATGCCTAGTAAACCGGCGAAATATGGACTAAAAATTATGTGTTTGTGTGATGCTGAGAATGGATATTTTTATAATTGTTATTTATATTGTGGCAAAGGATCGGACGGAGAAAATCTTACAGATGAAGAAAAGAAATTATTGGTGCCTACTCAAGCCGTGCTACGTTTGACGCAACCTTTACATGGCAGCAATAAAAATATTACCTGTGACAATTGGTTCACCTCGATTCAATTGATTGATGCTTTGAAAAAGAAAGGACTGACATGTGTAGGTACAGTAAAAAAAAACAAAAGGGAAATTCCTCCTGAATTTTTACCAGCTAAAACTCGACAAGAAGGTTCAACGTTGTACGGATTTACAAAACACATAACCCTCATTTCCCATGTACCAAGAAAAAACAAAGCTGTCATATTAGCATCATCGATGCATCACAGTGAAGGTATTGATGAAGAGTCAGGGAAGCCGGAAATAATAAAATTCTATAATTCTACCAAAGGCGGTGTAGACGAAATTGACAAAAAGTGTTCGATTTACACTAGCAGCCGTCGATCACGGCGATGGCCTTTGACGCTTTTTTATAGAATCTTAGACATAAGTTCGGTCAATGCCCATATTTTGCATGATGTGCATCTACAACAAAAAACTGATCGTGGTGTTTTTATAAAGCAATTAGCTCGACAACTAGTATTGGAGCACATAAAGAGAAGGGTTGTCAACTTACGCTTGCCTCGTGAACTTCGTATGAGTTTAACCAGAATTCTCGGCCCTGATATGCCAAATATAGTTCAAAGTCAAGATAAAGAAGAAAAAACAAGAAAAATATGTGCATCTTGTCCACCTAAACTAAATAGAAAATCCACTCACAAGTGCTACTCTTGTAAAAAACATGTCTGTTTACAGTGCGCCAAACTAATGTGCCCTGATTGTGAGTAACTTTGTTGTTGGACATTTTTTAAATTTTATGAATACCAGACATTTTATATATTTTTTCTCATAGATATATCCCTTAATTTTAAGAAAAAGTATATTGCATGGTTCCTAAGAAGTTACAATTTTTTTTATTATTTTTATTTCGAAAAGAGTCATTTTTTAGGTTAAAACGGAGCCAAAGATTAAAAGTTATATAATATAAAAAATTAATAAAGTTGATTACTAAAATTGTTTTTGTTTTTCATTTACAAATCCCAAATTAACATTAAAGTCTAAAGTTGGTTGTATACTATAAATATTTTCTATAAAACTCGGGGTTGTATATACGGCCTCTTAGGCCTCACGTCGGTACTAGCGTAACAAAAAATCCACGTCGGTAGTTAAAGGATAAAGAAGTGGTATTTAAATAATTGTATGTAATAATGTTTAATAAAATGAAATATATAAGAAAAAGTGTATTATTTTAAATTAAAACCTTACTATTATTTTGCATATCTGTACCATTCTCGACTCAATGGTGACTAGGAAATTTCGTAAGCATCCGTTGATGCCACTACGACAACTTTAATCTTAAAAATTATGAAAATGTCAAATTGATTAAATAAAACAAAGAAAATATATTTTAGGGTTTATATTTCAAAATAATATAAAATATAAAACTAACTACTACTAAATCTAATAATTCACTTAAAAATTATTGTCACATATTTTCTTACTTATATTTCTAATTAATTGTTCCGTTTGTTCCATAATTGGATCAT
Organism: Diatraea saccharalis; assembly: GCA_918026875.4. Taxonomy (NCBI): domain Eukaryota; kingdom Metazoa; phylum Arthropoda; class Insecta; order Lepidoptera; family Crambidae; genus Diatraea; species Diatraea saccharalis. Next base: position 9,255,172 of record OU893352.1, on the reverse strand, counting down.
AATGATCAGCCACTACATACTGACTGCTGTACAGTATTTTTTCGTTGTCACTTTCACTTTTCACTATACTACTGTTTTCCAAGTCAACAATCTCCACTTTGATGAGACGAAAACCTCGTTTAGGTTCATTAGTGTAAATATAGGATCCCACACTATGTACGTTCGATCTTTTCCGAGACACCACTGCACATTCTTCTTGAGCTCCACGTTTTCCACTTTTCTTCTTTAGCTCTCGTTGAAGCTTAGCCAACTCTGGGAAAATTTCTTCAAAACCAGCAAGAGGATCCTGAGCATTTTGCTCAAACAAACTGCATGAATTAATTTCGTTTTCCATTTGTAATTTAACTTAATATCGTGTTGATATCACAATGACCAATTGTGGAATGTTTCAGAAACCACATAATTTGCCAATAAGGTGATGTACCTACTGACAGTACAATAATGCTGACTTAATAATGAAATCAAGTTCATGTAGCAAAGCATATTCAGCAATATTTATTTCCTGCAGTTATACCTACAACCTTGATTTGATTTTAAATACATGCATCTATTAAATGTAAAGTTATATATTTTAATTAATAATAACAATTTTTATAATATTACACTTCTTTATAGAATTGTAGTTACATTAACCCTATAATAATAATTTATAATAAATAGTTAAATTACTAATGTACCTTACCTAATATAATAAAATAACCTAGAAAAGAGACATTTTAAAACGTTAACCAACATAATAAGCCAACCATTACAGTATATTAGAACTACCCCAAGCAGTAGTGGATATTCTATCAGATGATATCAATCTTTTATCATCATTACCAGAGAGAGCAATTTTGTTAACACCTCTCGTAAAGATTTAATGTTTGATGGATTTAAACAAAATTTTTTTTACGTATTATATTCGCGTTTAAAAGTACTGATTCATAGTCATTCATATTCAGATCGCGAATTACATATGATTTGACCCCTTTAGCTTTTTTATAACTTTATCTAAAGATTTTATACAGTACAGTTTAGATCTTAGTCCAACAAAATCAGATATCAATTGTCCTCCCATTTCATCTTTGAATAATCCTGCTACCTTTTTATTAATTAAAGGTAGTTTGAATTGATTTTCTTCATTAAAATTACTAGTATCAAAAAATTTTAAGAAAAATGTTTTCAGATCTTTATAAAAATCTAGAGTTTTTATGATGTAAATAAAACTGTCGGTGTCGGTATAGCAAAGCTTCACGCGGTCATGATAATACGGCTTAAATATATTATAATAAAAGTGGTACATATGTGCTTTAGATAGCTCTAAAACAGTAAAACCGACGTAGGTGGGTTTGTCTAATAAAATTTCATCAGGTTTCATTTGTACAGCAACCAAATTTTCTGTAAATACAGAAACGCTATGAAAATAAGGATTAGCGATTAGTTTACTAGCACTCAATCTTTTTTTAGTTTTATTACCAGTATCAGACCAATAGTTCACTAAATGTACATTTACACGAGCTTCATTATTTTCTAACGTTTTCCCAAACACCGTTGTTCAAGAGCTTAAAAAATCTTGTTCAAAGGTGGATTCTGCCGTTTGACGCAAACGTGTATTCAATTCTATATATTTTTTGAGATACGCACTTTGTCTAAATGTAATAACTCGATGAATTTTGCGTAGTTGAAGTCCATGTTCTAAACATTTTTTAAGTGTACGTAATGAATGACATAATTATACTTATTGTATAAATTAGGTATCAGTTTCTTATTTTTACCGTCCGGTGGAATGAATTTTTCAGGACAGAATGGTAAATCATTATGATAATGATGCAAGTGTTCAGGATAAAGCAAGTCCACTTCAAGAATATATCCGTTTTCTGCGTTATCATCTATGGATAAAACGTTTAACTCCTCTATTTCATTATTATTTAAAAATCTAAAGTTAGAGTAAGGTAGTGATAGACTCATACTGTAACCATATAAATTATTACAGTCTAAATAAACTATAAAAGAGTCTTCTTCAGAGGGATCATAGTCAGGCATGTATTTGTTATTTGCCTTACCATAACGGTGGGAACACATACACACTCCCCCTCGTATTCCTTTTTGTATCATACGGATCATTGATAAATCATCGAGGAGCTGAAGTTGAACACCTATTTTCAAAAGCATTGCATCAAATGATAGACATAAAAGGCAGGATCGAGTTCGTAATGACATTTACATGTTCTGCGAAACTTTTCAAATATATCCGTTAGTAAAAGTACGTCTGTTTTTAAGTATAAATCGGTATAAGCGATTAAATCTCTTAATTTGAAAATTGACCAAACAGCTTCAGCGGGTTTATAGTCATCTTCAGAAATATGGTCATTACTAAGGGAATTAAAAAAGCATGATTTAGAAGGTAACGACTTTTCTGAGTATCGATCTAAATTATTCATATAATCGTAAGGGTACACTCCTTTTCTAGTTAACAAATCAAATTGCTTAATGTTTGGGAAATGAGAACGTAAACAGTGAAAATCATCTTTTTTCATAGTTTTGGCTAGTTTATCTAAACTCGTACCCAAAAACTTAAATGAATCTGTGAAACGTAATTGTATAAATTCACCATTAGACATTGATAAAAACTTGGTAAACGATATATAGTTTTCTTTAGTTTTCGCTATAACTTTTACTTTGCCAGGCATTTCACCTAACTCTTTTATAAAAAGGTGACAGTCATAGCCAGATAAATTATGAAAAAATATAGGAATAAATTGAGGAGTTTTGTAACGCAAATTACAAATTTGATGAGCCGCTCCGCGATACAGACCGGTAACATGACAGTGATCGCGTACTTTATCGCTCCACAGTAGATGGTTACAAATGTGACAGCTCGAGGCTTTGTTAAAGTTTTCCTTGTAATCATCGGTTTAGTAGAACTTAAAATATCATAGATTTTTTTTGCTTGAATATGAACTAATTTAACGAACTTCGTAACACAGTCATGACCACGATATGAAATAAATTGATTTTTCGAGGCGTCAAAGGAACAGACAACATTATATGCGAATGCAATTGGTATGTGTCGCTGTAAGTCGGTAGTACCCGCAAAGTTTGGATTTGGTTCACACCGCGATACTGGCTGTAACATAGTTTTGAAATCAGCGTAAATCACAAAAGGTATATTTTGCTTGCGATCGAAATTTTTAAATACACACACACCATAAGAAACAATGTTTGTCTTTGTTGTGAATATTGAGACAGGCTTTTTTATTTTTTATAAACTTTGGTAAGTCTATAAAAGTTGATCCGCTCAGTGGCTGAAATTTGTTTATGTTTATTTCAAAATGAGAATTATGTAAAAATGTCCAACCACTATCTTTACATTGAAATTCTTCTATATTCTTAACCAGAGAGTTTCTTATATTTAAATAAAGATCATTAAAATTATAATTTAAATGGATTGAAAAATTTTTCGTTGCAAATGATTTAAGTTCCTCTCTGTCGTCTTTTATTAATAAAAACATGGAATATAGTTCAAAGTTGACTTTAAGACAGGTATGAATTTGCAACGATGCACCTAAAAGGACTTCAACTTTAGAACGAAGAATATCTAAGAATGAATTTATAGAATAAAGTTCCTTGTCTTCACGGGCTCCTATTCTATAATCAGCAATGCGACCACGAAATGCCGACTTTATTAACTGTACCCCATCGCAATAAGGAGAACTATTATTGTTTTTATGCTTGTTACTTCGTAAGTGTCCTACCCAACACCTACTGTCTATTGTCGTATTACAAGATGTACAAAAAGGCATTATTACGAATAAGCGGTTGACTATTAATAAGAAATTTAAAAAAATCTATTATACTAAATCGATATGGGATATTATGATTGTGTTTAAAAGTGTCTCATTAATAATAAAATATAATTTATTGATTGAATTTATATTACGCTACGCTTAATCTCTAATTTATCACTATAAAAAACAGGATTCGCGTCCTCAAAAAAGAGGTTCGTTTCTTTTACAAATCGCTGTAAGTGTTTCCACTGTGTCGAGTCGTTTTCCAGTAAACAGTTCAATCGCAGCAGAGCCTTCTTCCAGCGTTCGTCTGGGAGACTGGTTTCAACGTCGTCTCGGTGGTACACTTTCAGTTCCACATAGAGGTCGCCGGTTGTAGAGGCGTATCGACGTTGGGAACCGTTCGCAACTTTGTTTATTATAAACGACGAAAACTTCGAAGACTTCACCTCTGTCACTTGGGTGTCTTCCTCGCCGTCACATAGGCCGAAAATGTCCACCACCTTTGGCTTCTTGTTGGTACTTCTAAAAATATTTTTTATATTTATCAGTGTTTAATCAAAATATAATATATAAACCGGTATTCTTCTCGTGATCTGTAAAAAGTAATGTAACGAAAAAACGTACCGCAAGTCGAACACAGTATTTCAATATGCTAACAACATAAACATACCTATAAGTGAACAATCTACAGTAAAATATGTTAAACATAAACCTTAGTATATAGCTTTTTAGTTCTGATTCGTTATAATTACTGTAAGTGTTTGTTTATATAATGTACTGAAATAAAACATCTTAATAACAACAAACAAAAATAGATTTTACCTTTGTGAACTGATGTTGCTCTTACGCTTATTTGTTGGATTTTTCTTTGCGCTTTTCGCGATCACGTTCGGAACAGCAATGGATTCACACTCGGAGTCAGACCTGGAAATAAAACAAATATTAGTAACTGAAATACTAAGTCTATAACCTGGAAGTAGAAAATAATTCGTGAGTGAATACTAAGTCTATACATGAAAACATTATCCAAACAATTCAAATAGATCATATTTATAAGTAAAATTATTATAAATACTCACTAACATTTTTTTACTTTTTAAGAACTTATGCACACCTCAATATACTCGATGAAGGTTGGGGCAGCGGTGTGAAGTATGTGAAGTGGCAGCAGCGCTCTTGCAGCTTTGTACTTGCAAATACTTGTGAAGAATGAATGAAAATTGTTCGAAAATTCGGGGTTTTATTTAAAAAAATACGCTTGTACAGCAGTTTGTGATTGTATTTAAAAAGACGTAAATACATATTCCGTTGTTGATTTAGCAAAATGTGCCTTATTGTTTTAAAGTTATAACTCATTAGCATCATATCGAATGACACGCGCAAGTTAGTAAATCAATTTAAAAAGACACAAATCAATATCGTAATCATGACAGCAATATGAACTGTATTGCTTACAAATTATGAAGACCGCGTGGTTGAGTGGTTAACAAGAGACGGTTGTATATTAAGATTATCCGTGATAACTCGAACTTATTATCACCATCAATAAAAAATAGTTTTATTAGATTATATTGAAACTATTTCTAAAAATTATCATATATTTTTTTAATCTCTATACGAAAAACAATTAAATCTATTTAAAGTAATTTGCTTAAAAATCGTAAATACATTGAATTAGAAGTGAAGAATAAATAAAAATTAGACAACATTATCACATCACGTATATTGCTCGGATTCCAAGATGAGTAGCTAAAAATGTACTTGTATTTGAAACATCGAAGGTTCCATTAACATCTGGAACCTGATGCAATATAGAAAAAATCATTTTCTACATTGACCCCACTGGGAACCGAACCCGAGACCTCAGTGACGTTGACTACGGAGGTTTTTTTATATTTTAGTATTTACTCTTTATCTAGATACATCGATGCATGTAACTTATAATAAATAAATTTTAGATAATATTTCATATTGACTCGACTGGGAATCGAACTCAGGAGCTCAGCGGTGGCAACACATTGAAACCGATGTTTTAGCCTGTGGCGCATCACTATTACATGCGCACATCACTACGCCTAATCCAAGCGAGGCGCGGTCAGCGGGGGACGCGCAGCGGCCGGTCCCGAAACCTGCTCCCAGTCGACCAGCCGGCAGCTCAGTGTGCATCGACATCACTTACACGCACCACCTATGTCTCTCATCGTCTCGCCGCGCTTTATTTTATAACCAACAAATACTCTGTATAGTTCTGAAGTATAGAAATTAATTTGCTATAGTCGTCTTTTACTGCCGATATCCTCGTTAGTAGTAGGGATCGTAACTTTACACCCTTAGTGGTGACCCCAGATTCAATACGTTTTATTTCTGATTTTTCTGCGCGCCGTTGGTTAGTTCATCGTCGTTAGAATAATGAGCGCGCCTACTAGTGGACCGGTTAATAACGATGACGTCGTGCAAGAATTCAAGGACGCGCGCAGCGAAGATTCGAGTGCAGTGGACCGCGTTAACTTACGTTTACCTGCGTTTTGGCCGGAAGATCCTGAAATTTGGTTCGCCCAAGTAGAAGCTCAATTTGCGTGTACTGGTACAAAAAGCGATAGTACTAAATTTTTTCAAGTGATCCGAGAGCTCGATCAACGCACCGCACGGGAAGTACGTGACGTTATTACAAATCCTCCTTCGACGGGCAAGTACGAGAAATTAAAACAAGAACTTATTAATCGTCTTTCTGTTTCGCGAGATCATCGTATGCGTCAATTACTTACGCATGAAGAATTAGGCGATCGTAAGCCATCGCAGTTTTTACGTCATTTAAGAGCTTTAGCAGGTGATGGAGTTAGCGATGATTTTTTGCGTAGTTTATGGTCAGGTCGTCTTCCAACGCATATTCAAGTAATTATTGCGTCACAAAAAGCTACATGTCTCGACGAGGTTGCTATTTTAGCAGATCAAATTTACGACGTTTTTCCTACCCCCAATTCACAAGTTGCTAGTACTTCTTCAAATAATATAGAAGGGATATTTCAACGGTTGGAGCAGACATTGACGTCGCGTATACAAGCGGAACTTAGTCGACAATTATCTCAACTGAACGTCGAGTCAAGGCGTGGTCGTTCGACTATTCGGAAGCGGTTTAATAGGTCGAGGAGTAGATCTAGAAGCGCCGGACAAGGTCTAATTAAGAATTCTGGTATGTGTTGGTATCATTATAAATTTTCTGAAAAGGCGAGTAAATGTATTCCACCCTGCAATTTTAAGGAAAACTTAAGAGACGGTCAGTAGAGGCGACAGCCGACTGTCATACGCCTACCCGTCGCCCTTTTATAACTGACATAGAAAGTAAAGTCCAATTTTTAATCGACACAGGCTCCGATCTTTGTGTTTTGCCTCGTACATTCTTACGTGCATATGTTAAACCTTCTGATTACAGCCTTACAGCAGCAAACGGTTCCAGCATTCGTACTTACGGATTAATGAAAATGCGCCTCAACCTAGGACTTCGGCGCGACTTTTCGTGGAATTTTGTGGTAGCCGATGTGGACAAGCCCATCATAGGGGCGGACTTCATCGCACATTATGGACTGCTGGTTGATTGTAAGAATGGTCGTTTACTGGATAATTTAACTACCCTCTCAACGGCAGTTACGAATAAGCCCTGTAAGTTATATGGTATTAAGGCAATTTCTGGTAAAAGTGAGTACCACATTTTATTAGCTCGTTTCCCTTCTCTTACTAAACCATCAGGCGTATTTCGCGAAATCAAACATCAGACTGTACATTACATTCGCACTACGCCTGGTCCACCAGTATATTGCAGACCTCGACGCTTAGCGCCTGATCGTTTAAAAATAGCCAAGGCACAGTTTGAGGAGATGTTACGAGATGGAATAGCGCGCCGTTCAGATTCACCCTGGGCCTCGGCTCTTCATTTAGTTCCGAAGAAGGGCGATAGCTGGAGACCATGTGGAGATTACCGAGCTCTCAATACCAGAACTATACCTGACAGGTACCCCATACCACACATTGAAGATTATTCACATAGGTTGGCAGGCTGCACGGTATTTTCTAAAATAGATCTTGTAAAAGCATACCATCATATTCCAGTTTATAAAGACGATATACCCAAAACGGCAATAACTACACCTTTTGGAATGTTTGAGTTCCCATTTATGTCGTTTGGCCTGAGGAATGCAGCTCAAACATTCCAACGATTTCTTGATGAAGTTCTCCGCGGGCTGGACTGTTGTTATTCCTATATAGATGACATTCTTATATTTTCCAGAAATAATTCCGAACACCTGGAACACCTGGAGATGGTTTTCAAACGTCTGGAGGACTATGGTGTACTTATTAATGAATCCAAGTGCTGTTTTGGCCAGGATAAGGTAACATTTCTTGGTTATTCTATCTCTGAATTTGGAACGAAACCCATGGAGGAGAAAGTCACTGCTGTTCAAGAATTTCCACCCCCAAAGACAGTTGGAGGATTGTTGCGTTTTCTGGGTATGCTTAATTTTTATAGGCGTTTTATTCCACACGCGGCAGAATATCAGGCACCATTACACAACATGTTGGTGGGTACAAAGAACAAGAGTTCGCAACCGTTGACCTGGACTCCAGAACAACTGACCGCATTTGAAAGATGTAAGACAAGCCTTTCAAAATCAACTCTTTTAGCACACCCATACCCTAATGCACCGCTTGCTTTAATAACAGATGCTTCAAACGTGGCTTTGGGCGCTGTAGTGCAACAGCTAGTTGAAGGTAGTTGGCAACCGTTAGCTTTCTATTCAAAAAAGTTTAATCATGCGCAGCGGCAATATAGTGCTTATGACCGCGAATTGCTAGCAATTTATGAAAGCGTTAAACATTTTCGATTTTTAGTCGAAGGTAGACATTTTACAATATTCACGGACCATAAACCAATTACTTATGCTTTTCTACAGAAAGACAGGAAGTGTTCTCCTAGACAATTCAATTATTTGGATTTAATTTCCCAATTCACAACCGATATTAAGCACATCTCGGGAAAGGATAATATTACTGCTGACACCCTCTCTCGTATAGAAGGCATTTCAGCCCCTCCTGATTTCCAAGCGATAGCAAAAAAGCAGTTTTATGACCCAGAACTTCAAGAACTATTGAAAAGTAATTCTTCTTCTTTAATATTTCAAAAAGTTCCTGTACCAGGCACAGATATTACTCTCTACTGTGACGTCTCCCAGTCGAGGCCTCGTCCTTATATTCCAAAGGAGTTGCGTCGTCTGCTTTTTGATAGCACTCACAATATGAGTCATCCTGGAGTTCGACCCACTATCAAACTCATGACCGACCGATATGTCTGGTCGTCTATAAAAAAAGATTGTCGAGATTGGGTCAGAAACTGTATACCATGCCAACGATCAAAGGTACAGAGACATACCTCATCTCCTACAGTTGATTTTAAATTGACTGCTCATCGATTTAGCCATGTGCATATTGACCTAATAGGTCCGCTCCCGCCATGTGATGACTTTAGATACTGTCTAACAGCGGTGGATAGATTTACTCGTTGGCCAGAAGTCGTACCTCTTGTAAATATTACAGCAGAATCTGTGGCAAAAGCTTTTTATGATGTCTGGATCGCACGTTTTGGGTGCCCCGAAACTATAACAACTGACCAAGGTCGTCAATTTAATTCTCATTTATTTAAATCATTGACAGATCTTTGTGGCATCCACCTACGTCATACTACTGCGTACCACCCGGAGGCGAATGGAATGGTGGAGCGTTTTCATCGGACGTTGAAAGCTGCGATCATGGCCCATGGCACTTTACGCTGGACAGATGTACTATCAACTGTACTCTTAGGTCTGCGCACTGCCTGGAAGCCCGACATGCACTGCTCCGTTGCTGAGATGGTATATGGTGAGCCCTTGCGGATTCCTGGTGAGTTCTTACATTCTAATATCTCCCAGATACCTCAGCCAACAGACTTTGTTTCTCAGCTACGAAATCACATGTACCATTTAAAGCCAATACCAGCATCTCGACATTGCCAAAAAACTATATTCGTACACCAAGACTTACAGACAGCAAATCATGTATTTATAAGAAAAGATGCTTTACGTGGTTCTCTGGAAGCACCTTATACTGGTCCATACAAAGTATTGAAACGTACAGATAAAACAATAACCGTTGAATTAAACAGAGGACCGGTTACTGTTTCAATAGACAGAACCAAACCAGCATTCGTTTTGAAGGAACCTGTTTATACACCTCCTTCCGACACAGTAAGACATGCTTCAACATCATCAGGTTTCGAGCCCATTAAAAAAACTCGCTCGGGACGTAATGTGAAATTCCCTAATTATTATTCTGCAGGTCTTTGAAACTCCTAGGAGGGTGGTGTGGCGCATCACTATTACATGCGCACATCACTACGCCTAATCCAAGCGGGGCGCGGTCAGCGGGGGACGCGCAGCGGCCGGTCCCGAAACCTGCTCCCAGTCGACCAGCCGGCAGCTCAGTGTGCATCGACATCACTTACACGCACCACCTATGTCTCTCATCGTCTCGCCGCGCTTTATTTTATAACCAACAAATACTCTGTATAGTTCTGAAGTATAGAAATTAATTTGCTATAGTCGTCTTTTACTGCCGATATCCTCGTTAGTAGTAGGGATCGTAACTTTACACCCTTAAGCCTATCGATAGTATTAATATTAGAAGTTCATTTTCTACAATGACCCAAACAGGAATAGAAACCAAAACCTAAAAGATAGCAACCGGCGTGCGAAACACTCGACCACAGAAATCATCATACAAGCTATACTTACATAGTTTGTGATATAATAAATGGTGTTATAATTGCTCCGTTGCTGAGTGATTATTAGGAACGCCTCAGTGCTAACATCATTTTAACAAAGGCGTACAGGGTTTGGTTCTCGTATGAGTTCATATAAAAAAAATACTTTTCTACATTGTATCATCGTTCTCATATGATTTGATTTTTGTGATAATAATACACATCTAAATGTTGATATTAGAATAATATGGACTATGTAAATATACTTTTTCTCAATCGTAGGGGAGAGTAACCTATATTGTACTGACTCCTAATTTATACCACCTTCGTATTTCCTACTAATTGGTGCCATTATTCTACACTGGCAACATACAACGAAGCAACTATAGTGCTACTGTCACGGTGCCATTTTATTTCTTCTTACGACAGATGACACGGGAGTGACAGTAAAAAACTTTTTTTTTGTGTTTTGGTGTATTTTTTACGTATATTGTCTAAGAAGGTAGCTAAATAAAAAGGTTAGTAGTCATTCAAAACTATATTTTATAAGAAAGTACAATCCTGCTGTTTTTGTGCATCACGAATACAAATCAGTTGCTTAAGGTTATGTTGTTGTTTTTTTTAAGATTGTTGTCGACTTACCGTGTACCGTATATCGGACCTCTATGAGGTTCCAAAATTAGACCGGTACAATTTATGCATCTTCTTTAAATGAGAAAAATAATCCTGGTTTTTGTTTTGCTTTAGATGGAGACTGCTCAAAAAAAATATTATAAATGGAGTAGAGAAGATTTGAAAAACGCATTGCAAGCATATGAAGAAAAAAAAATTGGAATTAACGAAATCTCTAGAAGGTTTCAAGTACCAAAACCAACTATTTTACGGCACGTCAAACAGCAGAATAAGTATACTAATAAAGATACTACTCATATGGGAAGACCAACTGTTTTCTCCCATGAGCAAGAAATGGAAATAGTAAACCATATTTTGCTTTTAGAAAACCATTTGTTTGGTCTTACAGTCAAAAATGTACGGTGTTTAGCTTACCAAGTTGCAGAATATAACAAAATTCCTCATTCATTTAATAAAGAAAATGAAATTGTTAGCAAACGTTGGTTTTATGCATTTAAAAAACGTCATCCACAAATTACTATTAGACAACCTGAGAGTACTTCTCTTAACAGGGTAAAGGGGTTTAACCGCGAAAACGTGTTCAGTTTTTATAATTTACTTGAAAAAATTATAGACGATAACGCTCTTCTTGCTAGGGATATTTTTAATGTAGATGAGACCGCTATATCCACTGTTCAAAAAAAGGTCCAGAAAGTTGTAAGCTTAAAAGGCAAAAGACAGGTTGGATCAGTCACAAGCGGTGAGCGTGGTATCAACACAACTGCAGTATGTTGCGCTAGTGCAGCCGGTCAATTTATTCCGCCTATGCTTATATTTAAAAGAATTCGCAAATGCCCGCAATTAGCTGATGGTGCACCAGCTGGTAGTTTAATCACAGTATCAGAGTCAGGATACATTAATTCTGCTTTATTTGTACAGTGGCTGCATCATTTTATTGCTAGTGTTAAGCCAACATTAGAAAAAAAAGTATTGCTCCTTCTAGATAGTCATACTACACACACAAAAAATTTAGAAGCTCTAATGCTGGCAAGAAACAATGGGATAATTATTCTGCAACTACCTGGACACACAACACATCGCTTGCAGCCTTTAGATATTTCTTTTTTTAAACCATAAAGCACTTACTATATTCAAGCAGTAGAAAAGTGGCTACGAGCAAATCCAGGGAGGCAAGTTACACCATATCAAGTTGCAAGTTTATTTTGTGAGGCTTATGAAAGAGCAGCTACCATAAGCAATGTTACAAACGGATTTAGAAGTGCTGGAATTTGGCCCACTGATAAAAATATTTTTCCTTCGCATTTGTTTGAAGCAGCCGATGCTTTAAACGAAACAGCTGAAGTGAGTGAAGAACCTATTGCGCCGAAAAACATTCTTACTGATTCTACTTTAGCATTACAAAATCAGTCCCAAAATATCCTAAATCCCCAGCCAAGTACGTCAAAGAATCTTTCAATTACTAGTGCATTAAAAATCTTGTCACCAATCCCTAAAAACAAAAATACAAAGAAAAATAAAGTACAAAAAGCAGCTGAAATAACATCCTCACCTTACAAATCATCGTTAGAAGAAAATATAAAAAAAAGAAGCAAAGGAAAAGATAAACAGCCTACAAACAAAGGAAAAAAACCAGCAAAAGTTGCCATCTCTAAGATTTGTAGAAAAAATAAAGTAGTCAAGAAAGATGTACAGCAAAAAAGGTATAATTCTACAAGTTCAGATGAGTCAGATAGTATTGTAATGGAACTGGATGACGATGATGATGATGAAGTGGACGAAGAAAACATATGTGCTATATGCAATAAACATTATTTTGATAAAAGTGGTCCACAGGTAGAATGGTTACAATGTGTACGATGCCACAAATGGCTGCACCTCTAACCCTGACATCTGCGACAATTGTTTAAATTAATAATTAAGCAAAATATTTATGTTTTTCCCTTTTTATTGTTGATTACATAAAAGATTTACGATATGATCAAAACTTAAGAAATACTCAATTTTAATTGTGTCGACGTATAAACTTAAATTTTTATTTGTTATTATTTTGAAGTATTATATGTTAATCTGAGGTAATATTCAGAGAAAAGTTCCTGTGATGATTCTAGAATTGCCAAAAATATTGTTCCTAATAATATTAATAATAAATAACGAAATTATTATAACCGAAAATTTAGTTTTATTTGAGAATGCTACCTAAATTTTATACTGTGGGTTTCTTTGGTACAATTTATGTATCCCGCGGTACAATTTAGAATACTAGATCAATAAATTGGACCGAAGGACAACTATCAGTAGATGCATATTTTTAAATAGTTTTAACTTGATAAGAATCTTAAGTTCGTAATATGTTGTAACTGAAATACCAAGCTATCACCTAAATCAAATTGAGTTTCTGTAACTAACAAGGTTTAGGTTTTTTTTGGTGTTATGTCAAAAGTGGTCCAATATGGGTTACTCTCCCCTATATATTGTGCTATTTACTTAGCATAATAAATCGTTTAACAATACAATGATAACAACATGTAATAAATTTAAAATAATTTTTGAATAAAATTCGATTTTATTATTTACATTAAAATGCTTATAAACTCGTTGATTTTATTTTTTCGGTTTTATAAGTATTTTTTTTTTATAATTAGTAGATAAAAATAACAAGTAAAACCACGGCAAGATTATTTACTTGCTAAAGTATCACGTTTCATTTAGCGGATGTTAGTCGTATACCACTTTATGTCTTACTTGCAGAAAAATATACATAAACAACGTTGCAGAAATGAATTATAGAATAATGTTATATAGTGCGGGAGCTGTGTGATAAATAATTTCAAACAGATATTTTTATTGTTCTTTGAATATTGTTTTCTTTATTACATGTCACAGTTTTTATTCATTAATAGTAATATAAAAACTTACTATTACTATTTATTAATAATGTAAATAAGTAATAATAATCGTTTCAACGACTCATCAGGAAGATAGCAATTAAAAATACGTATTCTTATAAAATAAAAACTATATAGTATTTATAAAATCAATTTTCAAAAGCATTAGTTACTCGCTTATTAGGCTACTCTCGGATGCATAATTGTAATTATTTTATGGACTATGATAAGATAATAGAAAAATCTAAAACTCGATAAGTAATATTGTTAAGAATTATTTTCTGTTTTAAATCTATTTTAGATCATGTCATCGATTTTATTTATCATACAACTCCTAGTCTATAACCTTCAGTGTTGCGTACTGGGTGGAACAGAACGACCGACACTCCCGAGGTTCCTGGAGAGTACTATTTGTCTTTAATATAATGTAAAAAAAATTATAAGTCTAGGTCAAATAGTTTTAGTGATATTAAATTACAAAGTTTTTGAATTAAAATGAGTGTTTTCAACCCTGAGTCAGCAGTTTTTGGGACGTACTAAGGAAAATTTTTTAATCGGTCATTGACTTCTTCATTTCTAAAAACAAAATGAACTAGTTTGTGATTTATAAGACTGCTTTCATACAAATTCTAGCAGTCAATCAATAAACAAGGCAGTCAAAATGCTTAAATCGATTAACAGATTAACAGCCGGTTTATGATTTGAAAAAAGAAGAAAATTTCTACTGCTTATTCTCAATTACCTAAGTTTTTTTAATTTCACAAGTCAAATAGTCTTAGTTTTATCAAACTGCTATCAACTGATCATCAAAAAACCAAATCGGAAACGAAAACTAAGTGATCTTAGTTTGAGACGTTTAACTTTACATACTCAATTAAGCAACCGAGTGTAAAATTTCCTAAATTATTGTAGAGATCACTCTAACATTAATCTACGTTATTTAAAAAGAGCAGTTCTCCATAAAAATTGTTTGAATGAAAGTTTGAACTCACAAATCTTCCAGCGATTCATCATTAACACAAATGAACTTTGTTTTAAAAACATTGAGGAATTTGTTATTAAAATAGCATTTAAAAAGAACTTTAAAAAATTAGTGATATCAAAAGACGAATAAAAAAATATGAACCGAGTTCGTCCCTCAATATCAAAGCCCCGCCCACCCGCCAGCCGCCAGGCGGTTTCATTATTCTGTTGGTATTGGCCGGTCGATCAGTCGCCGCCGACCTTTTGCGCTGGAGTGTTGTTGCGCATCGCCGCCGACGCACCGCTGCGAAGCGTCTTTTTTGTCGATTTTTGTTTTGTTCTAGTGCATTTTTAATTGAATTTTTGTTAATAAGATACTAGAGTGTTCGTCTTGAGTGTTAAGTTTAGTTTAGTGAAGATTGTGTTTAGTTTTGTGTGAAATGTGATGTGTTTTGCGCGTGCATATCTTTTGCATACACTGGAATGCAAAAGAGCGTGCTTAGCTGTCTTCAGAGAAGAATTGAACATTTTCAGCATCGACTATCATTAAGATATCGGTAAATAATTAAATTAAATTAATGTATTTCGCGGTCCGTTGTAATCTGCGCACAATCGATATTGCGCATGCGCGTTAAAGGGCTGTCAACACTTAGAAATTTAAAATTTTTACTCCATTTTTAAACCTCCTCTATTTTTAAATATTTTTCAAATAAAATGAACGTTTGCATGTAACCTAACTTGAAACTTTCGGCTGTGTCGGTCATTTTGTTCCTCCCTGTATAATGTGGTCCAAGTCAAAGAAAACAAGATTATAATGGTTCATATTGATTCATATACTGCGATATTTATCTAACTTTCTAAATAGAATGTATAGTGTTATTATTAAATGAAAGTGTACTCACGTGTAAAATATTAAGTTAGTTAATGATAGATTATAAATACTTATATCACAAGTATGTATGTTTAGTCGTCTCACTTAGTTATTCTTTTAGTACCTCAAAACTTTTTGTGAGTTTAAATTATTACGTTGGTTATTAATTTAAACATTAAACTATATTATTTTGTGATGAGTACTTACTTATTTTAAATTTCATACATTGGTTTTATTTCAAAGCAAAAACGCAATATAAAAGCGATCAGTTCAAACCAATTCTTAAAACGCTTCCGTTTATAACTTGAATAGTCACACCGTTTGTACATTCAGTCAGTCAGTGTTCCGACAAGCAACGTGTGAAGTGTGTGTATTTAAACAGTGAGAAACAAAATAATTTATTAGATTCCAATTATCATTTAGATGTTACCTAGCTAGTTAGGGGTTATTGGTATTACTTTTTAACTATATTGGGTGAGGAGACACGAACCAATCGGGTACAGAAAAAATCTAGAAGTCAAGATGGTAACTCCGAAGCAAACTGCACTGAACTTTTATTTAGGGAGACCATGAGTCAATCGGGTCGAGACCTTATAGAATTAAAACAAATATGATACTCTAGTGGCAACTCCGAGGCAATTGGCACTGAATTTTTATTCAGGGAGACCACGAGCCAAACTGGATGGAGTATATAATTACTGATTTTGATTTAACTACTAAAATTATGATACTCTAGTGGCAACTCCGAGGCAATCGGCACTGAATTTTTATTCAGTGAGACCACGAGCCAAACTGGATGGAGTATATAATTTTACTACCATAATTTCCGGGTGTTAACTGAGGCAAGCTGCTCATCCATAAAGTTATAAAAGTATACCGTAGTCCTATCGCTAAATGTTTAATATGTTTGTTCATTGCGTTAGGCATATTAAAGGAATCTAATGAATGTTTACGTTTCAGTCAGTGTAGTGAAAAAATGTGATCTATCTCGCTGTCATGGTCACCAGGTTAGTCGATTATCCATTCAATAAAACTTGAACTAAAAAGCGTGAATAGCATCAATTCTCTAATAAATTCTTATACTGAATCCATTTCTAATATTGGAATGACATTCCATGAGTGAGTGGTGGCGAAACGCCGACACAAATGAGTGGGGGACAGAATGCCGAATATTACCCTACTAATATAGTACCAGTTGAAGTATTAACAAAACGAAGGAGAAAAAAAATACACTACAATGTGGGTAGGTATCATAAAGTACGGCTAATATCTCGTATTACCGTATGAAAACGCCTCTGAACAATATCGCGTATTGATTCGGGGCAAATGTCTACTGCCTTATATCTCGTATTAGATCAAAGAAACACAGGCGACGAAATGAAAAAATAACACTTATTATAATTAGAAAGAAAGAAAGAGGAAAGAAAGAAATTTTATTGGCCTCACAAGCGTTACACTCAGTAGAAACACAAAATAAGAAAATACAATAAAACTAACTAAAAAAAAAGAAAAAGAAAAATACGATTAAATAAATACAATAGATATTTTAATTTCTCCTAGTCCCACTAACTGAGTGCGTCGTGCGAGGCCAATCAGGGTCGCTGTCTCAGCGATTTCTTTTGCAACATTGCAGTTACAACGCTACAAAAGCACTGATTTTCTGACAGCGCCTGATAAATGGTGTCTTCCGTCTACATAAATAATAAAATTCTTAACATATAAAAGAAACATTAAAATACAACTATTATATACTAATTCCATAAATAAATAAATAAACTATAAAACGATAAATAGATACCTTATAAGTGATATGGCCGAATGGTTATAGATCCCTTTGCCTTTCAATAAGTCTTTGACAGAGGAAGAAATAAGGAAAATGCGTGAAAAACAAAGAAAACGTTGTGAAAGTGGGTGGGATGTTATAACTATTTTTACGAATGGTGTGGTACATTAAACAAGTTACTGGAGTCAAAGTGTGATGGCATTCTCCTCATGATAATGAATCCAGTAAATTGCCACGTAGTGTTTACGTGGCTTTGACGTGGCATTCTTGAAAGTTACATTCACCAGCTACAATGAAAATAAGTAAATATATTTTCCGTATCCTGTGGGACGAGAATACCCTTTATGTGAGTACTTATTTATAATTATTAGTGATTATTGTCTAGTGTATAATTAATTATCAGTTTACGCCACAACACAACCAATTTTTAGATCTCGCGTTCTGAGTAGTATGGAGCGATCGTAGAATGATTTGGGAGGAAAGGCACTTCCACCGCACCTGCCACCACAAGGTCAACAATATTTCGATCTGATTGGGAAACAATATAGGTAATAAAGTTCAGTTGTTTTAAAGTTTATTTTGTAAGGATAAAAGATATTGTTTTAAATGTTTTCTAAAGGTATATTTTGATTTTAGGTTACGTATCGGCGGTGGCAGGTCGTTCCAGCAACGGGACGCTGCATACCTGAAGGCTCCCCTGAAAGCAGAAGTGCAGTGCCTGGGAGTGGAGAATATGTGAGTGCATACTCTCTTCTGATAACCGATGCGATCCTGTGTCCAGGCCAACTTCTTAAGCAGATATGGTAGCTTTCCTGTACTTATGACACTGAACAGCAGGGTTGCTAGGTGTAATCTTCTGCGTGCATCCATTCTTAGTGAGTTAGATGTATTTAAGAACGGTGTGACATGCGCTCTGGGTGGTATTTTGAAGCAAAAACGAGCACATGCATTCTGCACTCTCTGTATAAGTTTTGCGGATCTAGATAAAAGACACGGGCCGAAAACAATGTCACCATAGTTAAGTTTCGAAAGGACTAACGCTTCGCACAACCTTATTCTTACATCTTCACTGATGTAGGGCCTTACATTATATAGCAGTTTTAGGCGGTAAAAACAACTCCTGGCACATTACAATACATGACCCTCAAAGTTTAAGTGGCTGTCAATAGTAAGCCCCAGATTTCTGGCCGTTTGAACACGTTCAACAGGCAACTCCTCGACATAGATATTGAAAGGGATTCCGTTTAGCTTTTCCAAGTTCTTTTTTGTGCCTAGTAGCATGAACTTAGATTTGATTGGGTTCAACACAAGGCAATTTGACTTACACCACTTTGAAATATTCACTGTGTCTTTGTTTATATTGGCCAACGCACTGATATATTCTGATGGTGCAAACGATAAGTAAAGTTGAAGATCATCTGCATATAAGTGATGCCTACAGCAGGTGATCTGTTGAACTAAGTCTGCACTGTACAATATGTATAGGATGGGGCCAAGTAGGGATCCCTGCGGAACTCCACGCGTCACCGGAGATGAGGGTGATTTAGACTTTGATCCATCAGACAATGTCAATTCCACAAATTGTCTCCTATTCGTGAGGTAACTGTGGAACCATTTAGTAGTTTTGGAGTCAACGCCATAATATGTGAGCTTCGACAGTAAAAGGTTTATATTTATACATTCGAAGGCACGCGAGAAGTCCAGCAGCACCATCGCAGTTACCTCTCCCCTGTCCTGAGCAACGAGCACATTATCCATAACATCCGCAAGAGCAGTGGCGGTACTACAGCCCCTTCTAAAACCAGACTGGAATAATGGGAGGATGTTATTCCATTCCAGGTAAGCAGTTAATTGGTCATAAACAATCCGTTCCAATATTTTTGAGACGCATGGTAAAAGGCTGATAGGGCGTAGATCCCCCAGCGACGCAGGGTGGTTGTTCTTCGGAAGAGGCTTTACAATGGCTGTTTTCCAGATCGAAGGAAACGTACATTCTTCTATGGATCTGTTTACTATTGCTGTGATAGCACTCAATGTTTGTGGAAGAGTGAGCACCAGCATCTCCAGCGATAGCCCATCCACTCCTTGCGCGTTAGACTTAAGCCCTCTTATGGTTTTCAGTACCACGTCTTCACCCACGATGTGCAGTGTGAAGGTAGATGTACAAAACCTATGATATTCGAAGTAGGTTAGCTGCGATATTGACACTCTGTCGACCCCGGGCACTTCTAAAAAATGTGTATTTATGGCACTAGGATCAGTGAACAGTGGTGGCAACTCTGAGTCTCTCTTTTTATTTGGCAGAATAGTGTTTTTAAGGTTCTTCCATAACTGCTTAGAATTTTTTAATTGGGTATTAATATTATTATTGAAAAAAATTGTTTTTTCCTTCTCGATTGCAGCAGTCACTAGATGCCTCATTGTCTTATAACAATCCTTGAAAGATTCAGAGTTGCGTATCTTATATTTTTTGTGATATAGATCTCTTATATTCATCATCGATCTCACTGTGTCTGTAATCCATGGGTGGGGAGGGTGTTTGAATTTTCTCTTATTGAGTGGAGCATGTAGGTCAAAAAGGGTAATGATGGCTCTTGTGAAATCCTCAGTCATGGAGTCGACACCGTCAGCTGTCAGGAAGCTCCCTGAACAGACAGAGTCAAGATCCGTGTTAAATTGCTCCAAAACGATGTCCTTCAAAGATCTGTAGGTGACCCAGTGCGGCTGCAGCTTTTCTTTTTTTATTTTGAATTCTGCGCATATCATGCCGTGCCCACCAAGGTCCGGAGAGTGTTTATGTGTGATACTGACGACCCGAATGTCTGTGCAGATTACATCGATCAGAGTAGAACTGTGGTCAGTGAAGTGAGTAGGCTCCTCGACTATCTGAATTAAGCCAAATCCACGACAGAAGTTTGACAAAAATCTAAACTGGCTGCTACCGCTGTCAAGACAATTTATGTTAAAGTCTCCCAGGAGGATGAGCCCGTCATGCCTAGGCAGAGATGAAACAGAATCAGACAATCCATCCAGAAATAAGTCCACATCAAGCCATTGAGGTCTGTAGGCTGTTCCAATTAAGATGGTTCTTCCTTTGATTCGGACATTCATCCACATCTGTTCCACTTCCGCTGCCGGAGGATGCTGACATGTGCGTGCATTGATACCCTTTCTCACGTAGAATCCAACACCCCCTCCGCGACCACCACGTGTTTTGTCGGGTCGAGGAATGTGACGCAGGCAGTATCCTGGTACTTTAGGTGCTCTGTCATCACACCCTGGTCTCAGCCATGTTTCGTTTATGGCCATGATATCTGGAGACAGACCCTCTAATGCTACGATAAAATCCTCATGTTTTGTGCCAAGAGAACCTGCGTTGAATAGACCAACTTTGAGATTATTTAGTTTAATCATTTTAAACCTTGTTTGTTAATTGTTCTACTGATCAACTCAATATTTAAAACTCTCTGTGAAAAATATGAATCATAGATAGCATAATTCTGAATGTATTCTGTCTGTGTACTATTTGTAGCCAGAGGGACTGAACAATGTGTAAATATTATATAATTGAGTAAAAATGTAAATCTAATATTTAATATAACTGTATATATATAATTATGTAGTTTTAATATGTCAGTGTTGTAATATAACTTTTTAAGATATGTAGTTGTAAAATTAATATTCTCCAATATATAGCAGATCAAATACGTTTTGTTTTTATTAAATGGCCTCGCACGAGTACAGGTAACGAGAGGATTATTACAATAACATAAAGAAAAAAAAACCTTCAAAGCGTTCTTACGAAAAGTTACATAGTCTGACAAATTTAATATACTAATTATGGAAAAGTAAAAGGACAACGATACACACGAGCTGTTACGACAATGGAAATAAACACAATATATCAATAGGTTGGTATGTTTTAGATCACTGGGGAGCCGGGGACCCCGGGCCGAACGCCTGGACGATGTCCTCGTCTGTACGGAATCGAAACACAGGCTTCCCGTCCCTCTGCTTAGCGAAAATGCGGCCGCCTCTCGTCCAGGTGTAGCGCCATTGCAGCCGACGACTCTCCTCCCGGACGCGGCGAAAAAGCTGACGATTTGGACGGTAGCGGATGCTAGGCCAGCTCGGCGTACGCGCGCAGCTTGCAGCAGGTCGTCACGCAGCTGCCGACGAGCCAGGCGCACCACCATGCGCCTCGGCCGCCCCTCCTTCTCCGCCGGTGTCGGACCCACCCGCTCCGCGAACACCACATCCCGCTCCTCCAGTGTGACGCCCAGCCTCCCAGCGAGGACCGCCACCGCCTGGAACACACTCGTCCCCCTCTCCTCCGGAAGATGACCGATCTCCAAGTCGGAGAGAAGCATTTCCTGCTCCCTGTCGTTGAGCTCCTGTTTGAGTCCCGAGACGGCGCTCTTCAGCTCAGCTACACGGGCGGAGTCGCCCCCATCCCGCCGCTTCTCCACCGCCTCCAGTCGCCGCTCGAGGCCATCCAAGCGCTCGGTATAGGCCGTGAAAGACTCTCGAAGCTTCGCCATCTCCCTCCTGAAATCGCGAATCTCTTCCATGCCCTCCTTGAATTCCCGGAAAAATTCTCGCAGACCACCGACGTCCGTATGGTCTCCTACGTCCTCACCAAATTGACGCGAATCCGAAGCGAGTACGCGATGAGAAGACGGCGACAGCCCCCGCGACGATACTGCCGAAATCTCGGTACCACTTGAGCGTTTCACTGGTGTCTGTCTGTTATCGCCCCTGCGCGAATCCTTTTTGCAATTTGAGCAAACCCAGTCCTTGCTAATTTGGGCTTTTTCAGAAATATTCGCGCAGACCCGATGATATTTTATTAAGCAGTCCCCGCATGTGGCGGCGCCTACCGGCGATAAAAATCTGCCGCACGCTCCGCAGTTCGGCATGTCGATCAAAGGTAATGCCACAGTAGCGGTATCGCTTAATCGTCGCTTGGTATTGTGGTAATGGTCGGTTGCACGGTAGCAACGGCCCACCTGTTCAAAGCACTTTAATATAGGCTCACCACATGCGATGCAATGAATCCCCGCGAGAGAAACGACGTAAGCGCCGTGCAGTCGGTGTCACTTACGCGTATCGCCCAAATACTCCTCTCAGCTGTTGATATTTAGCACACAGGGTATACAGGTTTTTTGTTCACTAAGATCAGATAGAAAATTCAACTTCTAGCACCAGCTTCACCACGGATATACTAGATAATGGATATTAACAAACGTCAATGTATCACGAGTCACAATACACAAATATTTCAGCCGTATTCACTGTTTACATTTACGATTTTTATATAATAGCAGGAGCGTTTTTACACGGTGGTTTTTTAACACGGTAGCCGGTAGAAGATCCAAGTCAAATAGTTTTGTTGAAACTCTTGCAAAAATTGCAATATAAATACCTTGATTTGGTAGATTTTCCAATTTTTTTTTTTGGTAACGCCTGATCTTTTTTCTTAGTTTCTCCTCCTCCGATCTATTATGATGTCTTTTCGGCATAATTATTTTAAATTTTTAAAATATTATTTTTTACTACGTGCAAATGTCGCGCGCGCACGACAAAGAATGATTTGGACATGTGGCGCGACGGCGCCGATAGAGGGGACTGCGTGGGGGGTAAGAGAAGGGATCATATGCTTTCTTTTTCTCTCTTACGCTAAATAACTATGTGCGAGTGAATAAAAACGCGTAGGGCTAACTACATGGTCAATTTTAAATCTTGAGACGAAGACAGGATAATAATTAAATTCATTTATTAAAAATCTGACATAGAAATACTATTTTCTATAAACCACTTTCTAATACATATAACATTTCTCAATGCACAACATTTCAGATGATTAAAACAATTGTAAGCGAACACATCTTTACAATAGAGTTTACTGAAAGTTTCTAAATGAGGTATACCTTTTTTCACTTATATCTACAACATTTTCGTGACCACATATTTCTCGTACACACTTAACTTTTTCTTCGCCTTTTACTATGATTTTATACTTATTTAATTAAGGTTTTATTAGTCTTCTGAATTCTCTATAGTCAATATGACCCTCACTCCATCGGTACCCTCTATTTCTTTCTATCCACCATACATGTTTGCTTTCTTCAAGGATCAGAGTAGAGTATTGTTAATAAAACCTCCTTTTGAATCACAGTCTTTTATTTCCAATATCAATTGTACATTCGCTATTTTTATAAATTATATTTTTTGACGCAATGATGTTCGTCATCCGATGGCCATCGACATAATAACCGTCCGTTTTTACTTTATTATTATATTCCCTCCTACCGTCACCTTTCTTTCTTTTTTCTTTTTCTTTTTTTTTAATATTATATGCCATCCGATAGTTTGTCATAATGCCAAGATTTAAAAAAATATGTGATAGCTAACAGTATGGATAAGGTGGCTTTATCAAAAATATTTGAATATGTTCCGATGTGTCTATGACTAATTCTTTTATTAGAAATTCATTTTTTACGTTTTTGTAGGATATTAAATGAGGAAATCCCACATAAAATTCGGGAGTCCAACCCGATAATAATGTTCAATTTAAACAGCACAAAACAACACAGTTCACGAGAAAGAAAAGAAGCACAAGCACTAAGAATGAAGGATATATTGATTACACACAGAATAGAATTAAATTACAAGAAAAGAATTATATAAAATAGCGAAAGTAAGCAAATTATTAAAGGGTGTTATTTAACGGGTTAGCACAGTATTCACATTTTTGCTAGCAGAAAAATGTATTCTGTCAGTTGAAATATATGATTGGTCAGCAGACCATGGCTAGCAAACAATATCAAATCAATCGACAATTTTTTACATTCTGGACGGCTGTAATTATTTTTTATTAGCATAAAAATCATATAAGCTGCAATGAGTGACGCATGTTAAATACAATTTTGAACAGCACTTAGAGGGAAGCAACTAATCTAATTTTGTGAAGCATATAAAAATAGCAATAATGACTGGCGCAAAATGGGCGCATTCCTTACAAAAATAATGAATGGGTATTTAGAGTAAACTAACTAATTAAATTAACTGCCTCCGTGTCCTAGTGGTTAGAGCGTTAGGCTCTCGATCCGAAGGTACTGGGTTCGATTCCCGGTGGGGACACTCTCAAATATTTCTTTGTGAGTTTTTCCCAGTTTGGTTAGGACATTGCAGGCCTGAATCACCTGATTGTCCGAAAGTAAGATGATTCCGTGCTTCGGAGGGCACGTTAAGCCGTCGGTCCCGGCTGCTACCTACAGTACTCATATAACACTCGCAAAATATCAAAATTCACACTAATTAGCATAAAACAAGTTGTTATCACTGTAATTTGACAGCTACTAATCGCCGCATAGACACCGAATGACAATACACGCACGCGATTGGCTACTAGTATCATGCGACTACTCTTGCTTTGCCCACTTTTAACGTACATTGCAGACTTTTCAATAAAAATGCAAACCAATTAGTTATTCTTCTAACCATGCTTTAAATACGCAAACCGATCAAATGAACTGCTAACCGGACAAATATTTCTTGCTGACCAATCCTGAATCTTTCTGATCAAGTAGTTATTTTGGGGATAGACTGTTTATTTGACAAACACATATTATTTTAAGCTGACTGTATATGATTAAATTACTGATCATTATCAAGATTATTTGCGAAACAAGGATTGCCGATTGTTTTATTTTTCTTGCATACAAAATCTTTAAATGCTGATCAAACGATTAAAATACTGATTTTTGTGGCTAACCAAATTTTTTTATGGCTGACCTTTTAATTACTTCTCATTATTAAATTATTGGAAATGTGACGGTCGTACGCAAGCAAAGCTATAAGCAGAGTAGTTCTTGTTCGGCCGACGGCGCGACGACGCGAGCAGGCACGCATCATCACGAAGTGAGCGCGTGCGACAAGGATACGCATACGCCCGGCGAGCTACGTAATGCGTGACGTCAGTCATCGCCGCTGGTCCAAAGCGCATAAGCGGAGCGTTTCTTCGTCAAATTGTAGGGCGGTTGCCCAAGTATAAAATTGGAGCGGGTAGCTCGCCACATTTTTAAAACATTGCACATCTACTATAATAATATAATTCATGATATTTTACGAACTATATTACTAAGAGGTTTATATTCCACTATGCAATCATTTAAAATTAAACAATATGCTGACGTCTGGTCCGGTATCTCCTTATGGCTCTCTAACTCTAAGCGAATATTAATAACGGGTCCTGTTTTTATATTATCGTTCTGCCTTGAACAATCGATTACAAATAATGGTGCATATTCTCTAAATTGTTAAGCACTTAATAAACAACTTGATTTACGTGAATAATAAGACTGTTGAAAGTTTGCGAATTGTTCATATATTAAAGCATAGTTATGCTTCGCGAAGTCGGTATTATAGCTTTCATATGGATAATAAATAGAATTTAAATAAACCTTTCCAACACGTAGATTACAATGATCAAATTGGAACATATCTTTTGATCCATTATTTTTTCTGTTAGTTTGCAAGCCAAGAATAACATAATTAGGGTTTTCAATCTGAGTAGAAGTTTTAATTGACCATGTATGTTTAGTAGTCTTTGGTAGCATTGGGTATTCGTAAAGATCCCAGTTCCGAAACGTTAATTGAATTGGTTTATCTTTTTCAAAATTTTAAGTAAATTGATTTTTTCTCTGTCAGATACTTTGACTTGAGGAACACGCCAAATTATTTTATGTATATCAATGCTTTCTATTACTTCATCGTTTTCAAGTTATAAGGCATGGAGGTTTGTATTGCTTCGTAATAGAACAAGCTCATGTTTACAATTCGCTATAAATTATTATAATCTTCAGCAAATCCTAGTATGTTACTTAATGGAATTGATGCAGAGAAGTGACCACCGATAGTATTTTTAAACCCTGTATATTCCAACCCCATACTTCAGATATCTTCGATTCGGTTTCATTCATGGAGAGTAAAGATTTCATAGTCGTTGTTATACCAGCATTTTTAACTTTGTCTATTTCAACACCATTTAATTCATAACGTATGTCTTGAAACAAGTACATTAACGCGTTATTAGTAAATTGAAAAGATGACACTTTTTCTTTGGTACTGTTGTCTCCAAATTTGATCACATTTACCACTCCTTCAATATACAAGGTGCTTGCACTCGGAAGCACATATAAGTCTTATTGATTTATCGGTATTCTTATTTCATAATTTCTATTGAAACTTGTTGTACAGCGTGTTTGGTAATACATGTATAATCCCGAAACATGGCCATACAACTAAGCACAAAGAACATAATTAATATGTCAAAAAACAATTTCTCGTAAATTGATCTCGTAGATTTTCATACAAATATTTCAACCCTGAAAGCTTATACGTGCCGTCCCGGCGTACACTCTCTCTCTCTCTCTCTCTCTCTCTCTCATTACCTCTCACTCTCTCTCGTTTTCTAGAATACACTTTGATGTCGCCGACGCGCGCACTTGACTGCGTATGAGTTTACTTGTAATTAAAACAATTTAAGATTAAACAGGTACATACCTAGAGGCAGCGTTCTAATCACTCTCTCAGCTCTCACTTGTCAACATTACCTACACTTCACCTTCACTTCATCAGTCCAAGTTCTGGATATGCCGGCCATCGCATAAAACACACATCTCCATTCGATTCGACACAGGCCGTGTTACTCTCGACGTAAAATCATATCCTCTGTCTCGATGTAATAGGTGTTCGGCCGGCCTTCCTGTATCACACTATGGAATAAACCAGTTGTATGTAACCGATTCACAAGTGCTGCAAAGCACCGTTAAGAAGGAAGACGTCGAGGGTTTTCAGATCTTCCTGACACGTGACGCTCGTCATAACACCGCCGAGCCGCAGCAAGATTATCGTCACAAGCACCAACACACAATATCTTCTCGTAATATTAGGCATTTGAGTACGAACTCATTGCACTAACCGCACACAAACACAACACACAGGTAAACAGAACGAGTATGAAAAACAAACCAAAAGTCCCGAAAGAACGAAAACGTAAGTTGACATTCTAAATTCTGAAAACTCACAAGTACACCGATGAAAGTCTCCGACGCGACTGAAGCGATGACCAAAACTACATAGGTTATTATTGCAACTCGAACACCAATGTAGGTACCTAAATCAAAACTGCACCGATTTAGGGTTCCGCGTCATCAAATTCTCTGTTAGGTAACCTACCTAACAAAAAATCGTTATTTTATTATTTAATTAAACAATGAAATTTCAATGAAACTTATTATACTATTTTTTTTACTGACGAAATTGATAATTAGGCTGTTTACTTATTATTACAATTTTTTTACGCTTTTCACGGTTAAAAAAGAAAAAAAGGCCATAATATTAAAAGTGGTTACCTAATTTAAGACCAAATTATTAACAAAATTATAAGGCATAAAAATTATTGATTAAATTAGAAAAGAAAAGAAATATTATTCATTATTAGACCTTTAATGCAGTTAACTAACCTTTATTTAATTATCATTTAAACTAAGAATAAGCGAGATATTTAGATCATTAATATCATTGTATAAGTCCGTATTTTATTGTTTCGTGAAAATAACACTGCTTTATGAAAAAAGAACAAAACTTCAAAGCAATTAATCTACAGAACCTTACTGCCACATCAGAAACCCGAATTTCTCAAACACATCGTCGTCGATTTTATGTCTCTGTCGCTCCTTCTAGCATAGACTAATGTGAGCAATAGTGCAGATATCTAACTTCAATCAAAGTATTTGCAATTTCTTTTTTATTTTGACTGTATTACTTAGAGAAGTTTTCTTAATAATAGTTTTTGAAACACCGTTAATCACAAGATTGGTGTTCTTTTATGGTTAAAAGTCATTTACTACTAACTTTTTCTTTGTTTTTGAAATAATAAATTACTCTCGGATGCATATTTATTCTAGGCATTTATCTTTACATTTGTGCAACTTCTGTTATTTTTTAAACTACTTCGGCACATGGAGTCGATGACCACATACAACACAACAGCTGTTTTTAGGGTTGTCAGCGTACAGGTTTACTTCGAAAAAAAAAGCTAAATATCTTGGTCATGTGCTGGGTTTCAGACTTAGTGATCACTTTTCTGGGTTCTATTCATTATACCGTATGTGCCATATTCGGGATTATACAGCTATTACAAAACACGCTGTATATGGTTTATAAGAATGAGTTTCTATGCACTCTATAGAGTTGTCATAAGAAGGCGGATTTGTTATATTTAGAATATTCATTTTAACAATCCGATTAATCTCAAAAATGCTTTATTTTGTGGAGTTAGTTTAATATTAGCACAAGAATGTGTGTTCTTGCGAACGGATCGAATACCACTAAACTTCTGACTATGAGATGAAAATTTTTTATTGTACTCAATCATGTTTCTTTATATGTAAGTATACATTCACTTCTTCCCCTCTAAGATCAAAAGGATTATTATAAATGTCTAATATTCTTATGGTGATACTATTGATAGTATCTCTGTTTACTGGAAACTATATAGTATTCTTTGGTATTTCTTTTATTCTATAACCTGGAGGTACCATGGGTGCAAACTCATTCGACATATCACATTCGACTCTTACCACAGTCGTTGATAAGATGTTTGCGGGAAGAACTGATTCATGTAATATATGACTTTTTAGGAGTTCCTTACCATAACCCAACAATTCTCCGAATGAACCATGTCTTACAAAATGAATATCTTTAGTACAGAATATAGTTGTCTTAAGTGTATTGTTATTGCAATATAACTTTAAATCACAATCTTTTACTTTAAACTTTAAAAAATCGTAAAAATCTTGAAGTTCATAAGCTCCTTCAGGAATCTCGACCACTTCATTAGCACTATGGTGAAATTTGTTATTAGCTTAGTGATATTCGGTATAGAATTAAAAGTAGAGAAATGCAATGATGTACATTCATAATCATCATCGAGATTTTAAGTAGGTGAGTAGTTAGTGGTTAATATGGATCTTTTGCCAGTTATAGACAATGTGAAAGACATCGTGAAAATGTATATAAAAAAATCAAGCCCGTCATATATACTAAATTGATCCAAAAAGTTGTGCAAAAATTTTAAACATAAATGTCCACAATTGACGCTATTATATTTTTGATATTGATTATAATTGTAATAAATATCACGATGACCGAAATATTTCAATAACTCTTTTGGTGGTTTTAAATCACCAAAACTATTAAATTATTCACAGTAACTGTTAATTATTGCATACGCTACCCAATGTGTTCCATTATTTTTATGATTATCTAAATTAACGATTCCACATTCTATTGGTTTTGACTAATTTGGTAATCTATCTATCAAATAAATTCCACGAAAATGTGGTATATTTCTAGAATATTTCATTAACTCTATATTAGATAAAGCTTTATTAGGTAGCTGGGAAATTAGTTTTTTGAACTTTTTATAAATAAACCACTGCCTTTTTTATACGGTTTGATGTAAAGACCTTTCCAAATGCAATTGCTTCCATAGTTTTATTATGACGTTCGGATTCTTTTAAATTTTGTTGTGCAGTTTTGTTTTCATTTACCGTTTTCGCAACACCTGCCACACCTCCAGCTAATGCACCTGGAGCAGACAATTCTGCAAAAATGTGTATAAGAGGTAATACTCCTCCTGTCTTTGGAATCGGTATTATTCGCGGTTGACGAAAATGTCAATTTTTGGGAAAACATTTTTTAGCAGCTTTATATGCATACTCAAATTGCAACTGTTTGGCTCTTTGGTTTCATTTTCTTTGAGACTGAATTTTTGATACAATGGTCTTGAATTTTTTAACTCCAGAACCTGTTTTTATTTCAGCTTTCATAACTGCACTAACTAACCATGAAGCTAGTTATTTACCTCTTCCAGCGTCTTTCGAATGAAATCGTTTCTTAGCCATGCTGAATAGTTCCAAGTCTGCTTTATGTCTACTATTTGAATCGGTGTTTGTGTATGCAATATCATGAAATTTGGAGGCTTTGTCTAATTTATTGACTCCTTTATCACCTATGGCTATTCTTTGTTTTAACTTTGTCCCTGGTCCACAATAGTTATATCCTGGTAAATGTAGTTCGAACGGTAAACTGTCAATTAACGTTGACTAGTCCTCCTTCTTGCATATCTGGATATGAAATGACTACAGCAAATATTAATTAACTGTTATATTATGCAGTAATTGAACTGAGATCAATCCAACTGTTTTCACTATTAGGATAACAATTTATTTCCGTTCTTTTTTATAACTTTTTCTATTAAATAAACATCGGGATACAAAACTAATAAGGAACAAAAAACTAATCAGTTTTTTGTAACTCTTTCTGGTAAAACGTTCATAATATAATAATAATAATAATAAATAATAATAAAAATTTATTTCTCTGTATCCCAGTTACAATTTTGTCTTATAGTTAGGCAGTTAAGTATAAATAAGGAAATATAAAGAAAGATGTTTACTCATATTAATAAAATACCTTGTGACACAGGTATTTGTTTTCATTATGAACTGTAAAAAACAATGTTACCGATAGGTAGGTAATATTCGATCATATTTAAGTATGAGAAATTTTAAATTTATTTGACAATAGCTAACATATGCATAGATATTTTCTAAGATTTACTCAAGTAAGTTTTGTATATGTATATACATATACATATTATACCTACGTTCAAATTATTCTTATCATAGTTTTACAACTCTAGTTGTATGATACAAATTTATTATTACAATATTTTGTTTAAATTCTTGTTTCATTGAATGATGTTATTATAGTAGTAGATATGTACAATAAAGCTTAGTTTCTACTCACATTAGAAATCGGACACCTATTTGTAGGTGCTTACACAGAAACACAAATTATAACTAACACTAATTACACAATTTTGTTAAGATTGAACATTCGAATTATGTTTTTCTTAGACACCGGCATATAAAATGTCAGCTAGCTCATTGTTCTGCGCGTTCGTTCATGCACATAGAAGCCGTGAACGCTTGGGAACTACCTACCTCTCCGCTAAATAAAATTACGGCGCGAGATTTATGGAGCTGTAAAATTTATTTTTATACCGTTAAAATACCATTATAAATTAAATACCCATTATAAATTACATACAAATAAAGGTTTCCCAGTATTATCCATGAATCAAAACCAGATCAAAACAAGCAACTGAAAATGTTTTTTTTTTTTTTTAGAATAATAGCATGTCAGGAATAATCTTATTTGATTTTGTCTTAATGTCATAAAATTAACAACAGTACTTCAGTTACAAATCAGGATAGAAACGATGGTGATAACATGTAGTATTTCACAGCACCATGTATCTAATATTTAGAACCCGATAATTTGTTAATTCGCAAACAAACACCATGTCACACATTTTCTACATAACCGACTGTATGATGTAACACTCGACATTTCAAGCATTCATGTCTTAAAATATACACATACACAGAGATTTAATGGTTTATCTTCCATTTCCATTTATTTATCTTATTTCAAATTGAGGGTACACAAGTGCAAGTCCTTTACCTCCCGTTCTAGTATTCACTGTGTGACGGCAAGGTAATGATTCTCGATCCGTGTGATAAACAATATAAAACTGGATATGAGTCGTACGAGAAAAAAAAAAAGTACACGCAAAAGAAACAGACAACATACGTCAAGCAGTTTAGACAAGCATTTAAATGTTCGATTGAGCAATCAGAGTGGGCAAAAACAGAGGAAAAAAAAAACAAAATAAAATGAAAATAACAGTATATATACCTATTGTAGATTATGTGTACATATCTATAGACAATATAAATAAGTAATAAAATAAAATAAATAGATAAAGTAATAAAAATGTATTCATACTAGTTCATATATTTATACTCAGTAATTTTTCAGTCATTTCGTAGTCACACTTTCCTAGATACTCGTAAATTGCCTTTCCACATAAGGACCTTGTTTTGTTTTCTAAATTTATATGTTTATTAATTCTGTTATATAAAAAAGGACTTAAAAAATAAAAAAACTTTGTGCGCAAAGCCAGTTTTGCAAGCTGGAACTTTAAAGACGACATGTGATCTACGATTTGAGTTGTAGTCTCTAGAGTGAGAGTGTTGCTTTAGGATAATTGATTTAATATATAATTGTCTAACCGTTAGTGCTTGAAATTCCGTATATAAAGCAGTTGTTGGAAATAAAAGAGGTTTGAAAAGTATAACTTTTAAAATAGTTCTTTGGGCCCTTTCTAAATTCAACAGTGTAGTTTTGGATGTTCCACCCCATGCAGTGATGCCATAACAAAGGAGAGACTGACACAAGGAAAAATAAACAGTTTTATTTGCAGCTTCACTTTCTAAATGTCAATTTTTTTTAAATACAGGAATAAGTTTGCGTATCCTTGATTTTAAATGATCTATATGAACTTTCCAATTTAGATTCTCATCTATCAAAATGCCTAAATATTTAATACTGGAGACTGCTAAGAGGGTAAGACAATTACAGTTCGTTGTATCGTTACAAATATGTAATTTTAAATTGAATTCGGACGAGGAATGTGTATTATTTGAATTAATTGAAAAAAATATATACTTAGTTTTCTCTAAGTTAAGTGTAAGTAAACTATTATTCAACAATTCCATTATGTATCTAAGTCCTCTTTCAGTATTAAATTTAAGTTCTTTAACAGTCTTTCCTGTAAACAGCAATACTGTGTCATCAGCATACGTAATTATTTTACAATTTTGAACATTTGCATTACATATATTATTTATATATATTAAAAATAGCGTCGGTCCAAGTACTGAGCCCTGTGGCACACCATAACTTATAGTCTGTTTAGAACTATACATGTCACCAATCTTAAGAACCTGTAACCTATTTGACAAGTAATCCCTCAGAAGATCGAGGGGAAGACCTCGTATCCCAATTTCTTCAAGTTTGTGCAGCAGCAAGGGTATCGAGACAGTATCGAATGCTTTGGCTAAATCCAAGAAAACACCAAGACATTTATGCTTTGTATCTAAAGCCTTAACCACATTAGAAACCAAATCATCGATTGCATCAGCCGTAGATTTATTTTGTCTGAAACCGTATTGATTTTGTGATAAAAGGTTATTTGGATTCCAGATATTTAACAAGTCTACAATTAATTACCTTCTCTAAAATCTTGGCAATAGTAGGAAGTAATGATATAGGACGATAATTCGAAATCTCATTCACATTTCCACTTTTGAATATGGGAACAATAAGAGATTCCTTCAACATCTCTGGGAAGACACCAGATGAAATACTTGAATTGCAGATGTGAGAAATAGGCACAGCTAGAAAATCAACGAATCTCTTCAAGAACACTGAGGATATACCATCCTAACCAGCAGAATTACTTTTCTTTAATGAACCAATAATTTTAGTAATTTCATTCACATCTGTTGGTATTAACAAAAAGGAATGCACTGGTAGATCATTATGTTTATGTTGTTTAACCAAATCAACCTGTGTTATATTTTGATTTTGTAAGATCCTCTCAGCAAGACCATCACCGACACCTACAAAATATTCATTTGCCTGATTAAGTGATTCTATTGGAGTTTCCTTAAGTTTTAGAATGTTAGACGATACGTCAGTTAGGGTATTACATTTATTTAAATAACAGACACGTTTAATAGTTTTCCACAGCTTTTTAACATCTTTTTTGTTTTGCTCTAATTCTGAGATATAGTATGCTTTTTTGAGATTGTGAAGTATATTATTGCAAAAATTTCTGTACTGTTTGTATGTTATTCTTAAATTTATATCGTTTGGTTCTTTTTTATGTTTTCGATGCAATGTATCACGGAATTTTATGCAGCGTAGCAATCCTGCAGTCATCCAGGGTTTGATTGTAGACTTTCTGTTTGAAACTTTAAAGTTATATGTCGATCTTGTAATGATTTCTTTCAGAGTATTAATGAACGTTGCAGTGGCAGTATTTGCGTCAGTGATATTTAATAAACTGTTCCAATTAGTTTTATGCAGTAGCATCGAAACTTTACTATAATCTATTTTTGCGCGCGAAGAATGTGTATTTTTCAAATAACAACTATTTGGCACACATGACTGAATAAAAACCGGACTATGATCAGTGACAGCAGTTTTACATACTGTGGTGAGTATTTTATTTCTTGTCTTCACGAAACAATGATCTAGACACTTTGGCCTACGAGTGGGTAAAATATGACTAGGTGTTAGGCCATGTAAAGCAAGTGAGTCCATATATTCATCAGATCTTTGATCGTTATTGTCTTTACTGATATCAATATTGATATCACCGATCAGATATATATTGGGCACTCGTTTCATATTTTGTAATTGGTTATTCAGAGAATTTTGGAAATTGAGGTGTGAAGTGAAAGAAGGTGACCTATAAACACAGACTAGTGAGTAATCATTTCCTATTTGCACCACCAGACAGTCAGCATCATCAATAGTTGGTTCAAATACAGAGATATCCCTAATATTCTCCCTAATGTATACAACGACTCCACTGTTTTGATTCAAATATTTTGCAGTACTAAAGCA
Organism: Diatraea saccharalis; assembly: GCA_918026875.4. Taxonomy (NCBI): domain Eukaryota; kingdom Metazoa; phylum Arthropoda; class Insecta; order Lepidoptera; family Crambidae; genus Diatraea; species Diatraea saccharalis. The sequence goes on along the minus strand of OU893352.1, from coordinate 9,219,861 downwards.
TTTATAATTGTCCAAATCCGGCAAAAAACTGGAATTTTTGAGCCAACATTCTGTCAGCACAATAATGTCGCAATCAATCCTACTCCTCATCAAGAATGTCTCAAATTCATGAAAATTTTTATTTAGACTTCTAATATTTTGCACGATAATTTTAAATGAGTTATTAAATTCAGACCTATGTGATAGAAAAGCACTTGGATCATCAACCAATACAGATTCACCGACGCTGATTTGATCAACGTCTGTGCCAACTCGATCCAGATCATTATCCATTACCGAAATAAAAATCTAAGAGCAAATTTAAAATTTGGTTGATGATCAGTAGTCTAGAGTTGTGAACCTGCATTTGACTGAAAAAAGGCTTCAGTGAGTACAAAATAGGATAAAAATATGTAACATATAAAGAAAATAAATACGTCGTTGCCTCTAAATCAATTTGGCTCAATCGATTACAATATAAATGAAGAAGAGAGAGATTGATACATACAACTAACAAAACTAACGCAAACACTAATAGTAATATCAAAAATATAGCAAAGTAGTTGAAATCAATTAGTCATGCAGAGCGTAAAGCATCAACTTGAGCCTGTAGTGAAACACACGTTGTTAGTTTAACACTGCTTTATTATTTATATTAAATGTACCCTCATACATTTAACAAGTATACCGTACGACAATATACTACATCTTTTCCCTTATAACAAACGAGAAATAAGCTAAAAGTAACAATTAAATAATGAAAACTAAATGATATTATAACATAGATATAGGCACGTACTAGTGGTTCATCAATCTTTATTAGATGTACCAAAAATGAAATTAGACAGCATTCGCGCAGTTCTTTCCTTAGACCTTTCTATTGGAACGTTTGGTGGAGATGGTGATGGTGACGATTGGTTTAGTACTGAGTTATGCGAACTTGTTGAGCTCGATTCCTCACTTTCTATAGTAATTTCAGTCTTCTTTGATTCTTCCATTGTTCTTATTTGTTTGCGCCGACGTCGTACCACTGAATGCGGTATTGCTGATGGATTCATTCTATGTACACCAACTTCAACTGATAGTCCTTTTAACCGAGTATCGGAAGTCTTGCGCACCACCAGTTGACTACATGTGCGACGAAATTTGTTTCCTTCTTCATCCTTTACTATAAATGATCGAGGTTCCTTGGCAGTTTCTACTATTGTAACTGGCTTTCTATAACCATTGCACACTAAAGTGGCCTTATCTCCCACTGATGCTTTATTCAATACCCGCGCCGATTTATCATACTGCTGTTTAATATAAAGTCTTTTTGCCATTAAAGCCTCATAATTTCTATGATTATCAACTGCTTCACTTAATAAATTTGTAGAAATCGGTAATTTTGTTTTCAGACGTCTACCCATGAGCATTTGCGCTGGGGAATCCATTCCGTTTCGAGGTGTAGACCTAAAATTTAATAAACTAATGTGGAAATCTTGTCCGGAATCTATACATTTCTTTAATAAGTTTTTTATTGTCTGAACACTCCTCTCACTCTTACCGTTTGATTGAGGATAGTGCGGTGATGAAGTAATATGACTTACTTCCCATTCACGCATAAATGTTTTGAACTCCATAGAACTGAACGCAGGGCCATTATCTGTTACTAATTCAGCAGGAATACCGTGCCGTGAAAACTGTGCCTTAATGAAATTTATAACTTGCTTACTACTGATGTTAGTTAATTCTCCGACCTCTACATAATTGGAAAAGTAATCTACAAGTATTATGTATTTTCTTTTTCTGTATTCAAATATATCGGAAGCTAACTTATGCCATGGCAAGGGAGGCACATAATGTTGCTTGAGTGGCTGCCGGCGCGATCGAGGCGCATGTAGTGCACACGTCTTGCATTGCCGCACTTCACGTTCGACATCATCGCTCATACCCGGCCAAAATATAACTTCACGAGCACGCCGTTTACACCTTTCTATGCCCAAGTGTTCTTCGTGCACACACTTTAAAATATCATTCCGTAATTCACGCGGAATATAAATACATTGCCCTTTGAAAATCATACCGTCAATATACTGAAGCTGTTCACGATAAGGCCAAAATACACTTATTTTCGCACTAACATCCCGTCTATTCTTGGGCCAACCTTTTAAAATATATTGTTTTAACAATTGACAATCTTCATCAGCCTCTGTCTTTTTTTTAATAAAATCTTTTTTGGTCTCACTAATTGGTACATGCTGTAACATGAAACATGTCTGTATGTCAATTTCTTCTGACACACGATCATGCATAGATTCATTTAAGGGAGCTCGAGACAATGTATCCGCAATATACATGTATTTTCCTGGCACATATTTTACTTTAATATCGAACCCTTGCACTCGCAGCATCATACGCTGTAGCCGAGCTGGTACAGCAACTAATGGCTTACTAAAAAGAGCCTCCAGTGGTTTATGGTCACTGTGAACTGTAACATCAGATCGACCATAGATATATTGTCTAAAACGTTCCACAGCAAATACTATGGCTAGCATCTCCTTCTCTATCTGGGCATACCTACTTTGCGTCTCAGTAAGCGTGAGAGAAGCAAACTCCACTGGACGGTCATTCTGCAGAAGCACAGCACCAAGCGCAACGCTGCTAGCGTCCACTGACAACACCACCGGAAACTGCGGCGAGTATAACATTAACACTGGTGCACTTGCCACCAAACATTTTAATTTATCAACTGCTTCCACGTGATACGGCTCCCAAGACCATTCAACGTCTTTCTTTAATAGATTTCGCAAAACATTTACATATTCAGAACAATTTTGAATAAACTTTGACAAGTAATTAATCATACCAAGAAACCTTTCTAGTGCTTTTCTATCTGTAGGATGAGGCATTTCTAAAATAGCTTTAATTTTGCAATCATCAGGTCTCATTCCATTCACATTGAATTTGTGACCGAGATACGTTATTTCTGATACACCGAACTTACATTTATCACGATTAAATTTAATTCCAATCGTTCCAGCTCGTTCGAATAATAATTCTAGTCGTTTATCGTGTTCTTCTTTTGAATTTCCCCAGACTATTACATCATCACTAAATGATTCCACTCCTTCCAAATCCTCTAAGTATTGTCTAAGTTTTCCGTGAAAAACTTCAGGCGCACAACTTATACCATAGGGTAGGCGCAAAAATTGATATCTGCCAAACGGTGTGCCAAAAGTACAAAGATCAGCACTTACATCATCGAGTTCCACCATCCAAAACCCACAACGAGCATCGAGCACACTGTAGACACTGGCACCTCGTAGTTTCACTGCCAGTTCCGTTACCGTTGGTAACGAAAACTGCGCGCGACGCACCGCACGATTCAAAGGCCTAGGATCTAAACATACACGAATGCTGCCATCCTTTTTAGCTACCAATACGATTGCATTAACCCACTCTGTCGGATGAGTGACTTTTCTTACAACTCCAAGTCCTTCCATTCTCTGTAGTTCCACCAATAACTTATCTTTAAGGCCTAAAGGTATTTTTCTAGTAGGACACATTACAGGTTGCACATTTTTATCAATAACTATATTGTATTTACCTGGTAATTTCCCTAATCCCTTAAATAAATTACTATATTTATCAATATTTATTACATCTATATTTTTTATTAACTTCATAACCATACATCCTTTTAAACCCAATACATTTTGACATTTAAAATCTGCGACAGCAAATGGTAACACATATGTCTTATTTTTGTACAAAATATTTAAATCATTTGTGCCAATAATAGGCAATTCATTGCCAGTAAAAGAACGCACTCTTTTTGTAAATGGCTTAAGACTTTTTAAAGACAACCCTAAAGATACAAAATAATTTTTAGAAATTACATTTAACATTGAACCTGTATCTACTTTAATCGTCAATTTTTTACCATTACACATAATATTTTCAATCCATTCCATAGATGACTTACTCAGTTTATTATCTGCGTTTATGGTATCCACATAAAAGAGTTCATCAGAGTCACTTTCCACCGTATCAAAGTTCAAATTTAATACTTCACGTATTTTATTTTTATGCACACACACACGTGAAAAGTGACCTTTTTTATCACAAGCAAAACACACAACACCACGTGCTGGACAGCTGTCCCCACCAGCACATCGCATGCTGCCGCAGCGGCCGCACAAGCCAGCCGCAGCATGGGCTCGCACACCGCTGTTATCGCGCCGCACCCAGCCAGCCCGACGCCGCTCACGCGCGCGCCTTGCACCGCGCTGCCTCCTGTATCCGACGCCCCGTGATGATACAGCATTCACTTGCACATCCTCCTCACCACCATCGATACATAAACTTTCTTCTTTAGAGATCTCAGCCGCTTGACAAATTTGTATTGCTTTCGATAGGGTCAATTCGTCTGTACGTAACAAACGGTCCCTGACCGTATTATTAACAATTCCACATACAATTTTATCGCGTAATAAACTTTCCTGCAATTGATTAAAATCGCACTGCTGGCTCAATAATCTCAAGGCAGTGACGTATTCATCAATAGTTTCATGGTCATCTTGATTGCGTGTAAAGAATTTGAAGCGCCGAACTGTAATATTTGGTTTTGTACTGAAATGCTTCTCGAACTTTCTCAATATGCAATTGATGTCGTCTTCACTTTCTCCGACCTCGAACGTAAAAGTATTATAGACTTCATATCCCGCAGGTCCTATGAGGTTAACTAACAAGCTCGCCTGAATTTCTTTAGGCTCTTTGCTCACTCCAGAGGCTTTCAAAAACACTTCAAATAGCTTCCGCCATTTACGCCACGACTCTGCCCTAGTAGCCGGGCCACCTTCGAGAGATAATTCCGCTGGAGGACGCGCGTGTTCCATTTTTTTCGTAATAATATTATATTGTTTAACTATTTAAACAATAATAAATCGCTCTTATTAACGATAACAGCCTTATTTTACTATTTAAATTAACCACCGCTGTCACCATGTAGTGAAACACACGTTGTTAGTTTAACACTGCTTTATTATTTATATTAAATGTACCCTCATACATTTAACAAGTATACCGTACGACAATATACTACAGAGCCCTTGATTTCAATACCAGTGCGGGGTCACCTTCAGTTTTTCGAACCAAGATATTGCCACGGGATGTCCAACAGTACTTCACTGTGCCTTCCTTTACCAAATCGCGAGCAGCTACCAATATTTTTTTATTTGTTGTTGTTAGTGCCTCCGAAACATATACAGGTACTATGTCTGTCGCTAGTCCTAGATGACTGGTATTAAGCTTGGCATCCTTGTTCTGCT
>OU893352.1:9080067-9214070 GCA_918026875.4 Diatraea saccharalis | reverse complement strand
GTCTATGATGATGTTTAACATAAACCATATCGCCAACATTATAATTTACAGGCTTAGTTCTTTGGTCGTAATATTGTTTAGCTCTTTCTTTACTGCGTAGAATGTTTTCTCGCGCGATACTACGTGAAATGTTTAATTTATGTTTGAGAATTTTAACAAGATCGTTGTATGTGGCTTCGGGATTAATGTCATAGATAGAGCTAAGTATATGTGGTTTACATCCAAATAATAATTCATGTGGTGCATAGTTGGTGGACTAGTGTATACAGGAATTATAAGATATTAAAGCGGTTGGAAGATATTTATGCCAATCGTTGTGACTTTCATTCACATATGATTTCAAATACTCTTTAAGGGTAGCATGATTACGCTCAAGGGCTCCATTAGTTTGTGGGTGATAAGGGGATGAAAACAAGTGTTTTATCTTAAACAAGGAAGTTATTTGTTTATAAACATCAGCCATAAAGTGGACACCTTGATCTGAGAGGATAGTTTTTGGGATGCCAAAGTGACTCATAAATTTTATAAGGGCGTCTGCGGTTTCTTGGGCAGTTGCCTGTATAATAGGGTAGGTGATGTATAGTAACCTACCCGCCACCTTAAGTTATTAAAGGCGTCGCCTGTGCGCGCGCTCCACTCAGACAGTAGTAATAAACTAACCAGACTACGTATCGGTTGTTTCATTGCGCTTCCTACACTTCAATTGGCGACGAGGATATTTACCCACCGTTTATAAATATCAGGAAAAAAATGTCGTACTTAGGAAATTTATCTAACTTCGATCATAAAAGTTGCGACTGGCCGATATTCAAAAGTAAATTGACGCAGTTTTTGAAGGTCAATGAAGTGAAAGAAGAAAATGAAAGTGCGATTCTTATTACTCACTTAACTGATGATTCCTACCGTCTGTTACGGAATATCGCGTATCCGAGCAATGTTACATACGATTGGTAGAATTATTGGATGGACATTTTAAGACAAAGAGTTGTTCGTATGCAGATAAGGCGAAGTTTTACGGAGCAACAAGGTGCCCGGGCGAAACTTTAGGAGACTGGGCGGCAAGATTACGGGGCTTAGCAAGCCACTGTGACTTTGGTGCCGCCTTAGAAGCAATCATTGCGGATCGCTTTGTCCTAGGCCTGGGCGAAAGTCATGAACGTGATAAATTATTCGAGCAAGATTCTTCTAAATTGTCTCTTTCACGAGCACTGGAGATAGCAGAGCAAGCGGAGAGTGCGAGGGAGGCAAAAATATTGTTTAAAGAAGCAAGAGTAACCTTCAAGGAGGAACCTATTTTTCGTTCGACAAGCGAAGGTCCCAGCAGCAACGGTAGTGGCCGTCGTCGTGCGTTAGATATGCCGCGCTCGTCAACGTATAGAAGTTTCCAGAACGAAACGTTCCGTTGCAGCGTATGCGGTATGAAGAATCATAATAGTGAGCAGTGTCGTTTTAAAAATTACCGTTGTCAAAAATGTGGTGTTAAAGAGCATCTAAAAAAAGTGTGCGGTGTGAAAAATATGTTTACGCGTGTTAACAACTTAGACAACGTTGACGAAATGAGTGAATGCTGTACGGAGTGTCATAATTTTAATATAAGGTACGTTACTAATGAACCAATTAAATTAACTGTTAAATTAGGTAACGTATCTGTATCGATGGAATTAGATTCCGGGGCGGGTACATCCGTTATTTCAAAAAAAATGTATGATCAATTATTTTCATATTACAAATTACAACAATTACAACAATGAAATTTATCTAACTTCGATCATAAAAGTTGCGACTGGCCGATATTCAAAAGTAAATTGACGCAGTTTTTGAAGGTCAATGAAGTGAAAGAAGAAAATGAAAGTGCGATTCTTATTACTCACTTAACTGATGATTCCTACCGTCTGTTACGGAATATCGCGTATCCGAGCAATGTTACATACGATTGGTAGAATTATTGGATGGACATTTTAAGACAAAGAGTTGTTCGTATGCAGATAAGGCGAAGTTTTACGGAGCAACAAGGTGCCCGGGCGAAACTTTAGGAGACTGGGCGGCAAGATTACGGGGCTTAGCAAGCCACTGTGACTTTGGTGCCGCCTTAGAAGCAATCATTACGGATCGCTTTGTCCTAGGCCTGGGCGAAAGTCATGAACGTGATAAATTATTCGAGCAAGATTCTTCTAAATTGTCTCTTTCACGAGCACTGGAGATAGCAGAGCAAGCGGAGAGTGCGAGGGAGGCAAAAATATTGTTTAAAGAAGCAAGAGTAACCTTCAAGGAGGAACCTATTTTTCGTTCGACAAGCGAAGGTCCCAGCAGCAACGGTAGTGGCCGTCGTCGTGCGTTAGATATGCCGCGCTCGTCAACGTATAGAAGTTTCCAGAACGAAACGTTCCGTTGCAGCGTATGCGGTATGAAGAATCATAATAGTGAGCAGTGTCGTTTTAAAAATTACCGTTGTCAAAAATGTGGTGTTAAAGAGCATCTAAAAAAAGTGTGCGGTGTGAAAAATATGTTTACGCGTGTTAACAACTTAGACAACGTTGACGAAATGAGTGAATGCTGTACGGAGTGTCATAATTTTAATATAAGGTACGTTACTAATGAACCAATTAAATTAACTGTTAAATTAGGTAACGTATCTGTATCGATGGAATTAGATTCCGGGGCGGGTACATCCGTTATTTCAAAAAAAATGTATGATCAATTATTTTCATATTACAAATTACAACAATGTTATATTAGAATGTGCTTATATAACGGTCATAAGATATCACCTATAGGTTATTTTAATACACATATAACATATAACGGTAAAAAACAGCCCATTAAAATATATGTAGTACAAAACGGGGGACCACCATTATTAGGGCGTGATTTTATGTCTTTATTTAATTTAATATTGACTACGCGAATAAATAAGTTAGAAAATGATATTAATGTACAAACACTGCTGGAACAATATTCAGAATTATGGCGCGACGAATTAGGAACATTTAATAAGTTTAAAGTGCAATTATTTATTTATTTATTTATTTATTATAGGTACACTGACAGATTACAATCATTACAATAGGTATAATATAGAGTATTATTAAGTTTATATAAGTCTAGACGGCAATCCTTAATAAGTGTACACAACATGATTACAGTGTTGATATCACAAAAAATAAAAAAAAAACAATCACAACAAATTAAAAAAACGATATAAAAATAATAATGATAATAATAATGATAATGCTGCTGTGACTGAAGTTAGGAAAATTTTGCATCCAAAATAATATTGGATACATTTTTTTTATATTGAGAGAAACTTGGGTTAAATATGTCTAGATCGGTATTATTGCGAGTATATTCATTGTATGTCCGGCACATTCTCACCACTGGGTTATAAAATGAAGTGTTATTTTTAAAAATTTGTATTGCAAAAGTATTAGGACGACGAGATCTATATCTTATATTGTTGCTAAACTATTTGGGATATAGTTAATTAAAACAAGTATTCACGGTGGCTTGTATATTGCGAATGAAAGTGGTACACAGGTCCTACCTTATTATATACAATATTAATAATTATCAGATTACCTACATTACTACAATCCTCCCCTCTAAACACATAGATCCATCTGTTGCAAACAATATAGTTTTACAGCTCTGATACATTATACCAACAATAAGAACATGTTCTGATAAAACCAAAAATAACAAATTGTACAAATAACAATAATAGATAAAGCGTTAAACATTTACTTATAACGAGGAGGATTATTCAAACGACATTTACGTATTAACTTTTGTGGAGGTTGAGGGCTTAAGCAGGGCGAAGCAGTTGCGACTGCTGTGAAAGGTGGACTTGAGGTCTCCATCCTTTGTTCAGTCTCCTTAGTGACCATAGTCTGTGGAGGAGACTGCTCTGGTTCACCCTCCACTAGTAGATCAGAGTTGGATTCATTACCCCCTACCAGTGTGACTCCTTCATCTTTTGGTTGTTCCACCTGAACGTCGTTAGAAGTTGGCAAAACGTCTTCTCCGGGAGATGACGGTGCTATTAAAGAACCACGTACTGAACGCCGTCTTAACTGGTCAATATGCCTATGCGTTGTCTTTCCAGCTTTGTCAAGAGTTTTATAGTCAGTAGACCCTAACTTTTCCACTACCAACCCTGGTGTCCACTTAGTACCCCCTTGATATTGACGTATCCATACTTCTTCCCCAGGTTGCAAGCAACGATCCCCTTCAGTGCCTAACTTCCTCTGTCGATACTGAGCTACCTCTACTGTCCTCTGACGGTCTGGCCTTAATAAATCTAATTTGGTTCTTAAGCTTCTACCTAACATAAGGCTGGCTGGACTTTCGCCTGTAGTGCAATGTTCTGTGTTTCGATAATGCAATAAAAAAGTATTTAAAAATTTTTGTACATCTTCCTTTTTCCTAATGGCCTTTCGAATCATTCGTTTTATTGTACGACCCGCATTTTCTGCAGCTCCGTTAGAAGCCGGGTGATAAGGAGCTGAAAAAAAATGTTCGATACCTAAACTTGAAGTAAACTCTAAAAAGTCGCTACTTGAAAACGGTGGACCGTTATCTGATACTAATTGTCGCGGTAATCCCCATCTTGCAAATATTTCTTGTAATTTGTTTATCGTATATCGAGCCGCAGTACTGGGTACCGGATAAACCTCAATCCATTTGGTTCTAGCATCAATAATTACTAGATAAATTGTATCATAAAAGGGCCTCAAAAAATCTAAATGAACTCGGGACCATGGGCGGTTCGGCCACGGCCACGGAACCACAGCGTGGCGCTCCGGAGCGTCTGCCTCCGCCGCACACACTTCACAACTACGACACAATTTTTCCACATCTTCGTCTATGCCGGCCCACCACACATAGCTCCGGGCGATTGCTTTTGTTTTACTAATACCCATATGAGATTCATGTAAATCATCTAGCACTTGAGTTCTACATTGTTCCGGAAAAACAACCCTATGCCCCCACATTATGCACCCTAATTCTTCATATAACTCTTTTTTCCGGTTAAAATAAGGTTGTAATTCCCTAATGTCATTATGATCCGGCCATCCATCCCTAATGTATAGTAAAACTCTTCCTAATAATGGGTCTCGAGAAGTTTGATGTTTAACCGTATTATAATTTAATAATAATGCGTTCTGCGCGAAATGTAAATAAGTCTGTTCGGGCAGGTCGAGTGACGATGAGTCCCCCGTCCCTCCACTTGCCACCGGTAGCCGCGATAAACCATCCGCGCCATTCTCCTTAGTATTTATGTACTCGATATCATAGGTATATGCCGATAGTATAATTGCCCAACGCTGCATACGACTCGCGGCCATCGCCGGAATGCCATACTTGGGTCCAAAAATGCTCACTAACGGTTTATGGTCCGTCCTGAGCGTAAAACGTCTACCATATAAATATTGATGTAACTTTTGCAAGCAGAAAACTATAGCGAGCGCTTCGCGATCAATTTGAGAATAATGTTTTTCCGCATCTGTGAGCGTGCGCGATACATACACAACCGGCCGCTCCTCATCGCCCGTTTCCGTGCACTGTGTCAACACGCCGCCTATGCCTTTCGCACTCGCGTCGCACGTCAACGTAACTGGTTTGCTAACATCATAATGAGACAACACCTCTGCGCTAGTTAAAACCTTTTTAATACTACGAAAAGCCTGTTCGCATTCCCGGGTCCAGTTCGAAACTTTATTCTTTTTAAGTAACTCATACAAAGGAGACAGTATAAAACTTATATTTTTAACAAACTTTGCATAAAAATTTACCAAACCGAGAAACGACCTTAACTGTGATACCTCCACGGGCCTTGGAATGTTCAGAATAGCTGCTACTTTGTCCTTATCCACTTTAATTCCGTCTTTTGAAATTAAGTATCCCAAATATTTAACTTCGTCCACTAAAAATGAACATTTATTTTTCTTTAACTTCATGCCCTGACTTTCCAATCTATTTAGTACTTTTTCGAGAATAATTAAATGCTCTGACCGTCCTCCCTTAGTACCTACGATAACGTCATCGAGAAATACTTCTACCCCCGGAATATCCTTGAAAAGATTCGACATAATACGTTGGAATATACCTGGACTTGAAGCGAGACCAAATACTAATCTATTATATTTAAATAGACCTCTATGTGTGTTGATTACCGTGTATTCCTTGGACTCATCGAGTTCAATCTGGTTGTAGGCCTGAGATAAATCAATTTTCGAAAATAGTTGTGCCCCGTTCAAATTAACTAGTAAATCGTCTATTCTCGGTAACGGATACCTATCGACCAGTAAGACAGGATTCAACGTAATTTTATAATCAGCACAAATGCGCAACCCTCCGTCCGCTTTACGTACCGGTACCAACGGGGTTGCCCACTCTGATGTATCTACCGGTTCAATCACACCATCCCGCAACATAGAATCCAACTCCGCATCTACCTGAGGCTTCAATGCATAGGGCAAGGGCCGCGCACGACAAAATACCGGCATGGCCCCCTCCTTCAATCGCAACTGCGCCCGGCCTCCGGTAAAACGCCCCAGTCCACCACTGAACAACTCCTTATGCCTGTCAATTAACATTTTTACATCATTAACCCATTAGAAGTCACCGTACTCATTTGAGTACACCTATATTTATTGGCATAAATTCCAGAACTCGTTAAGTGTGCGTGGGATACTTTATTATTTTATTTTATTGTAAAACCCTTTCAGTGTATTCATAAATAATAAGTGGGTAGTGCGACATTTTAATAAAAAGTGCTAGTTGAAGTTGTGTTACGGAAACGTCGTCGAGGTAAGTCAACGATTTTAGATTTTTCAAGTAATTGGTGTTTCGAAGTGTTTTATTTCTATTTATTTCGATGCATTAGATGTAAAAGAAAAGTATTAAGAACTGTTAAATAAATCAAATATTACCAAAATAAAACTAGAATCTTGTAAATATAACTGTACTCACTTGAGTACACTGACAACATACAATACGTAACTGTTTTTTTTTTTCAGATAATTTGCAATGAAAAAACAGCAATTTACAGCTCAAACTAGGTACCATGGGCTTCAGGAAGCTATCGAAGCTGTGTTACAGGATAGCGAAGATGACGAATGTGACTTGGCTATCATACCACCTGATCCAAGTGCATTGACCGATGAGGAGGAGGGTGCCGACGAAGATATGGTGATGTGTCCCATACCGCAAGACGTACCTGGTACTATTGAGGTATTTAGGAATCGAGAAGATAATGGTAGCGAGGATTCTGTGCACAGTGACAGTGATGATGAACCACTTGCATCAAAAAAAAGAAGACTTGATACTACCTGCCAATCTTCTTCGAATCCAAACCCATTCTGGCGCAAATGTACCCCTTCATATTCTTCGGCTTTTCAGAGTTCAACAGAAGTCTCTGATAAGAAAAGTGCTATTGGTGAAGAACTAAAGGGCCTCAACCCTGTACAAATATTTGAAAAGATAATGGATGATAATATTATGGATATGATCATATCCAATAGCAAACTATATGCTAACCAAAACAATAGACACGAGTTTCAACTAGATTCCACTGATTTGAAAAAGTTTTTTGGGATTTTGATATTATCTGGCTACCACAAGCTACCTCGAGAACCTATGTACTGGTCGTTAGATGAAGACATAGGTGTAGAATTGGTCAACAAAGCCATGTCGAGACATAGGTTTCGTGATATAAAAAGAAACCTTCATCTTGTAGATAATGACACAGCAGCGACATCGAACGATAAAATGTTCAAAATAAGACCATTGGCCAACAAGCTTATGGAGAAGTTCTTGCAGTGGGGAGTGTTTCACGATTGTATTTCTGTCGATGAATCAATGGTGAAATATTATGGCCACCATCCAGCCAAACAATTTATTCGTGGGAAACCAGTTCGCTTTGGATACAAAAATTGGGTAGCAGCTAGTTCGACCGGATATTGTTACTCATTTGATTTTTACTGTGGAAAATCGCAATCACCAACTTCTGATCCTTTAGGTTCCCGCGTAGTCAAAACTTTGTTAGAAAAACTGAACTGTACCTCAGCTAATCATGAAATCTTCTTTGACAATTTTTTTACGAGCTATGACCTTTTACTAGAATTGAGAAGCCTAGGCTACCGTGCTACGGGAACTGTACGAGACAATAGGACGAAAAAATGCCCTTTGAAAAGCACAAAGGAAATGAAAAAGTTAGAACGTGCCAGTTACGACTACAGATTTGACAAGACAGGTGAAATATTACTGGTTAGATGGAAAGATAATAGTGTGTGTACCATGGCAACTAACTACGATACCATTGAACCTCTTGGAATTGTCAAACGCTGGTGTCCAGTCAAAAAGGAGAAGATAGACGTAGCCATACCACATTTGTTCCAAACTTATAACAAAAATATGGGAGGTGTTGATGAACTTGACCAGTCGGTCTCATCATATAGAATTGCTGTTCACGGAAAAAAGTGGTGGTGGATATTATTTACATATTTGATAGATATGGCTGTTTCTAATGCTTGGCGTTTACATGTAATGTGTAATGATAATCCTATGGATCAACTCATGTTCCGACGTCACATTGCACGATTTTATTTACGCCAGGGTGCACAAAGAAAATCAAGGCAAGCTGCATCAGTTGTTGAAGGGCTACCTCAAGATGGAGTTGGACATTATCCCCGCAAAATTGATAAGCAGCTGCGGTGTGTATTTTGCAGTTCAAGAGTGCGTTGGCAATGTAAGAAGTGCCTAAAGACACTATGTGTTGAAAAAGCGTGTTTTGAAAATTTTCATACTTAGGCGGTCAGTGTACTCAATTGAGTACACCTCAATATTTTCGTGAAAAACAAAATTTTCCATATTTTTTTTAATTTATGTTTTTCTTTGTACTTACTTTTATATGAAAACAAACAAAACGTAAAAAAAATATGTGTAGTTTTCATTTGACCTTTAATGGGTTAATATAAGGTTGAGTAACTTCTTTATACCCTCCCTTATTCAACTTGTTTATTTTACTATAATTACGAAACTGTGGAATTTCTATACCTAACTCAGATAACCATTGTCTACCTAACAACGAAGTAGTCCCTCCATCAATAATAAACAATTCCAAATTCTTACATTTTCCATTATAACAAACAGTTGGTTTGATAACTCCTAACGGTTTTATACAGCTACCATTATAAAATTTAAAAATTATATCGTTATTTTCCAACAATCTAGATTTTAAATATCTCTCATAAGTCTTTTTGCTAATACATGACACTGCTGAACCGGTATCTACCTCCATGTTAACCCACCTATCATCGATAAGAATTTTTAAGCTTACCGGCTTATAACTATTTAAGCTCAGTTGGTGTAACTGTTCCTCAATTTCTTCGGGATTCGAGTCTTCATCTTCGTCTGTCCCTCTAGAGGCTTCCATCAAATTCACTCGTCTTCTTTCTCTTTCCCCCTTCTTCACCACTCGTGGACAGACCCGACGCAGATGTCCCATCTTCTTGCATTTGCTGCACACAAAATTTTGGTAACGACACACCTCGTTATTATGTCCGTTCCCTCCACACGCCGTACAACGCCTGACCCCCGCTTGCCCGTTTGAAGTCCGCCAACGCGGGCGTTCCGCCCGGTAATTTCTCGCCGCTACTGTGTGCAGTCCCGAAGATACCTCGTTAGCTGCCGCTGTGGAACCCTCCACTGTTGCCGCATCCCGTTCCGCTGCTTCCAGTGCAACCGCCAACTTTATCGCGCCGTTATATTTCAAACTGTCTTCCGCGAATAACCGTTGCCGTATGACGTCACTTCAGTGACGTATTGCGCTACTATTTCATCACTCCGCTGCCTTCTTTGCCGAAACCGGTACCGTTCCGCCATTATCGAGGGTTGAGGTTGGAGATGCTGCCGCATTAAGGTGACCGCCGCCTCGTATGTCAACTCCGCTGGTTTCTTAGGGCTCGCCAAACTACTCAACAGTTCGTAGCTTTCATCTCCGATCGCTGTGATTAAAGTTGGCAGCCATAAATTATTTTCTACCCTATTGACTTTAAAATACATTTCCAGTCTCTCCACATATAACGTCCAATTCCCGGAATTGATGTTGAAGTCAGTGACCTTTCCGAATGACATTTTTCACTTTTATCCTCGTCGCCAATAAACTATTTGGGATATAGTTAATTAAAACAAGTATTCACGGTGGCTTGTATATTGCGAATGAAAGTGGTACACAGGTCCTACCTTATTATATACAATATTAATAATTTTCAGATTACCTACATTACTACAGATGCTAAGCGACGAGAGCAGACTCGGTGCATCGATAGCAGAGTGAAGTACTTTGTGGAGTATCAAAAGATCATACCTTTCGCGCCGTGATTGCAAAGAGAGCAGACCAAACCTAGTTAACCTGTCACTGTATTTATCAATTGATCGACCAGGATTCAGTTTACGTGTGAGAAACTTCAAGCATCTCCTCTGAACCCTTTCTATATTATTTATATGCAACACATAATAAGGTGACCAGATGGGGCAACAGTATTCTAATGTACTTCTAATTAAGCTGGAATATAATGTTAGTGTGCTTTTTGGACTCTTAAAATCCTTAGTAGACCGTATTATGAAGCCCAGAAGTTTGTTACTTTTCTTCACAATGTGTTCATAATGTGGCCTAAAAGATAACTCTTCATCAAACAAAACACCTAGATCTTTCACTGTGTGCATTCTATTCAATAGCGTGTTTTGTATATGATATGACCAATTAATCCTGACCCTTTTACGACTAAACGATATAAGACAACATTTGTCAAGATTAAGTCTCATATGATTTGATAAACACCAATCAGAAATTATGTTAAGATCGTTTTGAAGTATCCTACATCGAGTGTCATCATGTACGTCAGTAAAAATTTTTAAGTCATCTGCATATAAAAGAGTAGGACAGGATAAACGGTCGATCAAATCGTTTATAAAAACTATAAATAATAATGGTCCCAGATGAGAGCCCTGAGGGACCCCAGAGGTGACAAGAATAGAAGTCGATGCATAACCTCTTACTGTAACAAGTTGACTCCGATTACTTAAATATGATATTATCCATCTCAATAGGTTGCTATGAATACCGTAATGTGAAAGCTTACGATATAGGAGGGTATGATCAACCTTATCGAAAGCCTTGTTGAAATCTAAATAGACAGCATCCACTTGGCCTCCTGAAGCAAAAACTTGACAAAGGTAATTTTTGAATACTAATAAATTACTAAGAGTTGATCTATTCCTCACAAAACCGTATTGATTAGGTGATATGTAACGACTAATGTGATTATATAGATAATCATGTATCAAGGATTCAAACAGTTTCGCCAAGGTCGAGAGTATACTTATAGGCCGGTAATTGTTACAACTTGATCTGATACCCGACTTAAATATTGGTATAATGTGAGCTAGTTTCCAACGCGCAGGAAATGTACCAGTTTTGATAGACTTATTAAATAGAATTGAAAGAGGACATGAAAGTTCTTTGGAGCATTCCTTAAAAAATCTTGGGGGTATACCATCAGGACCTGCACTCTTTGAATCGTTCAACTGTTTAATCTTTTTCGATATATCAGTCGAATCGATCTCGAAAGTATGTAATGTATCATTGAGGTTAAGAGGCAGATCTAAGGGGCCACAAGGTTGAGATGAAGGCTCATCATAAACTGAGCCAAAGTAGTCTGAAAAGAGCTCACAAATACCTAGACTATCAGAAGAAGTTTGGTTATTAAATGTCATAGTATGTGGAATGGCTACCCCACCTCTTCTATCATTTACGTAGCGCCAAAACATCTTTGGATTATCCTTTAGCGAGTCTTCAACTGAGGACAAGAAAGTTTTATAACAATCAGCTACAAGCATCTTACATCTAGTTCGAAGAAGAGAAAATGCATCATAATCTCTGGGATTAGCAAACTTTTTATAGCGTTTGTGGAACTTTCTCTTTTCAATAATACAACGAATAAGTGCTTGATTGAACCAAACGGGATATTTGCGTGACGCATTTTTAACCAATGGTGTGTTTTTCGATATTATGTGTTCCATTACAGAATAAAAAGCGTCAACGCAGTCATCAATATTGTCCAAGCTCAACAGACTGTCCCAGCAAACATCGGATAATTCCGATCTAATTTGGTCATACTTGCATTTATTAAAGTTGTAGCGCCTATTGTAGTTAGACTTCAAAGACTTGTCGATGTTACTGTAGTCAATGTCTATGCAATACGCAATATGGTGAGAGTCTACTCGGCACACAGGTGTAGCTACATCAACTACAATGGCCGAATCAGACAAATTTGACATAACAAGATCCAAGAAACTGCCGTTATTATTAGGGATGGTGTTATATTGAGTAAGGTTACAGGTATTTATTGTTTCGGAGAGCAAAACAGCTTTACGATCTCGTGGATGAGTCGGTAACATTATTTTGGAATTTACCGGTATCTCCCAGGTAATATTTGTCGTGTTAAAATCTCCCAGTACTATAAAGTTATCTTTAAGTGGTAACCCAAGTATCACTCTTTGACAATTATAATGAAAAGCAGCAATGTCATCAACAGGTAGATCAGGTGGCAAATAACATAAGCATATATGTAATGAAGGTCCACCAAATTGTAATGGAAGTACAGTAATCCAAATATCCTCAACCCTACTCTCCCAAGCTGTGCGTCTAATTGCATTTATATCACTTTTTACAGCTAATAAAATTCCACCACCGCTAGTTTTCTTTGAGCAACCGCTTTCGCGGTCTCGTCTGTGAACACTGTATCGCGCATCTATAGCCTCACAATCAAAAACACCACTATCGAAATTTGTCTCAGTCAGACATATTAAGGCATAATTGCTAATTATAACATTCAAAAATATATCTTTCAATTTAGATCTAGCTCTACCTAGGTTCTGATAAAATAAACTAAACATTATCGGCTTATTAAGTCCACAAATCACGGACCAAATACCTTATTCTTAAACCTAAGTACTACCAAACACAACTATTCAACTCAACTTCTTTAAAGAGTCTTCAATCTTTATAAGCACCGCACTACTAGAGTCATTCCTGCGTACATAGATCTGACCAAACTTAACCCATACATACTTATACTTCAATTCCTTAGCCATTCTTCTAGTTTCAGCATGTAATGACTTTTGTTCTGGGGACAAATGTTCGGTGACGTAAATTTTACACAGCTCGCCGGAGTTAACGCCCAGGTCCGAAGACATCAAACCGCGACCAGAGTGAGCTTTATTATATCTATGAGATGCTGATAACACTAAGTCCCGAATGCGAGGTGTAGAGAAAGTAACTACAATATTTCGTGGTCTGCTGGTGGTTTTATTTAGTTTCGCCACTCTACGGCAAGAGTTGATCTGGCTATCTTCCATTGGCACTTTAATGATTTCGCATAGTTTCATGAACAATGACAATACATTCTCGTTCTTATGTTCCGGTACAGCTTGTAATTCAATGTTACAGTTGCGCGACATCTTTTCTATTCCAGCAAGACGGATGTTGAGCTTATTTAATTGTAACTGAAGTTGAGCATTTTCACTCTCTAGTTGTTTTATAATATTAGCATGTTTTGTAATCTCCTTACGCATTGACGACTGCTCAACACATATAAAATCAGTAGTGACGGTGAACTCATCCTTGACAGTTTGAATTACAGAATCCATTTCATTTTTGACTATTTCTTTAATATCATTCGACAACGCCTTACGAAAAGACTCCATAAACAAAGATGTATGCAGTTTATCATCAAGAAGAGCACTTATCTTATCCATCGTTACTTCATCACATTTAGCGATCTCGCCAGAGGTTTTAATTGAGGACGACGGAGGTGGCGATATAGTAGTGCTGTTGTTAGACACATCGCAGGACATATCCAGAGAATCATTTGAATGCACCATCGAAACACTTGCTCGGATGGGTGTGTTATCATTCAAACGTGTGGTACGTCTTGTGACGTTGCTACAAGTTGGACATATCTAGGACACTTTACATTCCTTAGACAATGCAGTAAATGTTTGTCTCTCTAGATTAAGGCACTGATAATGAAAACTGCCGACACACAATCTACACTTCATAAACTCTTTAGTACTTAAGGTCTCATTGCAAGCATTGCACTACATTATGCTAAAAGTAACCAAAAAGCAAAGCCGAGCAATAATCGCACCAAAGCTCACAAGTACTACAATAACAACAGTTAGCGGGAGTGTACAAGCGGCGTATGAAGTAATATGATAGTTCTTGTTACTTACAACGACTTCCACTGCCCATCTGTACCAATAGTAACACAGCTATAGCAGCAATGTATGCAGAAACTGGTAACTAATTTCAATCGTTCGCAGCGTGCGACCGCAGCCCAATGGATAACCGCGCAGGTTCCTCTCAACGAACGGCGATCGCACCCGAGCACACAACGTCAATTTGCAATAATGTTTTTTCACTATTTTCACTAATGAGGTCTTCAAGTCAGCTCGGCGAAGCCCTGAGAGCAGCGGGGCGAAAACCGGGGCTTCGGTACAAGAACAAATCTTCAAACAAAACTTAGAAAAAAAGCAACAACACGTGCGTGTACAATGAAAGCAAAATGATGAATGTTGAATTTAAATTTAATAATTGCATTTAAAAGAAAATTCAACACCAAAATTTTTTAAGCCCCGCACCGTACCATTTGCTTTAAAAAATAAAGTCGAACAGGAGTTGGATAGGTTAGTAAAATTAGGGATTTTAGTTCCTGTTACTCATTCCCAATATGCCACACCAATAGTGCCTGTTCTTAAAGAAAACGGAAGAGTCCAAATAGCTGGCGATTTTTCTGTTACACTGAATAGAGACCTAGTAATTGAGAAATATCCACTACCCCGCATTGAAGAGGTATTCGCTAAGATAGGGGGAGGGGACCGTTACACTAAAATAGATCTAAAAAATGCATATAACCAATTTGTTCTTAGTGAGGAGAGCCAAATGCTCACTACCATCACAACATCGAAAGGGTTGTTCAAATATACGCGGTTAGTGTACGGATTAGCAAACGCACCGGCTATCTTTCAAAGATCAATGGAATCTCTTCTGTCGGGGATAGAGGGCGTTAGTTGCTGGTTAGACGATATTTGTGTAACGGGGCCGAACACTAGTATTCATTTAAGCAGGCTTCGGGAAGTTTTGAAAAGATTAAGTAATGCCGGTCTGCGTCTACAAAAAGAAAAATGTATTTTTTTTAAAGAAAATATAACTTACCTGGGCTACCTGATAGATAGAAATGGATTACGTACAAACCCGGATAAGGTATGTGCTATTTTAAAAGCACCAGAACCCACCAACGTAAGTGAAGTTAAGCGATTTTTAGGTGTCGTAAATTACTATAGGAATTTTATTCCAAACGCATCGTCATTAATAAGTCCGCTCCATGAGCTTCTTCGTAAAGGCGCGGAATGGCGATGGGACATGCCTCAAAAGCGTGCGGTGCAGCTAGTAAAGAGGGAACTTGCTTCCGAGCGAGTATTGGCTCAATTTGAACCATCAGCGCAGTTGGTGCTGGCCGTGGACGCCGGACCGACAGGGTTGGGTGCGGTGCTGTCGCAGCGGGCTGCAGACGGCATCGAGAGGCCACTCGCTTACGCTTCTCGCTCGCTAATGCCTAGTGAAAGTAATTACAGTCAAATCTAGAAGGAAGCGACTGCAATCATATTCGGGGTGAAACACTTTCACCAATACTTATACGGCCGTAGTGAACCATTTATATTAAAAACTGATCATCGCCCTTTAGTTTCTATATTTAATAGTTCAACGGGTATATCAGTCACAACGGCATTGAGACTTCAAAGATATGCCATAATATTGTCCGCATACAATTATATAGTTCAATATACGCCTTGTAAAAATAATGAGGTAGCGGATTTTTTTTCCCGCGCGCCGGTACATTCAGGAACAAGCGAAATTGATTACACTGAAACATCATACATGTTGAAATTTCTAGATACGAAATCTCCTGCTGTAACCCTTGCTTATTTAAAACAAGCTACCGCGTGTGATAAAACCATACAAACTGTTATTACTTATCTGAATAACGGATGGCCGCGTAAAATTACGTGTAGATCCATTTTGCCCTATTTCCTATGTAAAAACGATTTACAATATGAAGAAGGTGTTTTATTAAGAGGGCACAGGGTAGTAATTCCGAGTGAACTTACTCAATGTATTTTACGGGAGTTGCATTCTACACATTTAGGCGTTATTAAAACAAAAAATAACGCGCGTACTAGGTTCTGGTGGCCGGGCATCGATAAAGATATAGAACAGTGTATAGGCGCGTGCGACGTGTGCGCACGAGTGAGACCGAACCCGCCGCGCGCGCCCCCCGCCCCCTGGCCACAGCCAGCAGCACCGTGGCAGAGAAACTATTTGGTGGTGGTAGATGCATATAGTAAATGGTTGGATTGTATATATATGTCAGACGGTACTACTACGGGGGCCTTAATCGTTAAATTAAAACAATTGTTTTCCATATTCGGTCTACCGAGGACAATAGTTTCGGATAATGACGTAAAAATAAATTCAGTAGAATTCAATGAATTTTGTTCCAGTAATGGTGTAAAACATATGACATCTCCGATATATCATCCATGTAGCAATGGGCAAGCCGAAAATGCCGTTCGAACATGTAAAAAAATGTTAAAATGTATTTTAAGTGAACATTTAACCCTGCACATGGTACAAGAAAAATTATTAGGATATCTGTTCGATTATAGAAATACAGTTCATTGTGTCACGGGAGAAACACCCGCTAAGTTAATGTTCGGACGGTCCTTAAGATGCCGTTTAGACCTGTCACTGCCGTCAGATCAATTAATTTCTAGGCATAATAATGATTTAAAGAAAGGTGTATTAAACTGTAGAAAAATAGCAATCGGCGAATATGTATGGACACGTTGTTTTAATGGCAGAAAAGAAACTTGGCAATTAGGCACTATTGTAAGCATGGTTGGGAAGAGAATGTTTAAAGTAAAATTGAATGACACAGATAATATTTGCATCAGACACATTAATCAAATAATAAAATATACAGGTAATACCACCAATATAGAAAGTGAGTTGCTTAAACCATTGTCTTCACAATACAATGAAGGAAGTGAGCCCAAGGGGGTCCACCACACCTACGCACCTATGCCACTATCAGCTCAAACTAGTGATATAATTAGTTGCGAAGGAAATAGAGATGGCCCCGATCAGAGTGGTGAGGGACGTGAGGCTGGGTTATTGAGTGCATCGGATTCACTCGCAAATGTTGAATGGGAAATAATGCCGCCACCGCCGCCGGTAACTGCGCCGCCGCAGATTGATCCGATGCCGCCGGTTGATCCGCCGCCGCCGGTTGATCCACCGGCGCCGGCTGATCCGCCTAACCACGTCATACTCCAAGCGTCCAACACTCGCCAATTAAGGCCCAGAAAAAAAGTAAATTATAAGTTTTAGTTTTAAGAATAGGTACCTATTCTAAATTGTACGAATAATATAAAAATAGAATTTCTTTTGTTACCAGAATTCAAAATAAGGGTGGAGAGAATGATGTATAGTAACCTACCCGCCACCTTAAGTTATTAAAGGCGTCGCCTGCGCGCGCGCTCCACTCAGACAGTAGTAATAAACTAACCAGACTACGTATCGGTTGTTTCATTGTTTCATGCCTTTCCAATAATATATTTCTTTTAATTTATTATATAGGCGGGCGGCACCCATGTGCCCACCAATTGGTGAGTTATGATTATCTTTAAGAATAGTTGGAACTTCACTGGGAGTGGGGTAAATTATAGCATTATGATATAAATTAACTTTAATGTTAGTTCTGTGAAAAATAAAATAAATAATTTCATATATGAGCGTAAATTGCAGTCTGTCATAGGGGTTATTGAAATCTGAGATAGCTATCTCTTGTATGTTGTTGTGAAATATAATGAGATTATTTCTAAGTCTTTTTAGTGACTCAAATATGTCCTTGTATGAAGCAGATTCATAATGGACCTTGGTGAATAAAAAGAAATAAGTTTTGTTATTAAATTGAACAGAGGTTGATTCGTTTAATTCCTTTACAGAGTGTTCAAATGATTTTCTATTTTCTAGAAGATTAAGAGTAGCGTCGCAATAAGGATTAGAAAGATCTAAATCTATAGATGTTGGACAGATGATATATGAGCATGGACTGTCTAACAGACTTTTGTTATTGAGTTATTGAGTATCAAAGTTTATAGGTGTAGATCGTATTTTCAAAAAGTTATTATATGTAAGATTATCAGTTGCATCAATATTATTAATATTATGGATTGGAGGACGAGATAGTGCATCTGCGTTTGAGTTCATTTTGCCTGCTTTATAAATTATTTCGTAATCAAATTCTTCCAGCTTTAGACGCCAACGGACTAACTTGGAACTGGGATCTTTACAATTAAAAAGCCAAACTAAAGGTCGGTGGTCGGTAATAATTTTAAATTTACGGCCATAAAGGTAAGGTCTGAAAGTCTTAGTACCGAATATAATACCTAATAGTTCTTTTTCGGTGGTACTATAATTTCCTTCAGCTTTGTTTAACGTTCTGGAGCCATAAGCGATAGGGAGATCTTTTCCTATTTCACCTTGGGATAAGACAGCACCAAGGGCATAGTTTGATGCATCTGTAGTAAGTATGAACTCTTTTGAAAAGTCGGGGTATTGTAGAATCGGAATTAGTCAGCATGGATTTCAAATTATTAAATGCTGAATTTTATTGTTCAGTCCAATTAAACTCGACGTCTTTGCGTAGTAGAGATGTTAATGGTTTTGTTATTTTAGAAAAGTCTTTTATAAATTTCCTATAATATCCTAATAAACCAAGAAATGATTTGATATCCTTAACGTTTTTAGGAACAGGATAATAAGAAACGGCTTTGACTTTATCAGGATTTGGGGAAACACCTTTGTCTGTGATAATGTGTCCTAGGTAAGCGACTTCATTTCTCAAGAATTCACATTTATCTGGTTGCAACTTAAGTGTATGTTTTCGGAGAGCATCGAAAACAAATTTCAGTTTCTGAATGTGGGACATTAAGTCATGGGAGTAAATAATAACGTCATCGAGGTAAATAAAGCAGTGGATGCCTTGAAGTCCTGACAGAACTGTGTTCATTAGTCTTTGAAACGTGGCTGGAGCATTTTTCAAACCAAATGACATGCGAGAATATTCGTAATGTCCGTTAGGAACGGAAAAAGCAGTTTTGGATGCGTCATTATCATTTATTTTAATTTGATGAAAACCAGAAGCAAGGTCTAATGTACTGAAGTATTTACTATGTCCCAATTGATCTAATATATCGGTAATGTTTGGTAGGGAATAAGCATCTCCTATAGTAATGTCATTTAATTTTCTATAATCGACCACTATTCGCCATTTCTTTTGTCCTGATGCATCCTGTTTT
Organism: Diatraea saccharalis; assembly: GCA_918026875.4. Lineage (NCBI taxonomy): Eukaryota > Metazoa > Arthropoda > Insecta > Lepidoptera > Crambidae > Diatraea > Diatraea saccharalis. The sequence goes on along the minus strand of OU893352.1, from coordinate 9,194,582 downwards.
TTTGGGACGACCCAAATGGGAGAAGACCATGGGGAATTAGAAGGCTTTATTATGTTTTGATTAAGCATATTTTGAATTTGTTTATTGACTTCCTCTTTATGACATTCGGGATATCTGTACGTTTTAACGTGAATCGGTCGATCACTAGTTGTTTTAATTTCATGTGTAAGAGTAGTAGTACATGTTAGTTGGTCTCCGTCAATGTGGATAAGGTCTGAGTATTCAGAACAGAGTTCTAGGAGTGCTTTGGATTCTTCAATATTGAGATGGGAAGTTCTGATTTGTTTTTTGACTTGGTCAATTCTGTTTGATGAAGAAATTGTGTTTATTATAGATAATGACTTAGAATTCGATTCATTTAATATATGGCAAGAGTTTAGTTCTACACTAAGAGAATGTATTGTGATATCATTATTGGTAGTATTAAGTATGGAGACGTTAACGTGTTTATTTCTTTTAACTGATACGAGGCAACTGGATAAGTATACACCTTGTTGTAATTCTTTCTTATCTATGTAGCTTAATTGGATATTTGGATTTACAGCTTCGCATTCAATTATCATTTCGGATCTTGCTGGTATTATATAACGGGGCTTGGTAAAATGGAGCTCAATATTATTGTTGTTTATTCTCAAACGACTGTTTTTATAGTCTATATTAGAATTATATAACTTAAGGAAATCATTTCCTATTATGCCGTCGAAGTTAATTTCGACTGAATCTGGAATTAAATGGAATGTACTGTATATTGTTTCTGAATTAGATAAGATAATATCTAATTGAAAATGACCGAAACTTACTGAGTGTTCAGAATGTTTAGCTATGCCTTTGAATTTTATTATTTCTTTGACTAAGTTAGGTTGGTTATCTAGGGATGATTCTTTTACGAGAGATATAGTTGAACCAGAATCTACAAGAAGTATCAAAGGTTTGGTGGAATATTGGGTATTTATATATATGTGAGGTAGGTGGATATTAGAGTTATAGTTTATTTCGTGAATAGGTAATAGCTGTGAGACAGATATAGATAATGCTGTTAAGTCAGTTGGATTTGGTATCGTTTCTGTCTTAGGTATTTTATTTTTATTGAAATTACTTTTTTTTTTTGTTGAAATTAGTATTTAGAGGACTTTTCTTTTGAGAGTTTTTCTTTATCTTTTTATTTTTCATGAAATTGGAAGGTTTATTGTCTTGATGAAGATTAGTAGAATTAGCAGATTCTGTAAATTCAGTGGATATAGTAGCTTTAGGAGTGTTAGTGACGGTGTATAGACTGGATTTAGAAGAATCAGTGACAGTAATGTTAGAGTAAGTGGATATGGTAGGATTTAGTGACACAGCACATTTCTTAGCGTTGTTAGAGTTAGTAGACTTATTGGATTCGGTGGAGTTAGTAGATTCAGTGGAGTTAATAGATTAAGTGGAGTTAGTAGATTCAGTGGATTTAGTAGATTCAGTGGAGTTAGTAGATTCAGTGGAATTAGAAAGAGTGCTAGTAGTTGAAGGAATTCGGTTATTGGCATAATCGATGGCGTCGGTTTGGTTCGACGATTCCGTGTGACGACGCTCAGGCGGAACCCTAATTAGTTTAAAGACTCAGAATTATTGGAATCATTAAAGTACGGTTGCGTATTATTGTCGTTATAATTAGTATAGGCGTTATGTTCGCCTGATATATTATGTATTTGTCTATTCTGATTTTGTCTAGCATTATTATATTGTCTTTTCCTACAACCTTTTATATCATGACCAGGATGCTTGCAGTATCGACAAATGTTAGTTGGTATTTGTTGAGACGTAGAAGGGTTGTTGTAAGAAACCGCGTGGATTGGCTGTTGTCTATTTAATAAACAATTCCTATCAATATGTCCTATACGGCCACAGGTTCGACATCTAGGTCTAAAATCGGGTCTGTTTTTCATATCTATATTCTTGGAAGATTGAACAAGATTATGTAATTTTTCTTCTTGTACAGCTAAATTAATGGCTTCGTTTAACGAAGTAGGGTTTCTACAGCGTAATATGTTTGAGATATGGCTAGGAACTCCTAATAAAAATGTGTGTAAAGCTAAATCTTCCGTATTTGCGATACGTCCTTTCAGTTCACTCGAGTCTGTGGTAGAATGTGTAATATCAGTTTGTAACCTAGTTAAGTATGTTTCTAACCATAAGCTATACTGTGATACCGATTCATTTTGTTTCTGTTTACAAGTTTGTAGGTCTAATAGTAAATGATCCCTGTGTTTGGTCTCCCCAAATGTATTTTTAGGAAAACATTTTAGTTCGTTCGAATAACTTTAGTGAACAGGCCGTTTCAGCTTTCCCTTCCAATTGCGATAAAATGTATTTAAATAAAATATAGCTTTGTGTACTGGACGCGAGGTTTAAAGCATTTTCGCAGTTACGTAAAAATGCAGATAGTTTATTTCTATCTCCATCAAAAGGTTTTATGAATTTAGTGAGAAAATTTATTGAAGTGTTTTCTGTTTCTCCCGGTACAGTTAAGCTAGAGACCCCTGAAAGTTCTAATTTTACTTTTTCGTTGGCCATGATTAGTAGAGAAAGAGAAAAAAAAATAGATTATATATAATATTAAAAGAGAGAGAGAGAGAAAAAAAAATAAGAACCGAGGATAAGTTGAAATTATTTTAGCGCACTCACAGAAACAATATCGCTGTCATTTGTTGACTCCGCGTTTTCCGCAGCAACAATAAGTAGGTTACACGGCGCGGGCAGCGCGGCGGGTTGCCGGCTATCCGGTGTTGTGTAATGTGCGATGAAATATCGCGCTATAAAATAGCGCGATTGATGCGAAGTCTTGGAATGGTCGGTTGTTCTTCTAATTTGTTGTGTTGGGCAGAGAACCCTCGGGCACAATCAGTAGAGGTGACTCGAAGTAAGGAGTAGCGATACGGCGGCGGCGGTGGTGGTAACTGACACTACTATGTCAGGGAGACAGGTGAGTAGCAGTTACGACCAGGCTTGGAGCAAACCCACGGAATGGGATTCAGCAAGCAGCAGTGATCCAGGTCGTCGTCAGGAGTGGGCGACCAGCAGGGACTAAATCCCCGTTTTGTTCTGACACCAAATGTTACACCGTGCACGAACTTTAAAAAAAAAAATAAACTTGTATTCCCGCACTGTATTTATTTTATATAATAATGTTTATTTATTATAAAAGTCACTGTTACTTTTCGCCTTTACCACTACTTCTTATTATAGATGATTTAAAGATTTCGCGTCGCGGAGACTTGTTCTAAGAGTTTCCTTGCTGAAAGCCAACCGGCAGGCAGAAACCGGGTCCGTAGTTGGGCAGCAATTCCACAATCAGAACAAAGACTAACAAAATTATTAAAATTGCGAGTTTTTATACACAAATATTGCTGATGTCAAAAATCAATAAATGCTATTTGGTAAAAGTGTATTGTCCCTAAGTCAGCAACATTCGTGTAGTAAGTGGGTTGTAACAGTACGAATTAACTTAACACATGGCTCAACGTCCGCCGTCGACATGCAAGATCAGTAGCAAAACTGTACGTGTTTTTGTGATTTTGAAATTTTAATTTTAATTTCAAGAAGATGATTTAATTATGAGTACAAGATTTAATAACTGATCATAGTTTTTTAAAGTCTTAATTTCGAAAGCACAAGTTATTTGCACGTTTCACTTAGCACAAAAGTAATTTTAGCCAGATTTCATGTTATTTTGTACAAATACATACTAGGCATTTGATACATATCGGGTAAGAGATAATAAACGTATTTTTAATATAATTATCGTATTTATGTCTTTTGTTGCTGACTAATATACCCTATTCATTCATTCACCATACGTAATATATAAATATTATTGAGACTTGATGTAGTTTTGTTGTTCAGTTCAACAAACAACTAATAGCAACAAAACTAACTTACCTAGTTGTTATTTATATTCAGAACTTTTGTTAAATATTATAATGAAAAATTCCTAGACCTACTATGACATAAGTATTTTATTTATAACAACTATTTGGCGGTAATATATTTGTATACCGTAGCTTAATGCCACTTTTAATTATATCACAGCATTAATTCTATTGATTTCCATAAATAAAAAAAAACTGTGCTCACTTCCATTATGTTAGTTTCCATTTTCCTCTATGCAAATAAAAAATAAATTTATTCAAAGATTACTTTGTAATAATCGAGTTGCGTTTGCATAACTCGAACTAACTAATTTTCAACTCGATATTAATCCGAGTTATCAGATTCAAAACAACACTGACAATTCTATTCTCTTTGGTTTAACTCCATGAATTGACGTTTATATCCAATAATTTGTGCTGCCATCTAGTGACATAAAATTTGGTAGTTTCTGTAGTCATTGAGAAGTGTGAATTTTAGGGGCTACTTCTGTTATAATTAGTCTTATAAATTAACTTTTTGTCTGAGACAAAATTAAGAATCAACATATAATTATGATGTAGTTTTTGTCGTTTTTAATTACAGCTTTCTTGCAAGTTATGTCTGTACAAAACCAACTGAAAGTTAGTGATTTTTGGTTAAGGAGAACACAGGAGCGGGGTTGTGCGGCCTATTCTTGGTTTTCACGGATTTAGATTTTAGTTCAGCTTTTATGACAAATGTCCGATCTAATACAAGAAGATGACAACCCTGCCACGCCATTTTTCGGAATAATTGCTGCACTAGGCGACCAGAAGTTTAGAGTTTAGGCACCTTTCCGTGCACTATTTCTATGTGGTATTGCGTAAATGATTATTTGATTGTTCGGGGGAAAAAAGTTTTGTTATAGTCGTAGGTCGTTCAATTTTTGACGGATCATGGATGTGTAAAAATTAAGGATTTAGGCGCCTATTACACTACCCAATCTATCGGGCCCGATCCATCGGGTACACTGTAAATTGGGTAGTCTAATCGCAGTTAGAGAGTTAGGGTCCCGATATCGGGTGAACGTGGGCGCCCGATCGCCCGATGAGAGTTAGGGCCGATTTATCGGGTAATGTGATCGCTGTTAGGGTGTTAGAGCGCTCAGTCGGTTGTTGTGCAGCGTGCGTGTGAGACGTCAGTGAACGACAACGAAATTTGCGAACAGACAAAAATGTCTTCTCAAAAGGAAAAGAAATAATATTAAGTGTAATTTAATATTATTACTTTTCTTATATATATATATCAATATGATATAATGTTTTAAACATTTCTAGATAGCCTTTGCATGTGTCTGGTACAATTATAATTTTATATAAATTACAATAATAAAAACTAATGCTATAATAAACTTTATATTATTGTTGTGCCCGATAGGATCCATAGTGAGACTAACTTAATTATGTAATATTATTTATAATTACCTTTGTAAACAATAAACTTATTGAGTATTTATACTTTTAGTCATGATATGCATTTCCAGTTGCTAAAAATTTTAAGGTTACAGCACAGCTAACCGCTGTTTTGCGCTATATAAGGTATGACTAAGTTTAATATATGATCAAATTGTGCAGAACTCATTCTGTAGTAGTTCAAACTGCATAGTTGGTCTCTTAGAAGCAAATATTTTTCACCCAACATTTTGTTTTATTATTTGCGCCCGCAGTTAAAGTATGGGCTATGCCAATTTTTTGTTTTCAAACCAATAAAACGACATAAAGGTAAATATGAGTATGTACTGTATGGCGATCACAAAAACACAACATACTCGTAAAACAAGAAAGTAAACGTAACCCTAATCTATTTAATTATAAACTAAACTTAAACAAATACGTTTTAACGGCGGACCGCGCGAGCTATCGCGACAGCAAGGGGAGCGCGGGAAACTACCTATTACGCGTGCGCGCAGTAGTGGGCTCGCCGGTGTAACGTTGTATTTTAAGAATAAATAATAAGAATAAAAATTAAAATAACCATCAAAATATAAGAAATTAAAAGCGTTATTTACAATACAGTGAATAATGAGACAGACACTAATCTAAACAAAATTTCAATTATTAAGAATAATGAAGTAAATAAATTGAGTTGGTTATAAACAGTAAATGCAAGCGACGAAGGTTACGTCTCTAATGTTGATGCACATCACTTGAATGTTGAGTTTTTTTGCTATATCATTGTTTCCGTGGAGGAGCGCCGGCGACCGCTCGCCGACATACTAATTTTAGACGTTGGACGTGACGGCTGCGTCAATCGCTCCAAATTACTAAACAAATTTTTACGATATTTCCCACTAGGGTGAGTTTTAAGTATTTATCATTCAGTGTTTCATTGTAAGGTGTTTCAGTTTCATTTTAAAAGTCATCTAACACTAGTACTGATCCATATTTCCTGTTTATTGGAACGCTGTGTCTTTGGACTCACAAGGTCAACGGTTTTTTCAAATCTGCGTTTCATCTACTAATATTACCCGTCTCTCTGAACTTCCAGGAACTACGTATCTTATATAAACCATCCGAGGATGTCACCAGTTTTGTGAAATCAGCTGCAGCTATATATAACAATTATTAAAAGGGAAAACGAAACTACTGGACCAGTACACCTGACTATTACGTATGAGCGCTAACGAGTTATTTTTTCTGAACGAGAATTGGAGGACCGTGATCTCAAGCATACCGGAGAAGACGAGGAGTTCAGGCCAGTGTTCTTTCCTACCTTATCTCAAATCGAGGTGTAAGGCGGCCACACAAAAATAATTGGAAATAAATGTATAATTTTTCTAATAAATTTGCATTATTCGAACCTACACCCTATCTGTGGCTGTCTGGTCAGCTTGCACGACCAAGGGCCGCACCGGCAGACTCACTATTCGAGCGTCAAATTCGTCGAGCTAAACCATTCGTCGGCGCACGGGCGAGTCCAACTAGGGATCACGAAAGCGTGTGGGTCTATGTTGGCGAGACGATCGCTGGGGCAAATTACGTTTTGCTACATTCTCCCCCTCTAAGTCGCAAGACCATCCCGGTTGCGACTTAGGCCTACCCCTTTGCTTCGCGACAACGGGCTCGGCGTCACCGGAATACGGCGTGAGAGCACTGGAATGGTACTTTCCCTTAACACGTTCTTGAATGTCTATGATCTCGAAAGTGGTGGGAGTCACCATTTTTATTAACTCTGAATGGGCCTATTCGTCGTGGGGTAAACTTCCTTGTAATTCCTTTTGCTGCTTGGCTATGAGCATGATTTGTTACTAAAAGTAAGTCGCCTTCCTGGAAAGAATGTCCCTTTCTCCTACTTCGATCGGCCACCATCTTCCTCAAATCCTGTTGGTGTTCATGTCTCCAACGTACTTATTTATTTATTATCATAATACACACTAACAGTACAAAAATCGAAACAATAATAACGTAATCACCAAGAATCACATCTGATATTTGCACCAATTATAAGCGTGTACAGCATTGGCAAATTGTGTCACAATTGAATTAAATTTAATACAAATTTACAAATTATAAAATAAAATAATAATTCTAATTGATTAAGAATACTCAAATATTACAATTAATACATTGCAATGTTAAATTCTACTTAGTCAATAATAATACAAATAAAAATATAGATATGTTAATATTGCATGTCAGTTTGAAATAAAATTAGCTTAGAAATAAAAAAAAGTGATTAATTTAAGTAATAATAATAATAATCAAAATTGTCAATAGAAAAATACTCAAAATCTACCTCCCGAGGACAATGATTTAAACACTCTATCCCTGAAAGTTGACAACGAAACATGAAAGATATCGATATTGTCTTTGTTGTTCAATCTATTATATTCCTGGCACATTCTTACTAATGGCGAATTGAGACCGAGATTGGTTCTAACTAGTGGAGTGTGAAAGGTTTTTTTTAATGGTTGACGGGGAATTTTGCTAGGCACAGACAATGCAATACCATCGACTATATCACTGCAATTTAGTGATTATGAACGACCTTATATAAAAAGAGCAAATCATGCAGTTTCCTGCGATCTGATAGTGAGTTCATTTTAAAAAAACTAAGACGGTGATTATAGCTACAACGGTGACTAATTCCTTGCGAGAAAAAGGCCAGACGCCGTGTAAAAGAACGCTGGATGCCTCCAATGCGCTGAGAGTATACGCTATAGAATGGACTCCACACAACACAACCGTACTCCAACGAGCTTCGGACCAATGCATTAAATAGTACAATTTTTGTGCGAGTATGTTTGAATCTTCTAGTGTCCCGCTTCAAAAACCCAAGCATTCGAGCAGACTTTTCAACTATGTGATTGATATGGGCAGAAAAGCGAAGCTCCCTGTCCATTATTACCCCAAGATCTCTCATTTCGTTCACCAACTGTAGTGTAAAACCATCTGGAGTCTTTTTGCAAGGTAGGATCGAAACCAATGCAACAGGGATCCAAACACTCCAAATGCCCTCAACTTGCGTATAAGTAGTGAATAATTTACTTTGTCAAAAGCGCTGGAAAAATCCGTATATATTACATCAATCTCACGACCTCCATCGAGTTCCATAGACAAATATGACGTAAACAAATGCAAATTCGTAATAGTGGAGCGGCCTGACCGAAATCCATGTTGTTTAGTCGACAAAATACTCTAGACGTGTGATGTTAAAATAGGACAGACTAGCGACTCGAAGAGTTTAGAGAAACACGATAATATGGCAATTGGACGATAATTTCTTATGTTATTTCTAACGCCTTTTTATAAAGAGGAAGTATTCTAGCCCGTTTCCATTCATCCGGAAAACAGCCATCATCCAATGATCGATTGAAGATGATAGACAACGGAAGCGCCAACACTGCAGCACAATGTTTCACGAAAAATGCAGGAATGAGATCAGGACCTGCACCTTTAAAAGTATTCAGTTGTTTTATTTTTTTAAGAACCTCGCGTTCGGTAAATTTAATGGTGCCCAAACTTGCGCTATAGGTAACAAAGTTATCAATATTAGATAAAGTTTCATCATTAAGACTGACACTGCTACGCACAGAAGAAAACTAGCTCGAGAAGAGATTTACAATGTCAGTTCCCGTGTCCGCAACCACATCATCTCTATACATAACAGTAGGTATCTCTGACACCCTGTCTCCCTTATTTTTGATGTAACGCCAAAAAGCCTTAGGATGCTGTACAATTTCAGACTCAATGGTGTGTTTATAATGCGAGTAACAGCTTTTATAAAGTCTATGGCAGTGTCCCCGAACAGCCTCGTATGATAACAAATCACGAGGGTTTCTATATTTGCGATATTTTTGTCTTAACTTTCCTTTTCAGCAAGTCTTTTTATTAAACAATTGTTAAACCAAGGTGGAAACTTCAATTTGGCAGTTTGATACCTGGGTACATGACATTCGATTGTGCTGTAGAGAATAGAGTACAGGGCTGAAACCATAGCATTCACGTTATCACATGCAAAATATTCAGAGTTCCAATCAATGATTCCTAAATCACAAATTATCTTGTTATAATTAGCCTTAAAAAAAATTAAGCCATATTTTTTACTAGGTGACAAAAATTTGAGACGTTTTTAAATGACAAAGTAACCAGTAAGCCCGGATGCCTCCTGTCCAATCCACTCAAAAGATCAATGGATTCCTCCACATGAACACCGGTACAATTACTTATAATTAAATCAAGTATTCTATTATCACAGTTGAGAATGTTGTTGTACTGATGAAGATCATTAACCGATAAAAAGTCGACAAAGGTACAACCTACAGAATTTTCATAGTTTGATGGACTCATATGGAACGAATTGTTATCACTGACCCTATTTATGAAAGACAAATTGAAATCGCCCAAAATTATCACATCGTCTACAATATTCATAGCATTGGTCACACTGTCCAGAAACCCTGCCAATTTATCAGGACGAGGTGGCGGAGGCAGGTATACTGCACAAATAGCTAACTTCATATTCTGGCCATTAACATTAAATATAAGGCTTATCCACAGATCTTCGCCATCGCCTTCCCAAATATTTATTCTTACAGAAGGTATATCGCGCGACACGGCTACTAGCACCCCGCCCCCGTCCCTCTTACCAGAACTTGTAATTTGTCGGTCTCTTCTATAAACTGTGTACCTAGCGTCTATTACCTCATCATCACAAATATTGGAATTTAGCCAATTTTCTGTAAAAACGATGACATTATATTTTTGCATAAGAATATTACGAAATACATTATCTGTTTTAGTTCGGAGTCCTCGAACGTTTTGATAGTATATACTTAGTGAATCGAATTTCGAAGTGTAAATTGAATAAAGTTACAAATTTCCGCAAATACGGAGTAATTGGGGGAACAAAATTCTCTGTCTCTGCTACGGCGCGGATATCTTGCACAACATCAATAGGAGAACGGAGTTCTCGGGCGAAGGTTAAATAAGCTGCTGTATAGCCAGTCCCTTGATTAAATCCAGTATTGAGTGCAAATCTGACTGCAGGCAAGTTCCTTGGCCAGTCTTGGTGGTCGGTATTAACGAGAATGGCCAACATGCTCTTCATGTCACGGTTCTTCCGTTCAGCAGGGTTTGCCTGTGGGTGATATACCAGTTTTAGGTTTTGCGTGATGCCGAGGGTCACCATAGTCTTTTACATTACCGCAGAAACGAACTGGGGGCCATTATCACTAATAATGCGTCGAGGTAAACCGTATCGTAGGAATACTTCCTCTATAAGTATTTTTGCACAATTCTCGGCGGTAGCTTCGTAGAGGGGAAAAAGTTCTACCCGCCGGGTAGCTACATCCTCGATGAGAAAAATTAATTTCTCCCCCTGGCTACCTTCAGGGAGAGAACCGAATAAACCCATAGCTAGGACTTCGAACCTCTGATGCATGACAGGTGTCTGCAATAGGTCAGTTGGCTTGAGGTTACTTGGTTTGAAGGCTTGGTACAGGTTACAAGCCTTTAAATATTGCGTCACATATTGTCGCATTTGAGGAAGATAATAGCGTTCCTTTATCTTCTTTAGAGTTCTTTCTATCCCTAGGTGACCTGCTGTAGGAGCATCATGGAGCTCCTTCATCAGTTCCTCTCTCATCGAACGTGGGACAACCAGTTGTGGTTCTTCTGCCTCGCAATCAGGATCGGAACGAAATAAAACACCTTGTGCCACATAATATTCTCGGTCTGTCCAGCGTGAGAAGTCATCTTCATTTTCGAAGTCCTTCAATATTGTCATGATTTCAAGATCTTCAATTTGAGCTGCGCGAAGCGCTGTTAGAACCTGATGAGGGAAGTCTACCGAAACATGGCACTCATCGCAGGTTTCTCCTACTTCAGCAGCTGGCAACACTGGACGACTTAGCGAATCTGCTACCACATTAATCTTTCCTGGTGTATATTCCAAGTTTAAGTCAAACGATTGGATCTTCATTGCCCATTTGCTTGGTGACCACTTGGAGTCTTCAACGATAATAACCAACGAAGGGGCTGATGGTCGGTGCAAATTCTTGTTTGCGCACCCTCTACGTAGCCTCTAAACTTATCAAGTGCCCAAACTACTGCCAGCGCCTCACGTTCTGTGGTATTGTAGTTGCGCTCGGCTGGACACAAGAGTCTACTAGCGTATAGAATAGGTCTTTCATCATATATGTCATTGCCTTGCATTAGCACGGCACCTAATGCATACGCGCTTGCGCCGGTGCGTAGAATAAACGGAACATTAAAATCAGGCTGGCGAAGAATAGGTGCGGAAATGAGCATTTCCTTCAGAGTACGAAAAGCGCGATTTTGAGTTTCAGTCCATAACCTCGCGTTCTTTTTTGTGAGCTCCGTTAATGGTCGGGCGATATCCGAAAAAATAGGAATAAATTTCCTAAACCACGAGTACGTTTGTATAAAAGTTTTCATCTGTTTTAGATTAGTTGGAGTAGCCATATCCTGTACTGCTCTGACCTTTTCTGGGTCTGGTTGAATTCCCATCGCGGACACGACATGGCCAAGATATATAAGTAACCTGATCTCGAGCAAACATGCACTTCTCACGGTTAGCTCTTAGTCCAAACAGGCGCAACCTATTGAAGACTTATTTAAGGTCTTCCAAATGAGAATTGAATGTATCTGACACCACTAAAAGATCATCCAAATACGCGACCACGCATACATCGTTGAGGCGTGATCGAAACCTATCCATCAGGCGCTGAAACGTCGCTGATGCATTCTTTAGTCCAAAAGGCATTCGGCGAAATTGGAACATTCCGAACGGTGTAGTGAATGCTGTTTTATGTCGGTCTTCAGCAGCTACCTCGACCTGCCAATAACCTCCTTTAAGGTGAATTGTTGACATCACACAATAAGCTGTAGTCGATGATAGGATGTCATCAATTGCTGGGAGCGGATATTTATCTGTTTGCGTGACCACATTCAAGCGACGATAAGCCACGCAAAAACGTGTCCCACCATTTTTCGTAGGGACTAGAACGACAGGTGAAGCCCATTCCGATTCTGCTTCTTCAATAATCGCCTCTGCGAGCATCTTATCGATTTCATCTCTAACAATCGCCTTCTTCGCAGGCGTCAGGCGATAGGGCGGAACTGCAACTGGTAAGTTGTCACCTGTGTCAATATGATGCCTTGCCATTGTAGTAGACGCTCCCACTAGTGCGTCAATCAGCACGGAGGAAAAGACTTCTCTTTCTGAAGAATACAACATAGTTCCTTCGTTCTCGCGGAGTGCCACGGAAGAACAAACGAGCGAAGTTATGTCCTTTTCGAAATGCAATGGGAAGTATGTACGACCCTTATTTATCGACCCTAAAGAAAACCAATGTCGTCTCAGGTCTAGTACCATTCCAGCATCTAGAAGGAAGTTCATACCTCAGAGACTATCAGTAGCCCCGGGTAAAACAACATATATAGTAGGTATCCCAACTCCTTGCAGTTCGACATTTACATTTACCATTTCAACATGCCTTTTCGAAACAAAGCCGTCGGCTACCTTAATATCTATATCCAATTTAACAAAAGTAATTTTATGTTTAACAAGAACATCTTTAAGACTAACATTAGCTATAGATATTTTTGCACCAGTATCAACAATCATACTACTACTAACACCACACACTTTCACATTTATCCTCGGTCGAGCGCGCGAGTCAATGGGCGCAGTACCAATTGTAGCGGCGGCTTGAAATGCTGTTAATATGTGCGTCACGTCATCTTTCAGCCAGCGTCTGGGTATAAGTAAGACCTTCATCCAGGAGGTCTTCGACGGCGCGCGCCTTTTCCAGCAGCTCCGAAAATGTCACGAAGGAAGCTCGTGGAACCTTCTCTCTGATGCGCCGGTGTAGCAGACCGTAGATCATGTCTAGCTGCACAGGATTTTCTGGTAGTGTATTTGGCGGCAGTTGTGCAATGAGTGCTCTTGCCCTGCACACAAATACGTCTGTCTTCTCGTTCGTCTGTTCTACACTAAAGAGTTCGCGATACACCTTATGTGGTGGAAGACGAGGTCCAAAATTCTGCCTTAGAAGCAGGATCGTGTCGGTCCAAGAGAACACCGAATGTTTAACTCCTTGCCACCATGTACCAACTACCAACCCGGTCAATAGCATGGGATGGCCGCGAAGAGCGATACTGTCTTCCATCGCGACACATTCTTTATAAATTTCATTCGCTTCAATAAAGGTGATGACGTCGGTAGTAGGAGCTCCATCGAAGCGTGTAGTACATCTAGCGAAATTGCTGTGACTCCCCATCGCGCTAGCAGCGGACGGTGGAATTGGCATACAAAGCGCAGCAATTAGTTGTGTAGTTGAGCGTCGGTCATATTGATGGTGGTGGAAGCCGAAGTCATAGCCTGCAGCTCCATCGGCGAAGGCGGGAACAGCTGCGTGTGTGCACCATGCACCGGGGGGAACGCAGACTGTTCATGCGCAAGTGGCGCATACGGTCACCATGCTCAGCATCAGCGCGGCCAAGGCTATTAGCGCGAGCTCTCGTTATCATTTTATCCGAACACAATACGTACTGTTTATACCACAAAAAATATTATCAACGAGTTCAATTTAGCATAATTGAATGTTTAAACGAAAGTTAAAATGTCTAAAGAATGTTTTTTCTGGGGTAGACAGACCTGTTAAGACGTTTTTTATTGCCTCATTTTAATTAAATTGTAATAAAATAGAAAAACAGTTTATTTTATGAAAGTATAAATATTTCAAGAATGTGCTAAAGCCGATTAATACCTACAGCCGTTATTTCCTTTCTACTAATACTGGATCTCTTCACTTCACTGCACTTCAATTCATTCAAATACATTGAAGAATGGAGACAGACCTCAGAAGCAACATTGAAGCACTTTCGCTATCCTTCTCTGAGAGGATGACTGCATTCGAGTCCAGACTTGAGCAGACAAACCAGCAGCCTTCACTATCTTCATTATCACAGGAGTTCCATTTTGTGATGGGGTCTCTAAAGAATTTGAAGAGACAGGTTCTTGGATTGGTCATGGAGAGTGACAATCCTGAGATGCGGAGTCGTCGTAAGATGTTGCTTCTCCATGGTGTTCCCGACACAAAAGGGGAGGATCCCTCAAAAGTCTTCCTGGATGTGGCAGCGCGGCATCTCTCTGCACAAAAGTTGTGCTTTGATGACATGAGTCGGGTTGTACGTTTGGGCAGGGTACGAGAAGACAAGCCTCGGCCACTGCTTATAAAGTTTAGATCAGAAGAGGTGCGAGATGATCTATGGATGGCCAAAACTGGTTTAAAGGGCTCTGGTATGACGATGTCTGAATTCTTGACGAAGCATCGTCATAAATTGTTTGTAACAGCTCGTGAGCGCTTCGGGATTTCAAGATGCTGGACTAGTTCAGGACGTATAATCGCTCTTGACAGCAACGGAAAGCGACATAGAATGCAATCGCTGGTCGACATCGAGAAATTAGCTGCAGCGGATGCTACGGTGCCGGCTGCTGCTTCTTCAAATAAACCAAAGGCTTCAGTGGCATCGACTAGTGCAAAGGGTAAGCGGACAGTGTCTGCAAAGAGAAAGTGACTGTAAGTTTGTGTGTTCGTTTATTTTTACATTGTGATTGTATTTAGCTTGCTTTTGCTTTTATGTTATGTACTTACTATATTTCCTGTGAACTTATAATATTCTTCTGTGTTGCGTTGCTCATTTTTATTTTATTTTCTTGTTTATTCTTTTTGTTCATTATTTTATTCAAATAAGTAGGTGAACAGGGAATTTCTATAACTTTTATTTTCCATTATGTCACTTACTGTTGTCATTATGACATTTCTTTATTCAAACGTTTCGATATACTCGATCACTGGAACTGGTATTTTGCTTGTCTCATGCTGCTAACTGTTATTGTTAGTGTTTTTCTTTTTATTTTTTATTAGTGAAGCCTGCCGTCGACTAGATCCGACGCATTGAGTCCAGTCTTAATTCGACTCCTATACATTGACTCGCCTCTGGTCGACGACAGCTTCATATTTCCATATGTCTATTGAGTGTGTATGTGTATTGTGTTTATGTTTAGCTGTTGGGCATTCTCTCAGACAACCTGTGGGTATTCGTATATATGTATACAGAGCATATTAAGTTTATCTATTTACTTTAGTTTAATCATAATTTTTATTTTATTTATTTATTATTATAATTTTTATGGATATATCTTTAGACAATGATCTCTTTCAATCCTGTTCTTCTTCTTTTGTTTCCAACACTAGTTTTCAGAGCTTAGATCGCCCTCTGAATGAGCTCCTTGATGAAACTTTTCGCGCTGTTCCTTTAAACTTTAATGTCGTGCACATTAATGCTCAGAGTATCCCAGCCCATTTTCCGGACATGCTTGCATCATTTGATTCCAAGCATGTCCACGCTATCCTTGTCTCTGAAACATTTCTTAATCCCTGTTTCTCTTCTACTTCATATTCCTTGCCTGGTTTCCAATTGATCCGTAACGATCGTGTAAGTTCCTGTCATGGGGGAGTTGCTATTTATTTGCGTTCACATATTTCTTTTTCTGTTCTAAGTAGATCTCTCCGTCGATCAGCCTCCGCCCCCCAATTGTGCCGAGCATCTCTTCCTTGAGGTATCTTTGTCCCACTCTAAAATCCTTCTTTGTGTATTTTATAGCCCTTCTCTGCGTGTTGACTATTTTGATTCGTTTGAACAACTCCTTGAAAATTTTGCTCCTTCTTATTCCCATACTATAATCATGGGTGATTTTAATACTTGCCTTATTAAAAACGACTTCCGTTCCAAAAAGTTATATTCAATAATAAACTCTGTGAATTTACATATTCTTCCATTACAGGCAACTCATCACTTTCCCAATTGTACTCCTTCTTTACTTGATCTTGTAATTGTCTCTTCTCCCTCTTTTGTTGTTATGCATGGCCAGTATTCTGCTGACGCTTTTTCTTATCACGATTTGGTATTTTTATCATATCGGGTTCGTTCTCCTAAGCTAAAGCCGTCTGTAAAACTTCAGCGTAATTTTGCAAATATCAATCAGGACCGACTGCGCGCAGATGCAGCCAACAAGGACTGGTTGGCGATTTACGATATCGACAGTGTTGATGAGCAAGTGGAGCTGTTTAATAGACTTTTGACAGATTTATATGACGTGCATGCTCCAACGCGGCGTATTAAAATGAAATGTCTCCACCTTGGTTGACAGAAGACATTCGAGTGTTGATAAAAAGGAGGGACAGGGCTAAAGTGAGGTACCGACACGATCCTTCAAATGTAAATCAGGCAAAATATAATCGAGCTAGGAATCGGTGCAATACGGTGATCAGGGATGCCCAAAGACGTCATATTCACAAGTCTGTCGAAAATGCAGATCCAGGCAAAGTATGGAAATTTCTAAAATCACTTGGAGTTGGCAAATCGCATAACAGTGTTCCTTGTAATCATTTTGATGTTGATCGACTTAATAGTTACTTTTCCACTTTTGTCCTTATTGATAGCAATCGTAAGGCCGAAACTTTACATCGTCTTTCTAATTTGGCTACTCATGATTCTTGTTTTTTTCTACACCGATTTGCGGACTGTGATGTTAAGAAGACAATACTGTCTAATGACTCTAGTGCAGTAGGTAGCGACTCCATCAGTCGCAAAATGATCATTCCTATTATAGACGTCCTGATTCCCGTTATAACCAAGATCCTTAACAATTCAGTCTCGACTGGAGTTTTTCCTTCGTCTTGGAAGGACGCATTTGTTGTCCCGCTTCCAAAAAAATCTAATCCTTCATCATTCTCCGAATATCGTCCTATATCCGTACTACCTTTTCTCTCAAAAGTTTTAGAAAAACTTGTCTATCGGCAGCTTATCGCTTTTCTTAACTCAAATCACCTCCTTAATCCTTTCCAGTCTGGTTTCCGAACAGGTCATAGCACTTCTACTGCACTAATTAAAATTACTGATGACATTCGACGGGGTATGGATGATCGGCAGCTTACATAGCTGGCATTGCTAGATTTTAGCAATGCCTTCAATTCTGTTGATTTTGATATACTGCTCGCTATCATGGTTTCTCTTAACATATCTCCGGCTGCAATTGGTTGGTTTCGTAGTTACCTGTTAGGGCGTCGGCAACGTATCCGCATTGACGATACTGTCTCTGCGTGGTGCAACATCACAGCCGGCGTTCCGCAGGGTGGCGTCTTATCACCTCTTCTCTTTTCTATGTATTTTCATTAATTCCATCACTCACATGCTTTCATGTTCCTATCACTTCTATGCTGATGATTTACAGATATACTCTCAGGCACCGTTTCTGCATCTCTCAGAAGTAGTATCTGTTATTAACTCAAACCTATCGATTATTAGTAGTTGGAGTAAATCATACGGTTTGACCGTTAACCCTACCAAGTCTCAAGCCATAATAATAGGTAGTTCTCATTTCATTTCTAGGATCGATTTTGACCAACTTCCTCCTGTAATTCTTGATGGTACTATTATTCCCTATACCGAAACTGTCAAAAGTCTTGGCGTCGTCTTTGATCACTGTCTTTCCTGGAAACCCCAGGTAGAGGCTGTTAGGAAGAAGGTGTTTGCAGCGTATGGCTCTCTGAATCCATTACGTAATTTTTTGCCGACCAGTACCAAAGTCACTTTAGCGCATTCTCTTATGTTGTACATTATTGATTACGCTGATGTTTGTTATACAGATTTGTCTGAGGAACTTCTCACTAAATTTGAGCGTCTGCAGAATGCCAGCATCAGATTTATTTTTAACCTTCGTAAATTCGACCACGTGTCTCAATTCCGCTCCAAACTCAACTGGCTCCCTATTCGCCGGCGCAGGGCGAATAGGGAGCCAGTTGAGGGGCGCAGGGCTTGCACACTCTAACGGTTCTTTATTCTATACTTTTCTTGTCATTTACCCCACTTTATCTCAAGCAATGCTTCTCTTTTCACCACCCCTCATCCCATTTTTCATTGCGATCCTCTTCCAATCTTACCCTCAAGTTTCCTCACCACACAACTGACTTCTTCTCTTATTCCTTCTCCGTGCACGCTGTCCGACTGTGGAACTCTTTACCAGAAACCATCAGGAAAGCTCGCTCGCTGAAATCATTTTGCGATCAAGTGAAACACCATTTCCTTTCCAGATCATGAATTGTTATCATAATTTACAATTTATTATTTTTAATTTTATATATCCACTAGCGGACCCGACAGACTTCGTCCTGTCAAAAAGATTTGTAATGTGGCAGTTATTTGTTCCTACTTATTTTATAGTCGGGGCAAAAAATAGGAGGCATATCAAATATAAATTATTGTGTCACATGCAATATTATTATTATAATAAATAGTGATCATAGGTAACTAAACACTCTGCACAAAACACGATATACGAATTTGTTTCGTGTATTAGACAGTATCAGTTGACAAAAGCAAACTCAGTAGAATAAGTAACAGAAAATCCAAGAAAATAATACTTCCACACCGGCAAATTGACATCGACAGTTTATTTTTCTTAGTTTTTTTTTTAAACTAACTAAACATTGACAGTTTGTTGTTGTTTCAATTTTCAACTTTTTTTAAATTTGATATGACTTGGAATCAAATCCTTCAGGCCGTACCAATTTTTTATGTGTGTAAAATAATAAATAATAAAACACTTTTGGTAACGCGGTTTGTGTTTGACTGATGTCATGACGTGAAAACTGATGCATTTTATGTCGCGTGCTGAAAGTAAAACAAAAGAAATAATATCGCAAAGCCGACCAAATTGAAAATCAGTACTAATGATTTACTTTAATTGAGTTTCGGAACGCGGCATTAAATCCTCCAACGATGTATTCTGTGCTCCAACGCACACACGCACACTGTATTGATATGATTGAATTTCAACTTTGTATAGCGGTAATAAAGTGCAAATTGACTCTTTGACGTTAGGAACACACCTACATTGCTTAGATAACAGTGAGTGCTTGTAATTTAATATGAACTTTATACAATAGTAATAGAGCTCAAATTGACTCAACGTTTTAGTTAGAAAACGTTTGTATGAGAAAAAGAAAATGGCTGTTTTTACGGTTTTTTCGGCATATATTCAAATTTTTCTCGCCGTAAAAACCATCCTTGAACTTCAACGAACATTTAAAAAAAAGAATTGGCCAAATTGGTCCAGGCGTTGTTGAGTTATGCGCTTACCAACACATTTTGCGATTCATTTTTATATTATAGATTATACTTCCTTTATAGTCCTTATTTAGGATATATTTCTTCTACATGTTGCACCTATTACCCCATATTATTTATTTATCTGTTTTTCTCCATAGGTTGCCTGGAAGATATCGCTATGTAGCAATAAGGCCGCCTTTTTGTATACTGTTTTTCTTTTCTTTTCTCAAACTGTGTAATTTGTAACCCGTGTGTGCAATAAAGTATATTATTATTATTATACATGAAATAAGTTATCTGCAGTCGAAGGTCTTAAAAAAAAGGCAAATTTTATTAGACTAAATTTAATTATAAAAGAATTACAAATTAAGTATGATAATGCTTCGCAGTGTGAAACAAATATGAATTATAATAATTAATTTTGACGGAAACGCTGGTGGTGTTGCAATGCCTGTCACGGTCCGCTGACGCTGCGCCTCGTGCCGCCTGGTGCCGTGTGCAGTGTTGACCGGTGTCGATGCTGACTTGGCGATCGTCATATATTAGGCTTCCGTAACACCTCCCCACGTAGAACAGCCTCCACCAAAGATTTTAGTTGTAAATTGAGGTGGTGGTTGGTTTCTTCTTAATTTCGGTACTGGATCTGCGTGGATATGTTTCGGGTTAATTTCATCTTCGGGAACTTTTACAGGGGTAATTCTTCTGAAGAATTTGCGATATAGCACTGTAACAGCGAGTGCGCATGTAATGATCACTACTATGTATAATGGTATCGTAGTATGATACAAAGTGTAATCTCGAGTCTGGAAGTGAACAGCTCGCTGTTGAGAGATTTTCATATCGGTTGCATGAAGATGCTGTAAGTTCAGAGAGTTAAGTTTCAGTACGACGGTTGATGGTGGGATGACATCTGCTTCTTGGGGTAGATCCATTATTTTAAGCACGTGACCTTTTAATCGATCTTTAGTGTTGGAGATGGTTAGCTGCGGCGTCTTCATGTAACAGTTCTGTGGTATGACGGTGAGATAACTGCCTTGGTATTCTTTATAAAGATCTTATCCGCATGAGAGATGAACTTTTGTTGGTACAGGGAAGCTAACGGTGTAATGTCTGTCGTCAATTCTTCATATGCTGGCTGTTTGAGTTCGACGTTAACGGGTACACAACACAATATGCAATATATTGTACCACGTTGTTGAGTAGTAATAAGTTGATGAATGCAATCTTGACCTGGAAGAATCTGCAGGCTCCTTTCTTCTTCGCATAAGAACCATTTACTGGTCTTCGGACATTCTGTCTCTATATGCTTGAAATCTTTCTCGTAGACAGCTAGGAATGGGGAATGAGGTATAAGGATTTGGTGGAGATTAATGGGAATAACTTATAGTTTATATAAATCATATATATGTAATTTATAAATGGGAAATTTATAGACTATTTCGTTTCCTATATAATATGAACTTAGCTTAATCATATCATAATATTCTCTTATGTCTAAGTCTACTACTTTATTGTTCCCGTATATTATCTTTAATTTGTTAATAAGATTACGAATCTCGTTTAAGGAAAGAAATGAATTGTGCATGGTGGAGATTCTAGTAAACGCTAAAATATTTTGTAATCTAGTCAATTCCTGTGATGTTGAATCTACATTATCGCTGAGTATTAGAAGCACATGTGTATATGATGGGCATATTTAATAAGATCATAATCTCTGGTGGCATCGCTATCTGTAATTTTATTAATAAGAGTTTGCATCTTTTCTTGATTGTCAACTATGATATATATGTATAATTTTAGTATATTGTGAGGTTATATCTTTAGTCAAACTAACATGATTATTAAATTCCGTTAATAACTTATTTTCATTATCCTGAATCTCTTTAATAGCATTGTTATAGTGCAAAGCATCTGTATAGTCCAGATTACCAGCAATGCTTTTAACTATCGATCCGAGTTTGTAGTTGTTTTGATATATTACTAACTTTAGAATTTAAATAATTTATGTAAGGTTCAAATAAGGCATTCGTTTTATTATGGAGTTCAAATTATTGTTATTTAATTGAATAACTATAGAATCTATTTGTTCCTGTAATGCGTACAAATTAATATACTGTAAGAAAGAATGGTAAGGGGATAATATTCTACTAGAGCCTAATTTAAAAGGAAGTATACTGGGGCCATTATTTCAAGTCTTATTTCCTGTGTTATCGTTGCTGGCAGGATCAGAAGAAGTGCCGGGATCGTCCTGTAACAATTTTGAGCTATTAGGGATTCTTTTTAACCTATTTTTGGCCACGGGGCCGCGTCTTTTCTTTGTATAAATATGAATGGAAAGATCTGCAATTACCGTGTCTTGCGTATAACGTGGTGCTAACTTTTGACGGGATGCTATTGGGTTTTTAATAAATATTTGTTGCTCGGGGCAGTCATCAGTTTCGGGTTCCCTATTTTTATTGCGGTTGGTCATAATTTCTCTACGGCCGTCAGTACTGAGATCTTAAATTAGATTATAAGTTTTGGTCATTTTATCTTTATGGTTAGTCATGTACTGTTGTAATAAGTGAGTAGTAAGATCTATGTCAAAAGCGTCTCGAGAGTCAAAGTGTCCTGTTATAATTTCAATTGGTCTGCATTTCGTGAAACTATACTATTATTATAAGCTAAAAGAGCATATGGCATAAGGTTAACGGATTCGTTTTTATGACTAACTTTTAATATACGGTGGTGCTCTAAGACAGTTGCATGAAATCTTTCAACTATTTCGTTTTCATTGGGTGCATGCGCGGCTACTCTATGATGCTGTATCTTATGTAATCTAACAAATTGTGCTATAAGTTGGTTAATAAACTCTGGTCCATTATCGGTGATTATAGTGAGTGGTATGCCATGATGCGTGCAAAGGTTAAGTAAAGCTTGTACTAAACTGAGGTCTGATGGGATTTTGGTCGTATTTTGCTTGACCACAAATAGTACAATCGTTAATGAATTTTGTAATGTGTTCGCGTATTTTAGGCCAATAGAATTTATGGGCTAGAGCCAAAAAATTTTCGTTAAAACCACGGTGGTTAGTTTTCCCATCGTGATATTTGTTAATGATATCTTGTTGCCTCAAGTACTCTCTGACATTCTCTAATTCCTTTTTTGTTAATATGAGTTGCATAGCGGAATTTTTAAACGTTCTTTGAATAAAAGGGATAATAGAGTTCATTCCTAGAGGAGGGTTAATAAGCAAGCCGATTTTTATTTTAGGGTAAACATATTCCTTAATTGCGCTAATGACGTCGTCTTCTAAAGTAGATTCTGATATCTGTACTTTAATGCGAGTGTGAGTATCAAAGGATTTAGTGACGATCGGTCGTCCTTTCATATCACCTACAATGTTTAAGATAAGCTGTATTGTGAACTTATTTTAGGGGTCGTCTGAGATTGGAACTCCTAGTATCGGATGTTCGGAGTCTGTATGAACGGTTGCAGTGGTTGAGTTATCTGAAAGATCTTTTGCTGTAATTGTTCTAGATTCATCTAACATTACTGATTTTTCGGATGCGTTTGCTACGATGGACATGAGTTCTTCATTATTTAATTCTATTCTAGATAGCGCGTCCGCGTTAGTATTGCATTTTCCTTGTTTATAAATAACAGAGAAATCGTATTCACTTAACTTTAATCACCACCGTGTAAGTCGCGAGTTCGGTTCCTTTAAATTCATAATCCACTGAAGGGGCTTATGATCAGTAATTATTTTAAATTTACGGCCAAATAAATACGGTCTAAAATACTTAGTTGCCCAAACGATAGCCAAAAGTTCTTTTTCGATGGTGCTGTAATTTAGTTCGCTTGAGTTCAAAGTGCGTGACGCGTACGCGATTGATTTATCGGAACCTATAATACCCTGTGATAAGACTTTTGTAAAATCGGAATACAGTAATGTGGGGTCGTTAGTCAAAAGCGTTTTACAATGTTCAAAGCAATCTTTATAATTTTTATCTAATGAGATTTTAGAATCCTTTTTAAGACGTCGAGTTAATGGTTTGGTTAGACGTACGAAATTAGGGATGAATTTCCTATAATAACCGAGTAAAAACCCAGATTTATCCATCTGGATTTTAAAGTTTGATTCACGTAATTTACAAAAAACTTTTTATAAAATTATATGTTCCTGTAATGAAGTGCTGAACACAATAATATCGTCCAAGTCACAGAACACGGAAAAGAGGTTAGAAAGGCGATCATGCACCCTTTGTACGAAAACCGATGTAGCCAGTCTTGCCCCACTTTTAGTCCGCCGTACATCAGACGAATAATCAGACCAATTATACAAAAGATTGAGACACACTTGTATTTTAAACATGCCAATCAGAACGCTCCAATATAACTATAACCAATCACGCTCAACCATAACAGGCATCTATAGTGCGTAATAAACGTGTAAACGCCATTTTAATTTGACATATCACACTAGTGATTGACATAAAGTTATTCACTATCGATATTGAAAAACAACAAGTCGATTAATTGAAAGGATACTAGATTAATGATTTCTTTATATTATATTGGATATACATTGAATTGTATTGATTATATGAGACATTATCTTTTTTCTTTAGATATAAATTCTTAATTAGTTGGTTATTCAATAAAAATATTTAATTACTAATGAACTAACATTGAATCGGTACTAGTCGAGCTTAAATATTTGCATATGAATATGTTTGTTTATTAATAATAATAGTAGGTTTTTTTTTACGTTACGTTACTCGATTTCGTATCAAGTAAACAGATAAGATCGGCAACATCGCTTAAATGAAACTAGTAATATTGACAAACAATATAATGTAAATAAATATATACAAAATAAAAAAATACTATCGGTACAATAAATGCTGTTGGAACTTATCCTGAACAGACTCCGATGATTTAAAAAGTGTTGTTGTTAATGGTTCAAAATAATTAAAAAAAAAACTAGTTTTCTGTTACAATATTAAGAATATAAAAACAGACTTATTACCACACTCATTATTAAATTAATATGCAAACGCATTCCAAACGAAGTTAATATGGTTAATCTCTGATTAAATTTATTTTTTATTACCACTATTTTTATTGTCCATACTTTTATTTAGTTTTTACTACCTAACATACCAAGAATCGATTAAATGTTTCCAGGCACTTCACTACCCATTTACCGTAATCTATTATGTTGCTATTTAAAACGGTAATTTCGCGATATTCATTACATTACGTGCTTAGTAAGACGCAATGTAATAAATATGCGCACTTCTCCAGCAATGTATATTTTCTTGGAAATATTTTTTGAGATTCACACTTTTGATAACATTTCACGATTTTCGACTAAAAATGCTAAATTTGATAAGTGTTCTACTTAATAATGGAAAGAAATCCTTCCTTTGGACCTACTTGAGGATGGGCTTCTTGTTTTGCAATTAATAACTGCGAAAGTCGGCATTTTTAACACTTTTAGTGGCGTGTTTCACAGTACTTACAGCGCGCGCGTTCGTGAATGACTAAACATCGCGATCGCGTGGTGAAGTCATGATCCTGTACATTTGTCTAGGATCGTGGCTCTACTGCCACGCCCACAAGGCCCTTCTAATGTCTTTCTGTGTTCTGTGGTCCAAGTACACTAGACAGATTTGATTTTGTAGGTCCTTTAGAACATTATCCATCACTCATTGGAAAGTTGACGGAGAATTCTTCAGACCCATTGGCATTCGCAAAAATTCATAATGACCATTTTCGACGGTAAAGGCTGTTCTATGAATATCATTAGGACCCATTTCGAGGTCTAGGGTATCCATGTCCACTAGCCAGGTCTAGGGTACTGAAATACTGGCATTTACCAAGTTTATCAAGTACATCAGTAATATTGGGAATTGGGTATTTATCGTCAAACGTTTTCTCATTAACTTTCCTAAAATCTATGACAAGACGCCACTCAACTTTACTAGATGCGTCTGATTTCTTAGGAACAATCCATATAGGAGAGCTCCAGGCTGAATCGGAAGGTCGTATAATGTTTTGATCGAGCATTTTACTGATCTGATCTCTGACTTCCTGTCTATGGACGTAAGGGTATCTGTAGCTTTTAGTTTGTGCCGGAATTTCATCAGTAGTTCGAATTTTGTGTTTGATTTTGTTGGTGAACGTTAACGGCTCGCCCTCAAGATAAAATACATCGGCGTATCGCGCGCAGAGATTTTTCAAGTTTGCAAGTTCTTCTGGATTAAGGTGGTCAATGCGGAGACGAGATAATACTTCCTCGGTACGGTCAGATGAAATTTCGATACCATCTACTTCAATGTTAAATAATTCTGCTTATACTGGTCGGTCCATAGAAAAGATGGCATCGTATGGCGTGCTATTAGTAATTTCTAACCATCCTCGATTATTTTTTACCGTAGTTATACAGTCTGATATTAAACAGTTACAAATAGTCTGATTTGGTACAAAAACGTCGCCGTCGAGTGTGTTAATTGGAAGTCTCACTAATTTAGATGAATCGGAGGGTATAATTTCTTCATAAAGATTTACGTTGCGAAAGTCATACATTTCTATTGGTATCTGTGCATTTCTAGTTAATAATAATTTATTTTTAAGGTCTATCTTTGATCCCCATATTTCTAGTAAATGAAATCTTAAAAGGCCATCAAAATAATTATGAAAGTTATAAACGAATAAGGTAATGTCATTTTTCTCATTACATTCAGGAAAACAATGTAAAGTAATAGAATGATCATTTTTACTAGTCCCGTGTACATTGGTCACTTCAAATGGTTCATAATTTAGAGGCAAATGACTAAAATATTTGCTTACAGCTTCAGAGCTAATAAACGATTGATTAGCTCCTGTATCAATTAAAAATTTTGAAGGGGGGTT
Source organism: Diatraea saccharalis (assembly GCA_918026875.4). Taxonomy (NCBI): domain Eukaryota; kingdom Metazoa; phylum Arthropoda; class Insecta; order Lepidoptera; family Crambidae; genus Diatraea; species Diatraea saccharalis. The sequence continues at coordinate 9,168,117 of OU893352.1, read as the reverse complement.
ACTAGTCTGAATATAACCTAACTGGCGTTGTATATGGAAATTAAGTTCTATATGGGTTTTTCTGATTGGGATACTTTCTGAAAATTTCAGTCGAAGTTGGGGTTTGGTTTATTTCTTCTACAGTACAGTAGTCATTGACAATATGGGCAGGATCTTAGGCAATTGCAGTTAAAACTACCGTGTTAAAACGCTCCTGCTATTATATAAAAATAGTAAATGTAAACAGTGAATACGGCTGAAATATTTATATATTGTGACTTGTCGACGTTTGTTAATATCCAATATCTAGTATATCCGTGGTGAAGCTGGTGCAAAAAGTTGAATTTTCTATCTGATCTTAGTGAACAAAAAACCTGTATACCCTGTGTGCTAAATATCAACAGCTGAGAGGAGTATTTGGACGATACGCGTAAGTGACACCGACTGCACGGCGCTTACGTCGTTTCTTTCGCGGGGATTCATTGCATCGCATGTGGTGAGCCTATATTAAAGTGCTTTGAACAGGTGGGCCGGAACAGGTAACCGTGCATACGACCATTATTACAATACCAAGCGACGATTAAGCGATACCGCTACTGTGGCATTACCTTTGATCAATATGCCGAACTGCGGAGCGTGCGGTAGATTTTTATCGCCGGTAGGCGCCGCCACATGTGGAGACTACTTAATAAAATATCATCGGGTCTGCGCGAATATTTCTGAAAAAGCCCAAATTAGCAAGGACTGGGTTTGCTCAAATCGCAAAAAGGATTCGCGCAGGGGTGATAACAGACAGACACCGGTGAAACGCTCAAGTGGAACCGAGATTTCGGCAGTATCATCGCGGGGGCCGTCGCCGTCTTCTCATCGCGTACTCGCTTCGGATTCGCGTCAATTTAGTGAGGACGTAGGAGATCATACGGACGTCGGTGGTCTGCGAGAATTTTTCCGGGAATTCAAGGAGGGCATGGAAGAGATTCGCGATTTCAGGAGGGAGATGGCGAAGCTTCGAGTCTTTCACGGCCTATACCGAGCGCTTGGATGGCCTCGAGCGGCGACTGGAGGCGATGGAGAAGCGGCGGGATGGGGGCGACTCCGCCCGTGTAGCTGAGCTGGAGAGCGCCGTCTCGGGACTCAAACAGGAGCTCAACGACAGGGAGCAGGAAATGCTTCTCTCCGACTTGGAGATCGGTCATCTTCCGGAGGAGAGGGGGACGAGTGTGTTCCAGGCGGTGGCGGTCCTCGCTGGGAGGCTGGGCGTCACACTGGAGGAGCGGGATGTGTTGTTCGCGGAGCGGGTGGGTCCGACACCGGCGGAAAAGGAGGGGCGGCCGAGGCGCGTGGTGGTGCGCCTGGCTCGTCGGCAGCTGCGTGACGACCTGCTGCAAGCTGCGCGCGTACGCCGAGCTGGCCTAGCATCCGCTACGGGCCCACGCGTCTATGTAAATGAGAGGCTGACCCGTCCAAATCGTCAGCTTTTTCGCCGCGTCCGGGAGGAGAGTCGTCGGCTGCAATGGCGCTACACCTGGACGAGAGGCGGCCGCATTTTCGCTAGGCAGAGGGATGGGAAGCCTGTGTTTCGATTCCGTACAGACGAGGACATCGTCCAGGCGTTCGGCCCGGGGTCCCCAGCTCCCCAGTGATCTAAAACATAGCAACCTGTTGATATATTGTGTTTATTTCCATTGTCGTAACGGCTTGTGTGTATCGTTGTCCTTTTACTTTTCTATAATTAGTATATTACATTTGTCAGACTATGTAACTTTTCGTAAGAACGCTTGGAAGGTTTATTTTTTTTTATGTTATTGTAATAATCCTCTCGTTACCTGTACTCGTGCGAGGCCATTTAATAAAAACAAAAGATCTTCTATATATTGGGGAATATTAATTTTACAACTACATATCTTAAAAAGTTATATTACAACACTGATATATTAAAACTACATAATTATATACAACGTGTCCCAAAATTCAACGATAAGCGGGCGCCAAGAGGTAGACCTGCTCATGTGTACTTATGGAAAAATAAGAAAAAAATTATTTCTTATTAATCTTTTTTATTATAAAATTAAATTCGAAAATCTTCGAAAATTTACACCTTTTATGATATTTTCAACTACCACGACCACAACTTCTCAATTAGTGTTCAATCTTTTTTTGGTATCGGATACCTAAGTAGCACTACTATTCGCTACAACTCTTAAAAACACCAAAATGCCCGCAGTTTTTACACAACAAACAATGAAAATGTATTTTTTCCTTAAATTTTCACAGATTTTTACGTTCCGTAATCTTTGACTTACGGTCTTGTAAAAAAAAAGTATGGACACCACTGTGGCAAGTTGTTTTTAAAATTGACTGAACTCATCAAGATTCTAAAATGGTATAATAATCTAAGATAACTAGTCACAGTAAAAAAATATGCACACCATTTGTAAACAAACTAACCAAATTATAAATATTCATTAGATATTTATTTATTAGGTAATGCTCTATTTCTGCTATTTTGAAAGTATTGTTTTTCATGCCACTTCGCCCTTTACTTGTGTCTATGTATACCAAATTACCAATTCTACCAGCTACCTGCACCCGAGCGGCTGCATCCCTTTATCGAAAACGAGTTCTGCGGCATTGTCACATTCCTTTGACGTAATTTGTTTTTCTAACTCAGTTCGCACGTTTGTAATGGCTCAACTTATAGTTGACTCAACAGATAGCGAGAAGGGGGGTATGTTAGAGAGGGATAGATAGATATTTTTTGTAGAATAACAACAATGCAGGTACATAGAGAAATCCTGTTCTCAGCAAATCTGAAGTCGGATCAGTACGTTCTGCTCCTTTGTTTACTGCGCACCTTTCTGTATTCAATTGACGTGGCTCTCGTACTAACGACTTTTGGCTTTCTATTTTGGACTGGAATTAAGTGATCTGCAAACTGAACTAACCTGGCATTAATTTGGACTGTGATAGTGTTTTGTGAATTGGACTTTCGTCGTATTTTGGATTGTTTAGCGTTATCATGCCGCTACCATACACGCCGATGGAATACGCTAATATGCACCTCATTTATGGAGAATGTCGGTGCAATGCTAACGCTGCTAGCAGATTGTATCGGGAAAGGTACCCGAACGCCCAAAGATACCCAGATTACCGAGTATTTATGAATGTGCATCGAGCGTTCTCGGAGGGTCGTTTGCCATCAGCCAGAAGCAACGCTGGAAGACCTAGATCGGAATACGATGAAGAAGTTCTCAATGAAATAAACATTGACTCAACTACTTCAGTACGCGCCATAGAAGCAGCTACGGGAATCCCAAAAAGTACGGCTCATCGAATTTTAAAACGTCACAGGCTTCACCCATACCACTACAGACGTGTGCAAACATTGCTACCACGGGACTATCCACTACGGATCACATTTTGCCGTATTATGCTTCAAAAGCACCGGGAAGATCCTCAATTCTTGGACAAAGTACTATGGTCGGACGAAACAACATGCAAGAAAGATGGATATTTAAACCTCCACAACCTACACAGCTGGAGCAATGAAAATCCACACCTAATGAGACAGGAAAAATCCCAATATCAGTTTAAGGTTAACCTATGGACGGGCATATTAAATGGAAAAGTGATCGGGCCTTTTGAACTACAAGGAAACTTGGATGGTGACAGTTATTTGAACTTTTTACAAAATGATTTGCCAGAATTGCTTGAAGACGTCCCCTTAAGAGATCTACAAAATATGTGGTTTCAAAATGATGGTTGCCCAGCTCACTACGCTCGTCCTGTGAGACAATACTTGGACCAAGAGTATTCCGGGCGTTGGATTGGGCGACTTGGTCCTATCTTATGGCCACCCCGATCACCCGACCTAAACCCCCTGGACTTTTTCTATTGGGGTTGTCTCAAAGACAAAATCTATGAAAAACCCATTACGACATTGGACGAGCTTCGGCAAAAAATTAGTCAGGCTGCGTCACATATCAATGCTAAAAGGTATGCACGAAAAATAAAACGCTCTTTTTTAAGGCGATGTCGTGCATGTATTAATGCCGGTGGAAAACAATTTGAACATTTACTGTAATGTTAATTATTAATAAATGAATGAGACTAAAACTCACTATTGTTTTATTTCAATATTTTTTTTAAATATTAAAACATTTCGGAACAGTACAATTTATTACTCACAACTTTGGTTCTTGATTCTAAATGGTATGATTTTTAGTTTGTTGCTAGTTATCATGAAGTATTATACCATTATGGAATCTTCATGAGCTGCGTCAATTTTAAAAACAACTTGCCGCAGTAGTGTCCATACTTTTTTTCTACATGACTGTGAGTCAAAGATTACGGAACGTAAAAATCTGTGAAAATTTAAGGAAAAAAATACATTTTGATTGTTTTTTGTGTAAATACTGTGGGCATTTTGGTGTTTTTAACAGTTGTAGCGAATATAAGTACTACTTAGGTATCCGATACCAAAAAAAGATTGAACATAATTGAGAAGTTGTGGTCGTGGTAGTTGAAAATATCATAAAAGGTGTAAATTTTCGAAAATTTTCGAATTTTATTTTATAATAAAAAAGATTAATAAGATATAATTTTTTTCTCATTTTTCCATAAGTACACATGAGCAGGTCTGCCTCTTGGCGCCCGCTTGTCGTTGAATTTTGGGACACGTTGTATATACAGTAATATTAAATATTAGATTTACATTTTTACTCAATTATATAATATTTACACATTGTTCAGTCCCTCTGGCTACAAATAGTACACAGACAGAATACATTCAGAATTATGCTATCTATGATTTATATTTTTCACAGAGAGTTTTAAATATTGAGTTGATCAGTAGAACAATTAACAAACAAGGTTTAAAATGATTAAACTAAATAATCTCAAAGTTGGTCTATTCAACGCAGGTTCTCTTGGCACAAAACATGAGGATTTTATCGTAGCATTAGAGGGTCTGTCTCCAGATATTATGGCCATAAACGAGACATGGCTGAGACCAGGGTGTGATGACAGAGCACCTAAAGTACCAGGATACTGCCTGCGTCACATTCCTCGACCCGACAGAACACGTGGTGGTCGCGGAGGGGGTGTTGGATTCTACGTGAGAAAGGGTATCAATGCACGTACATGTCAGCATCCTCCGGCAGCGAAAGTGGAACAGATGTGGATGAAAGTCCGAATCAAAGGAAGAACCATCTTAATTGGAACAGCCTACAGACCTCAATGGCTTGATGTGGACTTATTTCTGGATGGATTGTCTGATTCTGTTTCATCTCTGCCTAGGCATGACGGGCTCATCTTCCTGGGAGTCTTTAACATAAATTGTCTCGACAACGGTAGCAGCCAGTTTAGATTTTTGTCAATCTTCTGTCGTGAATTTGGCTTAATTCAGATAGTCGAGGAGCCTACTCACTTCACTGACCACAGTTCTACTCTGATCGATGTAATCTGCACAGACATTCGGGTCATCAGTATCACGCATAAACACTCTCCGGACCTTGGTGGGCACGGCATGATATGAGCAGAATTCAAAATAAAAAAAGAAAAGCTGCAGCCGCACTGGGTCACCTACAGATCTTTGAAGGACATTGTTTTGGAGCAATTTAACACGGATCTTGACTCTGTCTGTTCAGGGAGCTTCCTGACAGCTGACGGTGTCGATTCCATGACTGAGGATTTCACAAGAGCCATCATTACCCTTTTTGACCTACATGCTCCACTTAAAAGGAGAAAATTCAAACACAATGGATTACAGACACAGTGAGATCGATGATGAATATAAGAGATCTATATCACAAAAAATATAAGACACGCAAATCTGAATCTTTCAAGGATTGTTATAAGACAATGAGGCATCTAGTGACTGCTGCAATCGAGAAGGAAAAAACATTTTTTTTTTCAATAATAATATTAATACCCAATTAAAAAATTCTAAGCAGTTATGGAAGAACCTTAAAAACACTATTCTGCCAAATAAAAAGAGAGACTCAGAGTTGCCACCACTGTTCACTGATCCTAGTGGCATAAATACACATTTTTTAGAAGTGCCCGGGGTCGACAGAGTGTCAATATCGCAGCTAACCTACTTCGAATATCATAGGTTTTGTACATCTACCTTCACACTGCACATGGTGGGTGAAGACGTGGTACTGAAAACCATAAGAGGGCTTAAGTCTAACGCGCAAGGAGTGGATGGGCTATCGCTGGAGATGCTGGTGCTCACTCTTCCACAAACATTGAGTGCTATCACAGCAATAGTAAACAGATCCATAGAAGAATGTACAATCGTGGTCAAGCGTGCCTATCCACCTTAAGGTCGTGTTTCCCGTGCGCTCACTTTGTATAGTTTGTACGGGGCGGAGTTTGACTTTTTTTATTTGGCATTCATGAATAGGCATCGATAGTTGGATGTGATGAATGAATAGTGCATATAATTTAACTTAGTTTTATATTTGTTTAGGATTTAGACAATGGACGATTCATTATTGTGTGTTATTTAGTCCTCGTATAAGTTTAAAGCCAAAACCAGTTCCTGTGATAAGCGCGTTCAACCAAACAAACAAGAAAAATCTTAAGCGTCTAAATATTATCAGTATATATTGATTATAATAAACATATATAAAACTCCATTTTTAATTTACAATAATAATAAAGAAAGAAAGAAAAATAGTTTCATGTTAATTATAGTTAACAAAACTGTCAATTATAATAATGAAAGTTGTAGCTTCTCTACAATAAAATTACAGATGATTGATTATTATAATATACTGCAATATAAATTGTGTCTCATTCGTAAGTAAAAAAATGACAATTTAAAAATAAGACATTATGTGTAAGTTAATCTACCACTTTTACCATCGTACAAACAATACAAGTTCTTGAGCTACAGTTATAAAGTTCAAATTTCTTCATTCTGTTTCTGCATTATTGGCTTGACAACAATGCAATTGCTTAACGTCTAATATTTTGTGTCTTTAAGTATATTGTCGGATAGTTCTGTAAGAAACTATTTGTTAAGTTTCTTTCGTTTTCGTTCCAGTTTAACTACTTTCTTTACTACAACTAACCTAAATATTTTAAGTTCACACAAAAGATTTAATAACGTAACCCTCAAGCTTTTTGACGATCATGCTCCAGTCAAGACTATTAAGTTGAAACGACCTCCTGCACCATGGATTACTCCTTTTGTGCGCATTATAATGCGTAGACGTAACAAGGCGTTCCGTATCTATAAAAGATGTCGTACTGATACAAACTGGGAGGTATTTAGACATGCCAGAAACAGGTGTAACCAGGTGATAAGAAGAGCCAAACGCCATTACATTCACAAAAATATTATTAGCTCCTCCCCAGTGGAAATGTGGAGGTTCCTGAATTCTCTGGGCCTAGGAAAGTCTCGCGTTCAGCCTTCTTGCCCTTTCGCTTTAGACGATCTCAACCGTCATTTCTCTCCTGTTACTACTTTACCTGTCAATGTTAAGTTCCTCAGTTTATCCTAACTTTTTTCTACGACTATATCCCCTAGTTATCTCTTCTCTTTTACCCCTCTCACCGAAGATGACACTCGTAAGTTGATTGCCTCTATAAAGTCCAAGGCTATGGGATCCGACAACATTAGCAGGAATATGGTGAATCTCATACTTGCTGCTATTTCCCGACACTAACCTCAATACTTAACCACTTTTTATCATCTGGTTCCTTCCCTGACGCCTGGCACAGGGCTTTCACTATCCCTCTTCCTAAAATTTCCTACCCTGACTCCATGAATCATTATAGACCAATTTCAATTTTGCCTTTCCTCTCCAAGGTTCTCGAAGCCGCTGTCCATAAACAACTTTCATCCTTTGTTTTTCGTTATCAGCTCCTTTCCCCTTTCCAATCAGGATTCCGCCCGGGTCATAGCACTTCCACTGCCCTTATTAAAATCGTTGACGTCATTCGTGACGGTATGGAGAACTCTCGTTTAACTGTGTTAGTATTACTTGATTTTTCTAACGCTTTTAACACAGTTGATTACGATATCCTCCTTGCTCTTCTCTCTCAGCTTGGCTGTTCTTCATCCGTGCTCGCTTGGTTTTCCTCTTATCTTCATGGACGCCAGCAGGCAGTACGAGTGGGTAATTCAGTTTCTAACTGGTGTAACTTGTTTGCTGGTGTCCCTCAAGGCGGTGTGCTCTCTCCTCTTCTCTTTTCTATTTTTATAAACTCCCTCACCTCTGTTCTTACAACCTCTTATCATCTGTACGCCGATGACCTGCAGATATATGCTCAGGATGACATTCATAACCTTAATAGAGCCATATGTACACTGAACCAAAATCTTGCGCGGATATTTGAATGGTCAAATAACTTCGGTATTTATGTCAATCCCAACAAATGTCAGGCCATTATTATCGGTAGCTCCCGACAAATATCGCAAACTAACCTCGACACTATTCCAGCTGTTACCTATGCTGGCTCGGTGATTTCTTATGCTGCTAAGGTAAAAAATCTTGGGCTTGTTCTTGACAGTACTTTGCACTGGGATGATCAGATGGACAACGTCTGCAGTAAAATCAATCGCACCCTCGGCTCGCTTTATCGACTTAAGAACTTTCTCCCTCCCCGTACTAGGTCTGCTCTCGTCCAAGCTCTTGTACATCCCCTTTTCGACTATGCTGATGTTTGTACTTCTGATATCAATCAAACCTTTCTTAATAGATTGGATCGTCTTCTGAACAATACTATTCGTTTTGTTTTCGGTCTGCGCAAATATGACCACGTCTCCGATTTTCGTCAACATCTTGAGTGGCTTCCTATTCGGGAGCGTAGGTGCTTAAGGATTGTTTGCACACTTTTCCAGATACTTTACGATCCACGAGCACCTGAGTATTTGAAATCGCGGTTTGAAATCCTCGGTGCCTCTCACCTGAAATTATCTAAGTCAGCTAATACCCTACCTATATACCAAATTTCATCAACATCTGTTCAGTAGTTTCAGCGTGATCGACGGACAAACAAACAAACTTTCACATTTATAATATTAGTGTAATAAATAATGATCTAATATTTAAAACCGAAAGTTATTAATTTCATTTGATTGATTTGTTATAATTGGCAAATATATATTTTTTAAATATAACAACTTTAATTGAGCAAGTATCTTATGACAAAAAGAAAGTAAAAACCTAAAAAAAAATTTTACCGACATTAAATTTAAAAAAGTGAAAAATAACACTTATCTTAAAAACGGTTAATTTTTAAAGAAACATTAAAGTCGGGCGGTTAATATTTAATTAACTACAGTAAACCTCAGCCCGCTTGAAGTCGGTTCCATTTTTTTAAAGTTTTTATTTCATACATTCACATCACGCATACTTAAGGCAAATTTAAGACTTATACGGTTTTCTCATAGATGCCATTGCCAGATCTGGACCACACGGCAAGCAATCAAAATCGGTCTACCAGTCAAAAGTTATTATGAGGTAATAAACAAGAAAAAAAAGTACAGTTAAATTGAGAACCTCCTTCTTGTTTGAAGTTGGTTAAAAATAAGATAATAGGACCAACTATCATAAAATACAAATCATTTCTCTCTTTCATGGTGATTCTAAATAAGTATATCAATGTTAATTATTTTTCTAGTTAGCAGGTGTTCAAATAAAACATAATTTAACGTTAAAAATTATTTATTTACTCTCATTTAATAAACAAATTAATATCTTAGCCACAAAGGTGTCCTCTCAACACACTAGTGTTGTTCCTACATGTGATTCAGACTCAGAAAGGAGTGGTAGTGGATCAGTTTCTGTACGACTAAAGAGAGCTCATGGAAATGATGATTTACGAGACCTAAGAACCGAATTGCGGGATTTGTTCTCAAGCTTCTCAAATTCAGTAACTGACCGGCTCACTGAAATTAAGCAACAAAACACAGAACTAAAAGAGAGTCTCCAATTTATGTTTGACAAATATGATGCTCTTTTGTTTAAACTCCAACAAATGAAAGAAGAACGTGTCAGCGATAAAAAATCTATTTCATTGCTAGAGGACAAAACTGAAAGTCTGGAAACAAAAATAAGAGCCACAAGTATTGAAGTCCGAAATGTCCCAAAATTATTCATTACTGACAAAAGAGGTGAGTCTAAATTAGAATTGTGCAAGATAGCTAAAAACTTGACTAATATAGTTGGTGTCGATCTGCAACAATCTGATATAAAAGACATATATCGAATAAACTCGAGTAAAGAAGCTTCCAAGCCTATAATTATTGAATTTACTAGTGTGCTAACTAAAGAGGCCGTTTTAAAAGCTGTCACAAATTTTAATAAACGAAAGCCGAATAGTGAAAAGTTAAATTCAACACACTTTAAGATATCTGGTGCTTCAATACCGATCTATGTCTCTGAAACACTTACTTTCAAAGTACAGAAAATATTTTCTTTGGCTCGGGAATTTGCACGTATCAATGCCTACGCATACTGTTGGACTTCAAAAGGAATAGTTCATCTACGTAAGTCTGATGGTCTACCACTAATACGCATCAATTCTGTGGAAGATATAGAAAAAATGAAAAAGAAATTGTGACTATTCTGGTTCTGTTTAATAATACTAGATAACGACACAGTCTTTTTTAACGTTTACTTTATTTTTTTATATGTTGTTAGTTTGATTTTGCATGTATCTTATTATAAGTTCAAAATTCTTAGTTATCCTGTTTTGTTATATGGCCATAGATATCAATTAACAGTTAATATAATAGCAGCATACATGTCGCCGTACGTAACTCTAATTATTACTATTATTTACAATAACATAGCTCATATTTATAAACTGTATCGTTTAGTTCTCTCCTATTACTTTTATCATGGGTTTGTATTAAGTAACTATCGAACACTCATAAATTGGATATTTTTTGTAACATCAATAATTAAACCACAAAATTCAATTCAATAAATGATATTGCTAATAATTTGGATTCTGTATTGGTTTCGGATGCCCATCAGTGCTACCCTGAGGATTGTTATGCAATAGTTAAATCAAACAGAGTGAGTTTAAATATAGTCTCTCAAAATATACGTAGCATTTCAGCTAACTTTGATTCCTTCCTTTTGCTTCTTGATAACATGAAACTGGACTATGATATTATCGTCCTGACAGAGTGTTGGCTTCCTAAAAACCCCTTTATTCCTGTTCTTGGTGGTTTCTCTAGTCACTGTTTAAGTAATCCCCATAATCAAAACGATGGTGTGTTTACGAATGACGATATCCTGAACGTGACTATAACCGAGCCTCAAATTGAAGAAGCCAGATTTATTCGTTCATTGGAAACCATTTTAAATTATTTAAAATCTTTTCAACATGTCATTCTTACAGGTGACATAAATATTGACATAATAGCCAAAAACTCAAATGATAAAATGCCAGATTATCTCAATCTTCTTGCGTCACATGGTATGCTTCCTTCCCACACACTTCCTACTCGAAATAATGCGTGCTTGGATCATTTCATTATCAAAACCTCATATCCTTCTACTACGCTAGTTATTGAGTCATGTGTTACGGATCATTCCACAATCCTTCTTTCCTTGACGAATAAAAAACACATAAATGCTCCAAAATCTAGAAACAAAATTAATCTCGCTAACCTATCAGATGATATTTGTAACTTTGATTTCACATCTATTCTTAATTGTACAGATCCAAATTTAGCTGCTGACATTCTAACTGATGCTCTACGCCTATTGATAAAACGTAATTCTACCACAGAGCTTCTTCCTCGCCGAAAACGACCCCTAAAACCTTGGATCACTGCTGGTCTTCTGAAATGTATAAGAAATAGGAATCGCTTGCATAAAAACCTCAAAAAAGCTCCTGAAAATGACATACTCAAACTGACGTACACTAGGTACCGAAATTTTTTGACTACTCTATTAAAAAAAGTGAAAAGAGCTTATTATATGGAGCTCTTACGCAAAGCTGGAAAAAACAATAAACGCATATGGGACGTCATTAAGGAAATATCTAGTTTGAAAATAAATACTGCCTCCTCAAATATTCTTTTAGCTCAACATTCTCTTCCTGTGAAAGCGCTTAATGATATTAATAACTACTATATCAATGTCGGTGCAAATCTCGCCAAAAAGTTTCCTCATACGGACATTCGAACTGTAACTATGCCACATTCTCTCCTGAAAGGATCTGATTCATTTGTTCTATTGTACTCAAACGAAGAAGAAATAAATCAAATTATTTGTGATCTTAAATCTGAGTGTGCTGTGGGTTGGGATGGTATTTCATCATTAATTATTAAAAATAATAGAAAAATACTAGTTCCCTTGCTCACTCATATCTTCAATCTTTGCATTTCACAAGGTATTTTTCCAAAAGCCTTTAAAAGTGCTATAATTCATCCGATATTTAAGGGAGTAGGGGATCGTTACCGTGTTGAAAACTATCGCCCAATATCCATACTCCCCTCCTTGTCTAAGATATTCGAAAGAGTGTTAAATAACCGCCTTAAAAAGTATCTTGAAACTAAAAACATTCTGAGTCAGAATCAATTTGGGTTCCGAACTGGAAGATCAACCTCTCACGCAGTACTTGAACTAACATAGTCGATTGTTTAGATAAGGGAAAAAAAGGCCTAACTATATTCATTGATGTTGCTAAGGCCTTTGACTCTGTCTCCATTCCAATTCTATTAGAAAAGATGGAAGCACTTGGCATACGAGGAAACCAACTTACCCTCTTCCAGGACTACTTATCAGATCGAGTGCAATCTACTAAAATTGATGGCATGTGTAGTTGCGAGATGCGAGTTGAATATGGTGTACCACAGGGCAGTATTCTTGGGCCCACACTTTTCCTAATTTATGTAAATGACCTATGTTCACTCAATATCCGAAAATGCTCACTTTTTTCGTACGCCGATGATACAGCACTCTTCTTTTCTGGTGACTCTTGGTCGGAGGTATTCCAAAATGCACAATCAGGATTTAATACAGTTTGCGAGTGGTTCACTAACAACCATTTAACGTTAAATGTAAGCAAGACTAAATATTTAATTCATACCATAAGACCAACCGACCTTCCAACTAAAGATATCCCTTTACTTATTGCGCATAGCTGTCCAAACAATAACTTCTGCAGATGTTCCTCCATTGAAAGAGTAAACGAAATCAAATACCTTGGAATACTGATAGATAGCAACCTCTCTCCTTTAAGCCACACTTCAATATTCTATCTGCGAGATTGCGTAAACTCATTTATGTTTTTAAGTCTCTTAGGTCAATAACTGAACCATCGCTACTTAGATCTGTTTACTTTTCCCTTTGTCAATCTCTGATCCTTTATTGTATCACATCATGGGGTGGTGCTCCCAAATCTAGTATCATTATACTGGAACGTGCCCAACGTGCTGTACTTAAAGTAGCTACCTTCAAATCATTTCTATTTCCAACAGATGCCCTCTATTCATTTTGCGAAGTTTTGTCCGTACGGAAACTATTCATTTTGTACACGCTGTTGCACCAACACTCTAAGTCAGCATTTGATCCTGATGTTGCCAAATTTCGTAATAGACGAATAGTCAAGGGTCGACTTTTTCGTAAATCCTTTAGCCAGAGATTCCTACCATTTCTAGGTCCATTTCTTTATAATTATGTCAATAGATTTATTAATATACCGGATACAATTAAAATGACTCTCCAAATTTTTTCTAGGCATTAGGTATCGTTAATAGATCACATATATGAAAAAAAAAACGGTATGTAAAATTTTCAAAATGAAATGTAAACTTGTTGCAATTACAAGATAATTATAACATTCGCATTGTCACACGAGTTATGAATAAAACAAGCAGGGGTAGAAGGGCGCGGGCGCAGGGGATGTACTTGCATGTGCCAACGACGATGTCTGCCTGGTTTTTTATTTTGTCGGCGCACATCAGTCGCCCGCGCACAACCCCTTTGAACGCACGCACTTCCGCCTTCCGCTTCCGTGTTGCGCGCCACCCGCCGCAGCCCCACACTTCGCGCGTCGTAATGTATTCCAATCGCGAATATTATGAAATGGTGCAGTGTTACATACATGGTGATCAACGTGACGCGGAGGCCCCATCGTGGGGCCTGCGCGATCGCCGGACCTAACACAGTGTGACTTTTATTTGTGGGGCGAAATTAAAAGACGTGTGTATATTGAGGAAGCACAAAGCCTCGAGGACTTAAAAGTGCAAATCAGAGCGGCATTTTCCCAAGTGAAAAATGACACGGTAGTGCTCGCAAAATTAAAAGACAATGTGCAGAAAAGGTGCAAGACTCTGTTTGGAGAGGAACGGTATGTACTTTGAACAATTATTAAAGTATACGTAGGTAAATAGATAAAGTAGGTAGGTAAATTGATTAGTTGATTATGTACGTAAAGTTGATTAAATACGCCTGATTTCAAAAGAATAGCGAGTTAAGAACCTACTTTGAATTGGTTTAACTAAACAGAATTTTAGGTAACTCGATATTTACTTACCTACTTACTTTATAAATTTAAAGCAGTATAGCTATTGTAATAGTAGGTATCTAATAGGATTTAGGCAATTTGACGGTCCTAGGCCCGTAAAAGTATGAAGAGGTTTCAACTTTATTTACCATTTCCCCAAGCATGACAAAACGAAAACATTTTAGGTAGCTGCTATTATTACTATCAATGAATTGCGGCAAGGGAGGGAGGGGTAAGTGCAACGTAGTGCATAAAGCACACGTACTGGGCAGCGAGAGCGTCCACAAATGTAGGTTTTTTGAAAATAACTTGGTGATGATATAACTCAACATTTTTGTTCTAAACGACATAAGAAGAAAAAACCCGTATTTCATTATTTGTCGTAAAGATTAACATACTCAAATTTGGAGAGTGGTTTTAATTGCTTCCTGTATATCCTTTGAATACCAGACAGTTAAAAAATACACTTTTACAATGGCTTCTCCCATTGTCTTATGAGGAGACAGAAGAGTTACTTCATCACATTAAATAAGCTTTTATGAATTGTATAAATATAATTACTATAGAATTTATTTAAGATAGTATTTAAGCAATATGACCCTCTGTACTTTTACAACTTATATACACTTGTAATATTTTTATCAACGGAAGTTTGTGGGTTCTTAAGCTACAGGTTCCTCCTATTTTAAGTTCCCACAGATCTACACTACTGTATTTTTAAGGACTTCACCTGTTATGCCATACCATATTGTCTGTTTTTTTTTTTTTTGGTAAAATAAAGTTATTATTATTATTATTATTAAAATTAGGACTCTGTAGCTCAATTTTCTGTATAAGTGAGACAATTTATTTGGTTGGGGCAGGTTTCGACAAGATTGTTTACAAATTTACCTCTTTAAAAGGTACAAAAACCTTGGTCCCTTGAGATCTTAAGCAAGCAATTACACTGCATATCCTTTGACAGAATATACGAGATTTTTACGAATGAAACGTTTCTACAAATTCTTGTCAAATTCGTCAATATTTGTGGTATTTACTGATCTATCCGTCTTGTATTAACAAACTAAACGAAGCCAAACTCGAAAGTTCCTATTTCCACGTTCATCATCAGACACTGGATATTGTCTCAGATCGAGGGTTACCGGTTGAAAAAAATCAAAAGACCGGAGAAAAGGCTTGGTTACTGTTGAAAAATCCTGAGTTTTTGTTGAAGTTTGAGATTGTTATCTCAATTGTACTTAATAATTATTCTTTAAAGGAGTCAAATTATTAACGTTTAACACTGTGGATCTCGAGGGATCTTACTCGCTTGTTGCACATCGCGCTCATATCGGGGCGGTGGTAGCAGCGGCACCTCCCTCCCAAGCCCTATACTACCAAATTTAGGAAGATTATTTTTAGTATATATAACTTTTTATTAAAGAGATCTTTAAAACGTACTATCTTAGCAAAATAGTTATAAAATACCCGACATAGTATAATAAACTTAAAATATATTAATTTAATTTGATTTTTTTAATGTATTTTTAGTGCTTTTTGTAGTAACATGATAAAAAATTGAATATATACCCCTATAGAATAATATAGCAAGTTTATTTTTGTTCTCTTAGTTGTTTACAGATTTGAAAATGCCGTTTGGAGGACTTAAAATTAAATTAAGTATAGTTTGTGCAATAGAATTGCCGCACTCCGACAACGGCGGCGGCTTCTAAGAAAGCAAATTACTTGCTTTCTTAGAAGCCGCCGCCGTTGTCGGAGTTAAACAAATCTGTAACAAAATAACCACTGTTTTATCTTTATCTGTCTTGCATTGTTGTTATCTATATGCTCTTAGTTTCTTATCTCATATTTTTGCTACCACAATTTTTTCATTTGTTCTTTCCGTAAACCCTATAAAAATTAACGAACACACGTGCGTGCTGCTACTACTATAACTACTTGCACAAAAAATTGTCCTATTTTGAGGTTTTTAAGGGCATATAAGTAAATAAAATACGGAGTACACACACAACCTTTAATCGTCGGTGACAGACTGACTTCTTGTTGTCATTGTTTGTTTACCCTCAATACAAAGTATATAACATCCCTCCACCAATAGTTAAAAATTCATAACAATTTATAATTAGGATTCTTTGCACGTGTTGATCGTTTATTTCGTTTAGAGTATGACTCCGTTTCTGTGACCTCTTTTTCAATACGTGGTTGCGGTGCTAGATCAACATCACCGGCCGCGATTTGTTGCTCTTCATCTGGCAATGAACAAAACGATTGATTTCCTTCGTTATCTTCGTCCACCGACGAAGTCCCGTTGCCCTCATTATCACATGTATTCGAAGGCAACCTAGAATAATCTCCAAAGGTACTAACGTCTTCACAATTGTCAGAGTTGATATTGCCATTATAAGACAATAACTGGTCGATATGTTTTATTACAATATTTTTGTTATCTTTTAATATTACGGAGTACATTTTGGAACCAATTTTTTTCTTAATAATGGCAAGTTTCCATTCATGTTTATTTCCATTGTTATAATATTGCTTCACTAATACTATTTCTCCACTTGAAAATGTTTTTTTACGATTATCTCCATAATGTTTATGCTGCGAGATCTGTTTTTCTATCACATTAGAGTGCAGTGCGGACGTTAACGACATATCCTTTCTCAAATTATCACATGTATCGTGGACCATCAACAGATCGAGTCGACAACGCAATGGGCGGCCGAGTAACAATTGAGCTGGTGAAAACCCGGTAGTGCAATGAATAGAATTTCTATAATCAAACAATAATTTATTTAATTTTTGTATAATAGATTTTTGTGAGCTATTTTGTGAAATAATAATTTTTAAACCCTTTTTAAATGTTTTTACACTATTTTCTGCTTGCCCATTCGAAGCTGGGTGATACGGTGCAATCGTGACGTGCTTAATACCATTAAGTGAGCAAAAGTCATAAAACTTTTGCGATTTAAAATTACTGGCATTATCTGAAACTATCGTCCGAGTTAATCCAAACCTACAAAACATCTCGGACAACTTTTCTATTATCGCTTCACTATTTGTATTAGACATATAGAAACGTTCTACCCATTTCGAATAAGCATCTATTGCGATTAAAAAATGTTTATTATTAAGAAAAAACATATCAATATGATTACGATCCCAAGGCCGTTCGGGATATGGCCACGACGCCAGCGGCGCGCGTGGCGGCGCGTCAAGGAGGGAATTGCATAAACTACATGATCCAATTTTTTGTTCTATTTGTTTATCAATATTTGGCCACCACATACGCTGTCTAGCATTGCATTTTGTTTTTGTTACTCCAAAATGTGAACTATGTAACTCCCTCAATATTTTTTCTCTAAAAATTTCCGGAATGATTATTTTGTGACCACGTAAAATACACCCTTTTTCAAAAGACAAATCTAAACGACAATTAAAATATGGTCTTAAGCTAGAATCTGATATCTTCCTAGGCCAGCCAGTCCTAATAAAATTAATTACTTTTGGTAAAATTGGATCTTGTAATGTCGCTTGCTGGATGTTTTTTACTGTAACCGGTTTTAAATCGCAGTCTGATATAAAATTCATGTAAAAGTATATACCTTTACAGTCATTTATGGATCGCGATAAAAAATCTGCCACATTAGATTCACTTTTTATGTACTCGATATTAAAATTATATGCCGACAAAAACAAAGCATATCTTTGCAATCTATTAGCTGTGAATTCAGGAACACCTCTTTTACAGCCGAAAATCGATAGAAAGGGTTTATGGTCTGTGCGCAGTACAAAAGGAAGTTCACGGCCGTACAAATAATGATGAAATTTTTTAATAGCAAATATAATAGCTGTTGCTTCCTTCTGTATTTGGGCATAGTTCCTTTCAGATCTAGACAGTGACCGTGACGCATAGGCTATTACTCGCTCGCGGCCGTCGGACTGGCGTTGCGCGAGTACCGTGCCTAGGCCGGCCGGCCCCGCGTCCGCTGTCACTATTGTCGGTAATGCCGGTTCATAATGCGCCAGACATCGCTCACTACTTAACTCATTTTTAATTTGATCGAATGCACATTTTTGCTTGTCACTCCATTCCCATTTTTCTCCCTTCTTTAAGAGTGAATATAATGGCGCTAATATACTTGATGTATTCGGAACAAAACAACGTAAAAGAATTGAAATCTTTCCTTGGGTTAGTTAACTACTATAGTTAACTAACCCAAGGAAAGATTTCAATTCTTTTACGTTTTTAGGAAAATCACAATTTAAAATTGCATTTATTTTACTATGGGATTTATGTAAACCCTCTTTGTCAATGACATATCCTAAGTATTCTACTGACTTTTTAAATAACTCGCATTTATTTTCCTTTAATCTTAGCCCCGCGTTTTGTAATCTCCATAAAACCTGTTCCAATCTGTCCATATGTATTTTTTTTGTAGGCCCTGTCACCAAAATATCGTCTAAAAATATACATACTCCCTCTATGTCACCTAGTAGTTGCTCTAACACTTTTTGAAAAATAGAAGGAGCATTGGAGAGACCAAAAACCAATCTAGTGTAACAAAATAACCCCTTGTGTGTGTTGATGCAAGTTAATTTCCTAGACTCATCGAGCACTAATTGATTCTAAGCTCTAGAAAGGTCTAGCTTTGAAAATTCAACCCCGCCGTGAAGTTTCGCAAACAAATCCTCAATCCGTGGTAAAGGGTAACTATCAGAATATAACACTTTATTTAGTGTAACTGAATAATCGCCACAGATTCTAATGTCGCCATCAGATCGCAAAACCGGAACTATCGGGGATGCCACGTCCGAGTGATCCACTTTTTCTAAAATGCCTAAATCTAGTAATCTTTGTAATTCTGTTTCTACTTTTTCTTTTAATGCTAACGAGACCGTGCGTGGCTTAAAAAATTTTAATTGCGAGTCAGGCTTAATTTTTAAACTTATTTTATATTTATTAAACGTGCCTAGTTCGTCTGTGAATAGTTTGGCAAATTTAATTTTTAACCGTTGGGTTAATTCATTATCAGTCGATAAGTTGTTACAATTTACCGCGCACAATTCAAGGTTAAACGTGCTTATAAAATTTCTACCTAATAAAATCGGTTTCGTGATATCTGTATTAATAATAAAAAATCTAATTTGCTTAAGAATATTCTCGAATTCTACAGAAATTACTATATATCCGACTGGCCAAATTTTACTACCGTTGTAACAATTTAAAACCACACGACACGATTGCATAACGTACTTATTTTTCAAATATGTATCATAGAAACTAATCGGTAACACGGAGACGGCGCTTCCGCTATCTATCTCACATAAAACGGCTCGGCCGCCTATTGACACAACATGCTGCATAGGTTCACCGTTGATACATTTAATATTGAATATTTCATATTTACCCTCAGATATGTCGTTATCATCCGTACCCATGAAATAATTATTTCCCTTTTTGTTATTACACATTCGCTTCAAATGTCCTTGTTGATTACACTTTTGACATTTATAATTGATAAAACGACACTGATCTTTTGTATGATTACGGTAACCACACACCGCACAGCACTTGTTATGTTTATTATGAGACGATTTCGTGAAGCAGTCGGTGGGGTCGCGCACGGTTGCACGATGTATAGCGAACATTGGCTGCACTGTTGGCGAATATCCTCCATCGGCGCTGGCTCCACTTTTGTTTGCAACTTGCAAAGCCATACGCGCACAACGTATGCTTTGCGCTAACTCTAATGCTTTGTGGAAAGTCAAAGTTTCGATGCTTTCGGCGAACAATTTCTCTTTTTCTTTAGTATTTTCTAACCCAATAATAAAGCGATCTCTTAATGCAGATTCGAGTTCAGTTTTAAAACCACAAAACTGGGCTAAGTTTCTCACTCGCGCCGCCCATTCAGATAAGTCTTCGCCTGGTCTTTGTTCTGCTTTATAAAATTTGTATCTTTCTGCGAAACTACTTTTTTTAGATAAGAAATGGCTGTCCAATTTTTGTATTAAGATACTGAATTCCACGCTGTCCAATGTAGACGGAAATGCTAAATCATTTACGACGCGGTAAGTATCTTCCACCAAAGTAGTAAGAAGTAAAGCTCTTCTTTTCACTCCTGCCTTGTCGGTGTCGTCAGTGATGTCGTTCGCCGCACAAAATTGAGTGATCTGCTTTTAAAAATGCTCCATTCTTGATCTCGGTGATCGAAAGAGAGGCTGCCACCGAACATTGTACTACCGTAATTTGCCATTGTACAAATAACTTTTCCTTTTGATTTCTTTTTCTTTGGTTTTTATACACACGTGAAATGTCGTGAATCGTCGCCAATTATGTCCTATTTTGAGGTTTTTAAGGACATATAAGTAAATAAAATACGGAGTACACACACAACCTTTAATCGTCGGTGACAGACTGACTTCTTGTTGTCATTGTTTGTTTACCCTCAATACAAAGTATATAACAAAAATATAAAGGGAAATTTTTAAGAACTTTAAACTGTGTTAATTCTAAGAAATATTGAGGATTGATCTAAAACACAGTTTCAGTTAAACTAAGCAAACAAGTGAAAAATCTTTCTAAATAAATATGAACAGATTCCAAAAAAGGTTACCAACAGTTGTCATACAATAATTACAATAAAAGTAATGATATTTCCCCTCAATATTAACTTATTTATGTATCTTTATGGATTTTGATTTTAGCTGTTTTCCTAATAATATAAATATCAATTTCATGATACAAACTATTTGAAAACACAAACAAAGAAACATTTGTTTAACACAATTAGTAATTAATTAGTGATAATTTATTTTCGTTATCGTTCCTGTATTTAGATGTTATCATATTTATAACATTAACTACTATCTTTACTACAACTAACCTAAATACTTTAAATTGACACAATCATAGTTTTATAAAAAAATAGAAATGCCATTCTTCCTGAAATAAGATTAATCTACTTTTTGATTTTTAATAATTGATATAATATAGGTAATGCAATATTATTACACTAAATATTTTAAGAAAAAAGTATTACATGCATATAATAATTTAAATAAATTTATTTCATGATCGAATTCACGAAATTTAGAGTAAAAGTATTTCTTTAAGCTGTTTCGATGGATTGTCTGAACATTGATGAAAATACCATCACTAGTAGCGAAAGTATAAGTACTTAAGAAATTCGATAGACTCGTCTAGGACAAAATGAAGGTCTAGGACAGCTCAAATAATTAAAAATTAATTTAATATTTAACCCTTAAATTGCAATGAGTTTAATAACTAGAGAAGCAATCCCATACAACAGACGCGCCAAAAAGCGTAGCACTTTTCCGAAATCAGGACGTAGCTTTGCAAATAATATTTATACTATATATTATATATAGATTTATTATATTTGTCTCCCTCATATCTACGATTAAACTTTAAATTAAACAAAGACAGAATATGTGCGAACGGTAAGAATGAACGGAAAAATGGGTAATTGATATTGTATTGCCAGCTGTCGAAAATTTCACCCATTGTGATGAATGAATGAATGAACGAGTAGTGTAGATATATGTATAAAATCAATTAGTAAAATACTGTAACTTTGAAAATTTCTTTGAAAAACAAAAAAAAACAATCACGAAAGTAGGCTCTGTGCATATATATCCCTTTGTTTTTCGATAAAGTCAGTGGTTAAGACAAAAACATTTGTCAAAGTTCATAAAACATCAAACAAAGGTTCAATTTTACGTATTTTCAAAAGTTGTATCTCGATAACTAACGAATTCCACGCATTGAAAAAATTAAATCACATTAGCATCTGTGTGTGTGTATAAAAAAATTATCAACACAATTAGCGCAGTTGCCTATACTTAAGCTGAGCTATATAATTAATTATAAAAAGATATTTAGATAAATTATAGCCACGTTAAATAAAAAGAAAAGGCTCCCATATACTTGGGAAAATTGAAAGTGAATATCAGTGGCAACACTGACGACAAAATGTCGAAATTTTATTTGTGAAAATTAAATATTTTTATTTTATAACCTAGCTTTAATTTTGTATTTATTGCCAAAAATGTTAATGACTTAAGTGTGAAACTTAATATTCTTTCGTATTATGTGTATTTGTGAAAGAGAATCGTATTTTATCTTCTGTTTTTCTTTGTTTTTGCGGAGCATTTTTTTGTACTTTCTTGGCGGGAGTTGAATGAGTAATGAAGTGAAAAACGAAAAAACTAAGACAAACGTCTTAGTTTTAGTAGCTTCAGATTTTTGGTATGTATTGCGTATCTAGACATATTAATATCATTGTTAAATTGTTTATGTCCGTTTCATGTGACGTGTTATAAAAACACACACAAATGTGATTAGAATTAACGCGCGCAACTACCACTTGATACTTCGCGTATTATAGGCTATCCTTGTTGCACTCATACATAATAATCTCTCTTTCGCTCGGTGGGTATGCTGCAGCGATTATTTGAAATTTTGCAACGGCCGAGTAATTTTGCACTGATCGAAAAAAATAATATTATGTAAGTACGTCTTTGTTTAATATGCTTTTTGTGTTAAATTTGGTTAGAATAATAATATATCAATAATCTTTAATAGTTTTTGTTACATTAGTGTTTACCAAACAATTCGCTAATATTGAGTATGCCAGTTCTACCTACAGAACCTGCTGCAAAAAAGCGCAAACTATTACAGTTAGAATTTACATTTAAGAAAACTAAATATACAGGAGCCGTGGAAGTGGATACAAGTGTTAGTTTTGCAGAACAGTTTCAATTACAGTCTCCGCTGCAATATTTCAAAACTTTTTTAGTGACGATTTGTTAGATTACATGGTAGATATGACAAATCTGTATTCAGTACAACAACAAGGTAAATCTATCAGCGTCACAAGAAAGGAAATAGAAATAGTGTTAGGTATCAATATAATTATGGGAATTGTAAAGATGCCAGCAATTGAAGATTACTGGAGTAATGATCTTAGATTTGAGCCAATTGCGTCTTCCATGGGGATAAAACGTTACAGATCTATTAAACGTTTTTTACATTTTTGTGATAATATTAATGTAGACAAGAGTAACAGCTATTACAAGGTATCTGCTGTGATGGAACATATCCGGCACCGGTGCCTCAAAGTGCAAGAAGAGAGATCATTTGCTGTTGATGAAATGATTATACCGTACAAAGGCAGAAAAGCTGGCAATCGCAAGCAATATAATCCTAAAAAACCCCATAAATGGGGTTTTAAATTCTTGGTTCGAGCTGGCACCTCAGGGATGGTGTATGATTTTTTTGCCTACGATTGGGCAAATACTTTTCAACAATTTGATTTTACAGAATGGGAACAAAATTATCTCGGTGTTGGGGGCAAAACAGTTGTCAGACTATGCAAAACTATATCCAACCCGATTCTTTCCACGGTTTACTTCGACAACTGGTTTACTTCTTTGGAGTTACTTTATTATTTACGTAACGAGATGGGATTACTATCTTTGGGCACAATCCGGAAGGACAGACTGCGCAATTGTCGCCTAAGTAGTGACAAAGATATGAAAAAGAAAGGTCGTGGGACATTTGAGGTTGTATGTGATAATGCGAAGAGATTGGCTGTTACGAAGTGGGTAGATTCACAATGTATCCACATTGCCAGTTCTTTCTGTGCCCAAGATCCGATCGGAACAATAGAAAGATACGACAAAAAAGAGAGAAATAAAATTTCTGTACCATGTCCACGTGTAATCAAAATATATAATACGCACATGGGCGGTGTTGACATTGCTGATATGTTGACTGCACTGTACAGAATACGTATGAAGACAAGGCGATGGTATATGTCAATATTTGCCCAGGTAATGGATATTGCTCTCAATAATAGCTGGCTTTTGCACCGTCGTGATTGTGTACAACTTGAAAATGATAAGAAATTGTCACTGAAAAAATTTCGTATCCAGGCTGCTCTTGCACTCATCAAAATCAATACCAAATCTAATTTTCAAAGAGGTAGCCTGGATCCTGGATCTGATACTATCACCAAGCCTTGCATACCCCGTCCCGTCAACGAATCACGTCTTGATGGTTACGATCATTTTCTCCTCTATACATCTCAGGGGCGATGCCGTTTTTGTAAAAATGGAAAGACGATGGTGATGTGTTCAAAGTGTGATGAAGACTTTGTTTCACTGTTAACAAAAATTGTTTTTTATTATTTCATAAAAATAAGTAATTGTTTTGTTTGATTTTGTTTTTATTTCTTTATTTTTGTAACAAAAGGTGGATTTATGTTAGTGTTGCAATTATTTTTGAAATTTTAGTTTGTTGTAAGCAGTATTAATTACATTCTGTGGTTCCTGATTTCTATATTGATCTCTAAATTAGTCATATGCTTAATGTTTTTCTATTAATTTTATTTTTCTTATATTGTTTAATTATCTTGCTAAACTGGCAATGTACGTTTCATGTGACATATATGTTACGCTCAATTTTATAGGCTAATTGGTAATGTCACTTATAAATGACATTAAAAATCCCTGTCTAGATAAAATAAATTTATTTAATTTTCATATAATTTATCTTTTTTTATCCATAAATTACACATATTTTTATAAAAAGTCTCAAAAAACCTTTAGGAAAAGGTACTGCCAATTTAAAGGTTAATGCGGCACCATTGGCATCTATTACTGCGTCCAGTCTCGATCGCATCGAAAGTATCAAGTTTTGACAAAGGTCAGAACCCCGTAGCGACTCCCAAACTGTTTCACAATGAGTGATGAGTGCCTCCCTCGTCCTCTCGTTTCTATTATCCCACCTTTGGGCCATTACTCCCCACATATTTTCGATGGGGTCCGGAGAACGGGAGGGCCATCGCACGGTTCGAATATCTGGCTGTGCCTCTAGCTAGTTTTGAACCACGCGAGCGGTGTGAATTGGGCAATTGTCATGTAGAAACATTAGCTCTGGAACTTCCGATTCCTGGTAGACTACCCGAGCAGTGGGAATTAGTGTCTCCTGTAGAAGTTCCAGATATGACTGCCCGTTAGCCCTCCCAGAAATATGGACAAGTTCCCCCGGACCAGCGGCACTCATCCATCCCCACATATTAGTACAAATCCGCCCAGATTCATTATTAGGGTTAACGTTACGGGGCTCGAACCGTGTATTATCCACACGCCATAAATGCCGACGGCCTAACTGGCAAGACTTAAAACATTTTTCATCGGCAAAAATAGCGTGTGAAAAATCAAAGTCTCGGTACTCTCGTGCAAATCGGACTCTATCAATTTTTGTTTTGTTCGTTCATTATTATTTTTTTGCGGGTCATCTGTGATGAACTCCTGCTCTATGGAGGGTTCTCCGTATAGTACGGACGGAGCAGTCAAACTCTTCAGCAAATATTCGCGTTGGAGTAAAAGGCGCAGTCGCGTAAACATTAACCATTCGCCGAGACTGCTCCGCCGATATTAAATAGGGATGTTCGGGTTGTCTTGATCGGGCGTTCACGTGTCTTTCTTCAAAACGATTGACCCAGAGGCACAGTAGGTCGCTGTAACAAAATTATTTATTAAAATAAAACTTCAATCTATAATATTTTACTTTTGAACGTATTTAAGGGCGTGTATTTATGTAGACGTTATTTACTTATAAAAAATTCACAGACAATCATAACTGAGTTAACGAAAAATAAGTTAATTAGAGTATAAAATAAATGAAATGAATATTGCACATATAAACGCATTTTTATCCGGCAAAAGTAGTTTTATTTAGTTTCACGTTATATTAGTAAATCTTTTTTGCTGTCACTGAAACAATATTATCCAATTAATTATGTATCAGTCAATAAGTACAGCCAATACTACTACTTTACTTTACTATTCTAGTAGATGCCTCTTCTGCTACTAGAAAAACAAAAATAAAAAATCACACTATTTATAATTGATATATAATATTTTCACATTAACATCTGAAAATAACGCAAATGCAGGGCCTAATATATAAAAATATTTAAAGATTAATTTATTAATTAGATTATAAAGATCAATTAATTTCACAGTAAAATACAAAAATAAAAATATTATAATGAATTCTTAATATTTAAACCAAATATTCAAAAAAGTCATTAAATTAACGAGTAGTAATTCAAGTTTCTGCTAACCTAAAAAATTAAATTAATGAACGTGTTAGAATTATTAACATTTGATTTTATCAAATGTTATAATAATTATTATTTGATTAATTAATTTATTGCATAATTTGTACGTAATATGATACTTTTTCAATATTAAAGTATTTCCTGTTACGAATAAAAAGTGCTGCTTTGTAATTGGTCGACGACATCCCCGCCAGGCGTATGGCCGGGTGGGACGGCGTGACAGGTATTTAAAGGGCCTCGCACCGACTCAGAGATTCCTTCTGTGCTCGGCGCTCGGACTGTACGTACTGTCACAACCTAGTGCTATAACTCCGTCAAAGTTATACAGGCTGATCATACCCGAGGGTACCGTGTATAAGATAAGTATATAGTGATACTAATTGCTCCATTTTATGGATATGAATATATATAATTTAAAAACTATAATTCAATTGTTTTACTAGTGTTTCAAGGTATAGTGTAGAATATAAGATAAATATAAAAAGTTGATTAAGTAAATATACATAAATTAAAAGTTGCTATGTATTTTTTATTTATCTATATACCCCAATTCTGACATCAGAAGTGGGACCGTATTCTGTCCTAATTTTTTTTTATTTCTCTTTTTATAAGGGTCAAGGATTTGTTGCGACATGGATCCTGCCATGCTCGAGGGGCTGCTAACAGCTATACGCGATGCAGTATCCTCCAAGTCTAGGCAGGATGATATCGCTCTACCGCTGTATGATCCCGAGAAGAGTGACAACGGTGCCGAATTTTGGTGCCGTAATATAGAAAAGCTAGGCCAGGAGTTCCAGTGGAGCACCATCCAGCAAGCAGCTAAAGCCGGAAAGGCCCTTCGGGGATCTGCTTTGTCCTGGTTTGAAACCTGGGAGCCTGAATCGGGACGTACATGGGAAAACTTGAAGAAAGATCTTGTAGACCTTTATCCCGAAAGAAAAAATTTATCAGATAAATTAACCAAGGCTGCGCTGTATTCATCTGACTCTGCAGATAGTTATTGTGAATACGCTAGGGAAAAGCTTAGACTGTTGCGATGTACTAAGATTTCTTTCACGGAACCACAACTTATAGAGCTTATTAGTGGAGGTGTTCGAGATGCTAACGTTCGAATTACTTGTCTCAATAGCTCTGTAACAACCACGTCTGAACTTATTACACTATTTTCCTCTTATGTCAAACAAACTAGGAAAAGATCATCCGATTTCCATAATAATTTTGGCAGACCTTCGTTGTCTGGTGAAGCTAGTATGCCAGGACCGAGTAATCAAAAGCGCTTTAAAATTGATTCAAATCAGCAAACTGTTAGTAGAGATAAAAAACGGTGTTATAATTGTGGGGAGGTGGGACATGTCAAGGCTCAATGTTCGGTAAACGATTCTTCTGATAAAACTATTAAAATTGACAACGTAAACAAGTCTGAACATGTTTGTACTTTTTGTAAGAAAACTGGTCACCTTGCTGAAAAATGCTTCTTTAAACCGCGTGTTCACAATACAACAAGTGATTCTAATAAAATGTGACTAAAACCTACTGAAGTATTTATTCACGATCATAAAGTAAATTGTATATTAGATACTGGTGCAAATTGCAGCCTCATAAGGGAATCCGTAGCAAGGCGGCTTGAATGTCACATTTCTCCATGTTCTCTATATATTGATGGAATAGGTAAGGGGAGACTACACGTATTTTCAAAAATAATAGTCCCTTTAAGGTTTGATGACGTATGTCTTGAACTAGAATTGTATGTAGTTAGAGACTCGGATTTCAAATACGATTGTTTAATTGGGACTAACATAATAAAACACCCTGATATAGCAATTGTATCCGATGTAAACGGTAGTAAGATAATCCGATTAAAACCCTCCATAGTTAGTGAGCCTGTTGTTAATTTGGCTGTTGAAAAAGAACACGAATGGTCTGATTTAATTGAGTCGGTAAAACATTTAGAGTCAGATTTGCAAAATCAAATTAGATCAATATTTGTAAAATACCCTATGATTTTGCCACGACCGGATAGGCTCCGTACAGTCCAAACTGGAGAGTTAAGAATCAGGTTGAAAGAAGATAAAATTATTAACTATAGACCCTATCGCTTAGCCCCTATTGAAAGAGAAAAAGTAAAGGTAATCATTAAGGACTTAATAGAAAGTGGTATTGTTCGTGAGAGTGATTCTGACTTTGCCAGTCCGGTTCTTTTGGTTAAAAAACAAGATGGTAGCGACCGATTATGTGTTGACTTTAGAGCGTTGAACAAAATCGTCGAAAAAGAACGATACCCTCTTCCACTTATACAAGACCAACTGGATCAGTTAGGAAATTCTAAATATTTCATATCTATCGATATGAAGAATGGCTTTTACCAGATACCTATTTCACAGGAATCCTCCAAGTATACTGCTTTTATTACCCCTGACGGTCATTACGAATTCCTGAGAATGCCTTTTGGGATTTGTAATGGTCCATCCGTTTTCCAAAGGGCAATAAGTAAGGCAGTTCAACATCTAAAATTTTTGTTAGTTTATATGGATGACCTATTGATCCCCTTTTCTTCCGTTCTTGAAGGACTATCATATCTGGAACAAACGCTCGAAGCTCTCAGTGTCGCCGGGTTTACAATAAATATAAAAAATGCAGGTTTTTTGAGACAAGTATCGAATATTTGGATAATATTATTTCCGAGCATGGCATTAGACCAAGTGACAAAAAAAAATCCGCACTAATTAACTCACCAATACCTTGCACAGTCAAGCAGGTTAGACAGTTTATGGGACTGGCTAGCTATTTTAGAAAATTTATTCCAGATTTCGCTACTTGTACTGCCGCCATTACTAAATTAACTAAGTTTGATCAGAAATGGGAATGGGGTCCAGAACAAGAAAAGGCTCGTAACTATATAATAAAACATCTCGTTTCAAAACCTTTGTTAGCAGTATTTGACCCAAAACTACCAACGGAGCTTCATACTGACGCCAGTGCTCTTGGCTATGGTGCAATATTGCTTCAAAAAAACAATAATATCACTAGAGTGGTGGGATATTTTAGTAAGAGAACTTCGCCACCGGAGACTAGATATCATTCCTACGAATTAGAGACCCTTTCTATATACAATGCTTTAAAATATTTTCGTGTCTATTTACTTGGAGTTGATTTCAAAATATTAACTGACTGTAATGCCATAAAATCTACCTTCCATAAAAAGGATTTATCACCACGAGTTGCTCGCTGGTGGACTTATATGCAAGATTTTTCATTCGAAATTGTGTATAGAAAAGGCAAGTTTATAAGTCACGTTGACTACCTTAGTCGAAACCCCGAAATGATACCTCAATTAGTACCAACAAAGGCTTTGCCTCCTGAACTAGCAGGGGAGGTAAATTTAATAGACCCACCGCAATCATGGTTGCATATAGCCCAAGAAAGAGATCCTGAAACCCAATCCCTACTAGAAAAAGTGCATTCTGGGGAGCTCGACGTTAATCAATATGTTATACGAAATAACTTATTATATTACAAAGTTGACTTCAACGCTAATCCCAAATTGTATATACCAAAAGGCAGTAGGCTGAGTATTCTTCGTCTTTTCCATGACGAAAATTGTCACATAGGTTTTGATAAGCTTTTTAAAAAGATATTTGAATATTTCTGGTTTCCCAGTATGAGTCGATTTATAAAAAAGTATCTGTCACATTGTCTAGTTTGTATAAAACAAAAATCACACCACGGGCCAAAGCAAGGATTACTACATCCGATAGAAAAAACCCCTATTCCATTCCATACAGTACATTTAGACTGTACAGGTCCGTTTAGTCAATCTTCCGATGGGTATAAGCACATCCTCTTAATCATCAATGGTTTTACAAAGTTTTGCATATTAAAACCTTTAAAAACTTTAACAGGGAATGAGTTAGTTAATAGCATTCGCGATTCTATGACATTGTTCGGTACACCCTCCCTAGCAATTACCGATCGTGGAACTAATTTTTCCTCACAACAGTTGCAAAATTTGTTTCGTGAATGGCATACTAGACATCACATGATAGCTACTGGCACACCTAGAGGAAATGGGCAAGTCGAACGTTACGTCAATACTGTGATTAATTTGTTAAGTACTACATGTTCTGACACGTCAGATTGGCCGAGCAATCTTTGGAGGGTTCAACTAACGTTGAATACAACTGTCCAGAAATCTACTGGGTTTGAACCTCTCCGTTTATTGACCGGTCGAACTGCAAACTTACTTTGTATACAGGCTCGTTTGAACGAAGTTGTAGAGCAAGATACCATAGATGTGAGTAATGATAGACAAGTTGCACAGCAGAATCTACAAAATTCTGCTGAGCAATTCAAGAAACGATTTGATAACACAAGGCGAAATAATTTAAATTTTAGCGTAGGAGACACAGTTTATGTAAATCAGGACCATAGAAGATATGACAAATTGAAAGAGAAATTTAAGGGGCCTTATTTAATAATCGGTACTTTAGAAAATGATCGTTTTTCCTTAAGAGGTCTTGGAAATATGCGAAATGTAATTATTGCGAAGGAAAAATTAAGAAAATGGCCAGGAGAATGGGTTGATCAAAACGTTTCTGTTGAAAATTACCTTGTAAGTGATGATTGTGAAAATGATTAATTTTTGTAAAGGTTTCGTATCAATAAAGCATGGCAATTAATATCACCTTGAAAAAAAAAATGAAGATTGGCTGGAAAACCATTATGCTTGGTGTCAGTTTGGTCTTTACCACCAGCCGGTAATGGAACTGGACATGTCTAGGCATAGGGTTGATGATGATAATAAAATCCACAGCTTGGTCTTCATTTTAAATGATGGAGCTGATGGTATATTGCTGGAAAGATACATATTATGCTTGGTGTCAGTTTGGTCTTCACTGCCAGCTAGTGATGGAACTGGACATGTCGAGGCAAATATTAGATGATAGGATAATGAAAATGAATAGTAAAAAAAAAAAAAAATTAATTATGATTATCAAAATAAATATTATATATTTAGATTTATGATACGATGCCTTATAAGCACTGGCTTTATATAGATTGTATGTTTTATATGTACCTATAATAACTATCATATATTATAGTACTTCGAGGACGAAGTACTGTCAGTATGGCCGTGTTAGAATTATTAACATTTGATTTTATCAAATGTTATAATAATTATTATTTGATTAATTAATTTATTGCATAATTTGTACGTAATATGATACTTTTTCAATATTAAAGTATTTCCTGTTACGAATAAAAAGTGCTGCTTTGTAATTGGTCGACGACATCCCCGCCAGGCGTATGGCCGGGTGGGACGGCGTGACAGGTATTTAAAGGGCCTCGCACCGACTCAGAGATTCATTCTGTGCTCGGCGCTCGGACTGTACGTACTGTTACAACCTAGTGCTATAACTCCGTCAAAGTTATACAGGCTGATCATACCCGAGGGTACCGTGTATAAGATAAGTATATAGTGATACTAATTGCTCCATTTTATGGATATGAATATATATAATTTAAAAACTATAATTCAATTGTTTTACTAGTGTTTCAAGGTATAGTGTAGAATATAAGATAAATATAAAAAGTTGATTAAGTAAATATACATAAATTAAAAGTTGCTATGTATTTTTTATTTATCTATATACCCCAATTCTGACAAACGCAATAAATTGCATTTGATCTTTTTTCTTCAACTTATTTGGTAGTTGATTCTTATAATTAATTATACTTATAACCAAAAATGGTTTAAAATCAACGGAGTTAACATATTATTTTGTTTGAAAGAACTATCGTTCCAGTTCAACAAATTCATACGTTTTTTAAGAATAAATGTTACTTTTATTTTTACGATGTTGCCAAGTTTCTATAGCCAGTGTCAGAACAGTAATAACGAAATTCGACCTTACGACTGATATCCATGAACTAATATTGTTTGTATGACAGTAAAAGAGATAGCTAACAAGGAGTGCATCTTTGATTTTCGCCTCGTCTTTGTCGGCAACCACAAGAGTTTTTATGTTTGATTTTTTTTTCACACGGCACGTTTTTCTAGAAACGAAGCGGTTTGGCAACATCTTGAATTTTGAGTGAACTTTGTATGTTTTTACAATTTTATTATTGATTCTTTTTGTGAAATGGGAATCTTTGATCACATGACACTAAGGAATTACTTAAAAACAAAACGAAATAAAAATGAGAAATGAGAAGTGTAGAGAATAATGTTAGAGGTAGTTATAACAGTATTGGCATAATAATCGTAAGCTAATATAAATATTTAATCATCGAGGAACTCTTCAAACTACTTACCTACTCTTTATGAGAGAGATGTAGAGGAAAAACGTAATTCCATTAATTTCTAAGGATAGTAAAAATTCAATTTGATCTGATATAATGTTATAATCCCTACTAAAATTATAAATGCAAAAGTAACTCTGTCTGTTTGTTATGCTTTCACATCTAAACCACCGAACTTATTTTCATGAAATTTGGTACAGAGTTAACTTTGAGAATGTAGGCTACTTTTTATCACGAAAAAAGGGGTTCCTGGAGACCACGCGGGCTAAGCCGCTGGTGGAAAACTAGTACAATTATAAATTGTAAACAATAATAATTTAAATATTTAATTTGCAATGACAGTTTGTATATCTTAATAAGCAGTAAGTATGTAACACTTACCGTCAATCCCAGCTCTCTGGATATTTCGCTAATATTCATTCCATCTTCACGTAATGCGACGATACGACTCCTCTCTCGTATAGAGAGGTTCCTCGAAGACATGGTCCAAATTCAAGCCAAGGTCACGTTAAGCAAATCAAAAGTCCAGTTTCTAGCATGGTGGTCAGGTATTAACAGGTATCAGTCCAATGAAAATGCGGAGGTTAAAAGAAAATCCAGAGTGAGCACGTCAACAATTAGTAATATGCAAAAAGCGACTAAACTACAAAAAAAAACAACATTGTTATTGCATTCATTGTATTTGTTGCATACGTAGAGCCATGCTGATTGGTCATAGTAAAATACTACGACCAATGAAGATGCGCCCGTAACTCCGCCTCCTAAAATTGCATCAAGTGTGTGCCAAGCGAACGAGATTTTGAAGTGGATTGGCACGTGAGACCGCCACTGTACGTTTCCTTCGATCTGGAAAACAGCCATTGTAAAGCCCCTTTCGAAGAACAACCACCCTTCGTCGCTGGGGGATCTACGCCCTATCAGCCTTTTACCATGCATCTCAAAAATATTGGAACGGATTGTTTGTGACCAATTAACTGCTTACCTGGAATGGAATAACATTCTCCCGTTATTCCAGTCTGGTTTTAGAAGGGGCTGTAGTACCACCACTGCTCTTGCGGATGTTATGGATAATGTGCTCGCTGCTCAGGACAGGGGAGAGGTAACTGCGATGGTGCTGCTGGACTTCTCGCGTGCCTTCGAATGTATAAATATAAACCTTTTACTGTCGAAGCTCACATATTATGGAGTTGACTCCAAAACTACTAAATGGTTCCACAGTTACCTCACGATTAGGAGACAATTTGTGGAATTGACATTGTTTGATGGATCAAAGTCTAAATCACCTTCATATCTTGTGACGCGTGGAGTTCCGCAGGGATCCCTACTTGGCCCCATCCTATACATATTGTACAGTGCAGACATAGTTCAACAGATCACCTACTGTAGGCATCACTTATATGCAGATGATCTGCAACTTTATTTATCGTTTGCACCATCGGAATATATCAGTGCGTTGGCCAATAGAAACAAAGATACAGTGAATATTTCAAAGTGGTGTAAGTCAAATTGCCTTGTGTTGAACCCAATCAAATCTAAGTTCATGCTACTAGACACAAAAAAGAACTTGGAAAAGCTAAACGGAATCCCTTTCAATATCTATGTCGAGGAGTTGCCTGTTGAACGTGTTCAAACAGCCAGAAATCTGGGGCTTACAATTGACAGCCACTTAAACTTTAAGGGTCATGTATTGGAATGTGCCAGGAGTTGTTTTTACCGCCTAAAACTGTTATATAATATAAGGCCCTACATCAGTGAAGATGTAAGGATAAGGTTGTGCGAAGCGTTTAATCCTTTCGAAACTTAACTATGGTGACATTGTTTCCGGCCCGTGTCTTTTATCTAGATCTGCAAAACTTATACAGAGAGTGCAGAATGCATGTGCTCGTTTTTGCTACAAAATACCACCCAGATCGCATGTCACACCGTTCTTAAATACATCTAACTCACTAAGAATGGATGCACGCAGAAGATTACACCTAGCAACCCTGCTGTTCGGTGTCATAAGTACAAGAAAGCCACCATATCTGCTTAAGAAGTTGGCCTGGACACAGGATCGCATCGGTTATCAGAAGAGAGTATGCACTCACATATTCTCCACTCCCAGGCACTGCACTTCTGCTTTCAGGGGAGCCTTCAGGTATGCAGCGTCCCGTTGCTGGAACGACCTGCCACCGCCGATACGTAACCTAAAATCAAAATATACCTTTAGAAAACATTTAAAACAATATCTTTTATCCCTACAAAATAAACTTTAAAACAACTGAACTTTACCTATATTGTTTCCCAATCAGATCGAAATATTGTTGACCTTATGGTGGCAGGTGCGGTAGGAGTGCCTTTCCTCCCAAATCATTCTACGATCGCTCCATACTACTCAGAACGCGAGATCTAAAAATTTGTTGTGTTGTGGCGTAAACTGATAATTAATTACACACTAGACAATAATCACTAAATATAAATAAGTACTCACATAAAGGGTATTCTCGTCCCACAGGATACGGAAAATATATTTACTTATTTTCATTGTAGTTGGTGAATGTAACTTTCAAGAATGCCACGTCAAAGCCACGTAAACACTACGTGGCAATTTACTGGATTCATTATCATGAGGAGAATGCCATCACACTTTGATTCCAGTAACTTGTTTAATGTACCACACCATTCGTGAAAATAGTTATAACATCCCACCCACTTTCACAACGTTTTCTTTGTTTTTCACGCATTTTCCTTATTTCTTCCTCTGTCAAAGACATATTGAAAGGCAAAGGGATCTATAACCATTCGGCCATATCACTTATAAGGTATCTATTTATCGTTTTTTATAGTTTATTTATGGAATTAGTATATAATAGTTGTATTTTAATGTTTCTTTTATATGTTAAGAATTATTATTATTTATGTAGACGGAAGACACCATTTATCAGGCGCTGTCAGAAAATCAGTGCTTTTGTAGCGTTGTTACTGCAATGTTGCAAAAGAAATCGCTGTGACAGCGACCCTGATTGGCCTCGCACGACGCACACAACGAGTGGGACTAGGAGAAATTAAAATATCTATTGTATTTATATAATCGTAATTTTTTTTTTTTAGTTAGTTTTATTGTATTTTCTTATTTTGTTTTTCTTCTGAGTGTACCACTTGTGAGGCCAATAAAATTTCTTTCTTTCTTTCTTTCTTTCTTTCTTTCTTTCTTTCTTTCTTTCTTTCTTTCTTTCTTTCTTTCTTTCTTTCTTTCTTTCTTTCTTTCTTTCTTTCTTTCTTTCTTTCTTTCTTTCTTTCTTTCTTCTTTCTTCTTTCTTTCTTTCATCACCGAGCCCATTCCCCCGGTCCCATTCTGATCTCCCCAACTTTAATGTTGTCGATGGGATATCCTCCTTGTGTTGACACCGCCTCCTTCATCTCTTCTTTTGTGACCGAGTCATCTATATCTAGGACCCTAAGTTCGATGCACTTGACTGGCCGGGAAACGATGATTTTGCTCTCGAATCTCTCTTTTAATTTCTCAGCCAATGCATCGGCCTTTTCCGGGTTCGATTCTCCCGACACTTCTAATAACCTGGCTCCTGTCGCCGCGTGCCTGAGCCTTAGGTTCCCCCTGTCTATTTTTAGCTCAGTCAGGTTGATATCTCTGCGTGCGGCCGCTAAGACCTGGTTGAAGCTAGTCCCCTTTTTGAGCTCCTCTTCTGGCAGGGTTATAACGACCGCTGCCGTCTTTGGAGCTTTTATTCTTCTTTTCCTCCCTTCTCTTTTCTTCTTGCCAGGGGCTGCGGGTTGAGCTCGTGTCTCATTAGCCTGCATGGTGCCCTCTCTAAAATTTTTTAGCTCGGAGGCGAGCCGCTTGTTGTCTGCTATTAGACGTTGAATTTCCTTATTAGCTGGCTCGCTTTCCAGTCTCTCCTGTGCTTTTTGCATCACCTCTACTACTTTCATTACTTCCGCCCTTTGTACTCCTTGCTGTCTTTTAGCAAGTTCTTTTAGTGTTTTGACGGATGTTCTCATCTCTTTCTGTAGATCGATCTCGACTCTATTATCGACTTCTTCAGTGCAGTCGTTATTCGATTCCTTCCTATAGTACCCGATTCCATTTGATACCCGCTTTCTTTTTGCACCTCCGCACCGTTTGGGTGGGGGGGATGTCGTTTCCGGGTCCTGCCTTTCCTTTTTTCTTCTCCCTCTCCCGATCCTGTTCTTAGTCTTTTCCTTTTTTTCCTCTCTTTTTTAATTATTAACTGAATAGCGATAGCAATAGTTTTTAAGATCTTGTAATACCTCTTCTTAGCAAATAAATACTTTGAACTTTGAACTTTGATGTATAGATAATTGCGGTGAAGATTGTCTCCTCTCAGTCTGCCTACCACCAGCGACCCACTTGAGCTTATTGTACAAGTATAACGGTTCTTTGAAATTAATAACACCGAAAAGCAAACATGCCAAATGCAACTTCCTTCTGGATTTCATTTTTAGGATCAAGTGGTCGTTTAGATATGGGGTGACATGACACCTGGCAAGAACAGAAAAACAAAAACGAGCGCAGGCATTTTGTACACGTTGTATGAGTCGCTCAGTCCTACCCAGTAAACGTGGTCCATAAACGGCATCAGCATAATTGAGCTTAGAAAGCACCAGTGATTCGGTTAACTGTACACGCAATTCCTCTGACAGAAATGACCTTATTTTGTATAGGATTTTAAGTCGATAAAAACAATTTTTTACCGAATCTGCAATGTGTTCCTCGAATTTCAGATTTTCGACAATTTTTAAGCCTAAATTGCGTGCTATGTGAACTCTTTTTATTTTTTTACTATTAAGAAACAGTTCTATATCTTGCGGCAAATCTTGCAGTTGCTTTCTAGTTCCGAACAGCATGAATTTTGTTTTATCAGTATTTAGCAACAAACAATTTCTTTCCGACCAGTCTGCAACACGCACCAGATCCTCGTTCAAGTTCCTAACAGCACTTTCATAGTTATCGGGTCTAAATGAAACATACAACTGAGTATCATCCGAATAGATATGATACTGACAATTTTTTATATGTTTTACCAAGTCCGCACAATACAAATTAAAAAGAATAGGACCCAAGATGGAACTCTGCGGGACGCCTCTTTATTGAAGCAATTTGTGATTCGAATAGGTTTCATTGTCTAAAGCTAAGCTTACATATTGTCTTCGGTTACTCAGATAACTATTGAACCACAATAGTGCACCACGATCAAAACCATACGAGTTCATCTTCGACAAGAGCAACGGTATATTTAAAGCATCAAATGCGCGAGAGTAGTCCAGGAGAACTAGCAAGGTACACATACCATCATCTTGAGCAGATACAATATTATCAACCACATCGATCAAGGCCGTGGTAGTACTTCGTCCCTTGCGAAAACCAGATTGAAACATTGGAAAGATATTATTTTTCTCTAGATATTCGGCGAGCTGTTTACAAACTATTTTTTCAATGATTTTAGATAAGCACGGCAGAATACTTATCGGGCGCAGATCTCCAAAATCCAGAGGGTTGGCAGTTTTAGGCAGAGGACGAACTTTAGCAATCTTCCATAGATCGGGAAAAGTATAAGTTCTTCTAGATGAATTTATGATCTCACATATATGATTCAATAACTCAGGCAACGTCATTATTAACATTTTATATGATATATTATCAATCCCAATTGCATTTGACTTTAGTTTAAGGGCTGTACGCAAAATCTCGTTGGGACTAATCGAGGCGATCGAGAACGTTGCATCACATAACTTATGAAATTCAAAGTAAGTTAAATTGGAAATCTCAGTTGTTTGAAACCCAGGCACTTTTAGAAAATAATTATTAATTTCATTTGGATCACTAAATTGTGAAGGTATGTCATCTATTTGATTTTGTGGCAATATGGTTCTTTTTAGATTTTTCTATAAAGTTTTAGGTTAATTTCCATTAATTTTATTAATGAACCTAAAACAATGAGTGGGTATTGTACTTGACAGAGAGTTTAAAGAAAGCTTGATGGATGTAAAGAGGATAAATGATAGATTGATTGTAGTGAAACTTTTGTTAGGTGATGCAGTTCTGACTGTTATTAGTGCATATGCACCACAAACAGGCTGTGATCAAAGTATGAAAGAGAAGTTTTGGGAGGATTTGGATGCAGTAATGATTAGTATACCGGACAACGAGGACGTTTATATCGGAGGAGATTTTAACGGCCACGTAGGTAGAATGAATGTTGGGTATGAAAGAGTGCATGGAGGGTGGGGCTATGGTACCAGAAACGTAGAGGGAGACACTTTGCTTCAAACTGCTATTGCATACGACCTTATAATAGCAAACACCTTTGTCCAAAAGAAAGACCAACACCTGATAACGAACAATAGTGGAAACCACAATACCCAAATTGATTACTGGTTATTAAGAAGGAGAAATTTGAAGTATGTCAAAAATGGTAAGGTAATATAATACCTGGCGAACCCCTTGTCTTCCAACATAAACTTCTGATCTTAGAGATTAAACTTCTGGTCAAGTCCACCAAAACCCGAACTAAGCTACCACCCAAGATTAAATGGAGTTTATTAGAGGACAAAGAGCGTACAGAAGAATTTCGAAAGGGAGTGATAAATAAGATGATTGAAATGAGTGATATGGAAGGAAAGACAGTTAACGAATGCTGGAATATAATGTCAGAATGTATCAGAGGTGAAGGTAGAAGAGTGTTTGGGGAAACGAAAGGGAAAGGGAAAATAGACAGAGAAACTTGGTGGTGGAGCGAGGAAGTACAATAGAGTGTAAAAGATAAGAAGAATGCGTTTAAGGAATGGAAGGACACTGAAAACGATGATGAGGGTATGAAAGAAATGAAAAAGAATGTATACAAAAAAACAAAGAAGAACGCGAGGAAGGCTATTGCTGTTACAAAGGCAAAAGTGCAGGATAAACAGTACTCATTCCTAGAAAAACCACAGGGTCAGAAAGCATTGTACAGGATAGCCAGAGAAAAAGAGAAGAATGCAAGGGATATTGTGCATGTGAAGTGTGTGAAAGATGAAGGAGGAAAAGTTTTAAGTGAGGATAAGTATATTAGAGAGCGTTGGAAGGGATATTTTGGGGATATTTAGGGATATTAAACTTCTGAATGAGGAGAATGATTGGAGTGGAGTGCTAGAAAAAGTGCAAGTGAATAAAGGAATGGTTAAGGAGGTGAGTGTGGAGGAAGTGAAAGCGGCAGTACGAACTATGAAGATTGGAAAGGCACCAGGCCCAGATGCTATACCAGTGGAAGTTTGGAGGTTTCTGAAAGTTGATGGATGGAAGTGGTTGACTTTATTCTTCAATAAGTTGTTACAAGAAGAGGTGATCCCTGACGAGTGGTGCAACAGCTTGCTGGTGCCCATCTACAAAAGAAAGGGTGATATACAAGACAGTAACAACTATCGAGGAATTAAGCTCATAGCGCACACGATGAAGATATGGGAGAAAGTGATAGAAAGAAAAATGAGAGATGAGAGCGAGGTGACCCAAAACCAGTTCGGATTTATGCCTGGACGAGGTACGACGGACGCCATATTTGCACTTCGCCAGCTGTGCGAAAAATACAGTCGTGCATATAGAAACTTACACATGGTGTTCGTTGACCTTGAAAAGGCATACGACAGGGTCCCTCGGAGTGTGTTATGGTGGGCTCTGACCATGAAAGGTATAGGTAAGTATATAAGATTGGTGAAAGCGATGTATGAAAGAGCAAACACTCGCGTCCGGTCGGAAGCCGGATTGACCGACCAGTTTGATGTAGGCGTCGGGGTGCACCAAGGATCGGTTTTAAGCCCTTACTTGTTCCTTCTGCTAATGGATGCTCTGACATCAGACATACAGGAGGAGGCATCTTGGTGCATGCTTTTTGCTGGTGATATCGTACTGGTCGGAGAAGATGTGCTCGAGGTCCAAATCAGGTTGGGAAAATGGCAAAAGAAACTGGAGGAGTTCGGTCTCAAAATCAGCAGAACCAAAACCGAACATCTGTTCTGCGATTTTGGTGGAACCTACGGTTTCCAAAACATTGCCTTAAATGGTGTAACCTTACCAATCTGCTCCGACTTCAGGTACCTTGGGTCATTAATACAAAACGATGGCGATATTGACCGTGACGTGAGGAATAGAATAAATGCGGGATGGATGAAATGGTGAGAGGTCTCAGGAACGATATGCGATCCACGAATGCCCCTTAAACTTAAGGGGAAAATCTATAAAACGATCGTTAGACCTGTCGTACTGTATGGTTCTGAATGTTGGGCTACAAAAAGGATGGATGAAAGGCGAGTACATGTGGCAGAGATGCGAATGTTGAGATGGATGTGTGGAGTGACGCGAATGCACAAGATTAGAAATGAGTACGTAAGAGGAAGCCTGAAAGTTGCACCTATGACGGAGAAAATGAGGAGTAATCGACTAGCATGGTATGGACATGTTATGAGAAGGGACGAAAGTCATGTTACGAAAAGAGTAATGGGTATGCATGTGGATGGATATGTGAGTAGAGGCAGACCGAAGAAAAGACGGATCGACTGTGTGAAAGAGGATATGAATAAGAAAGGTGTGGATGTGGAGCTGACGTCTGACAGAGAAGAATGGAAGAAGAAAACATGTTGTGCCGACCCCACGTTACGTGGGATAAAGGGCAGAAGGATGATGATGAATTTTATTATTGATATTGTAACGGAAATATGCCTGTTTTTCATTTATTAAAGAAGTCGTCACTAAGGACTTTAAAAGATTATAATATTCTCTACTCGTTTCACACTTATTTTTGCGATATTTAGCTCGTAGTTTCATCATTAACCTGATATTGTCGGTAACCCAAGGTGGAGAAGGCTCTTTTACATAATGTTTCTTAATAGGTGCATGGGAATCAAATACAGACAAGATGTTCGAATTCAGTTTTTCCACCATTAGTTACTGTAAAATGCGAAAAGTTATCCCAATTCAAATTAGCTAAATCTAAGTTAAATTTTTCGACATTGATATTTTTTAAAGGTCTGTATTGTATTATGCAAGGCTTGACCTTTTCTTTTTTTTATATCAAATCCACAAACAATAACTGCATGACCATAGACTTCATTACCCAACATCTCAACAGATAAACACTTCGCCTGAAGATCGGTACATACTAGGTCTATCAGTGTTTCACTTGTGTAATGAGTAGGTATTGATACCAACTGATTGATGCCGAGGCAGCCAAGACTATCGCTTAATTTCTTTGTTTTTCCGTCGGAAACATCGAGCAAGTTTACATTGAAATCGCCTAAAAGAATACAATGATCATTTAGTCCCATTGCACACACTGAATTGGAAATAGAGTCTAAAAATAGTTCTGGGTCTAACCATTGTGGACGATATGCTGTACCGATCGTGATCTTTTTCCCTTGGACAGTGAGTAATAACCACATCTGTTTAACTAGGGAATACTTTGGATCTGCCGGTAGATTATGAACTCGCGCATTGATACCCTTTCTTATATAAAAACCTACCCGAACGTACGGATAATGGACGAGGTGTATGACGCAGACGATACCCCGGCACCACAGGCGCGTGACCCTCCTCACCCCTATACAGCCACGTCTCATTAATAGCCATAATGTCAAAGTTACGCGAAAGAAAAAAGGATATGAAATCATCATGATTTGTACCTAAGGACCACGCGTTATGAAAACCCAATTGCAAATTATTTTTATGAGACATTATTATAACAGAGTAACAACCGCTTTACATCATCAGTGTGGTAAAAACTGCTCACGGCGACAGGTGATATTTTAATTATATTTAAAATAATGATCAAAGTTTTGAAACTGTTATGGATGAAGCATTAAAAAGGTGTATAGCAAAGGCAAACGATTAGTGATTGGGGGTGATTTTAACGTTGATTTATTAGGAAACTCCAATTCATGTACAAGACTTGTAAATCTATTTATGTCCTATAATCTTGCGCACATGTTTAAGGAGCCTACTAGAGTAACTGCTACTTCGTCCACATGTATTGACAACATTTTTACAGATCTGGTACCACTTTCAAAACAGATAATTAAACAACTACCGTCAGATCATTTTGGACAACTAGTTAGCTTTCCGTATAAATGTACGTTTGTGGCTAGGAGAGACATTCCAGTTGTGTCAAAAAGTATGAGTCGCTTGGAACATTTTAAAAATCAAATAGATAGTAAATTGTATCATTTGAAACATAATAGTAATCCCAATGATTTGTACAAAGATTTCTTTGATGTTTATTGTACAGAATTCAAAAAGATTTTTGTCCCAAAAAAAATAAGTATTAGTAATCCTATAACTTTTAGTGTGTGGGCTACACCAGGAATCTACAAAAGCAGAAAAAGGCTCTATGAACTATATGATGAACGTAATTATAACACAAGTGAGGACTTCAAAGAATATGTACGAAATTACTCTAAATTATTTAAAATGTGTGTCGTTTAGCCAAATGTAATTATTTAAATGCAAAAATTGAAAATAGTAAAGACAAAGTTAAAATGACGTGGAATATCATAAATAGTGAAACTGGAAGAGAAAAATCTCGGAATATAAATTTTAATTTAAACATTGATAATAAAAAAGTAACATCAGATCTTGAAGTTGCTACAGTATTTGAAAATTTATTTACTGAAATTCCAGTCTTAATTACACAATCTTTGAATTCCTCTTCCACTGTTGCTGAATCTATTTTAAAGGCAAGTTTAAATAATTCTAATAGCCAATTTAAGTTTCAACGCATTGATTTTAAAGATATAATAAAATCTTTTAATCAGCTAAAGAAAACG
Organism: Diatraea saccharalis; assembly: GCA_918026875.4. Lineage (NCBI taxonomy): Eukaryota > Metazoa > Arthropoda > Insecta > Lepidoptera > Crambidae > Diatraea > Diatraea saccharalis. The sequence goes on along the minus strand of OU893352.1, from coordinate 9,124,387 downwards.
AAAACTGCTGACTTATGGGGTAATTCCATTGAAGTTTCTAAATCGGTAATTGAGACAATAGCGCCAATCTTAGCTTATATATTTAATGAATGTACTGATTGTGGTATTTTTCCTAAGCTCATGAAATATAGTAAAATTATTCCTTTACATAAATCGGGTAGCACATCTGACCCTACTAACTTTAGACCTATATCCGTGCTACCTACGTTTAGTAAGATTTTTGAAAAAATCATGCTGGATCAAATACAAACGTACTTTTACAAGAATAAGCTTATGAATCGACAACAATTTGGTTTTACAAGGGGTCGCTCGACAACCAAAGCCGGTGTCGAGTTAATACAAGAAATTTTTAATGCCTGGGAAGATTCACATGATGCGTTAGGTGTTTTCTGTGACCTATCTAAGGCATTTGATTGTGTTTTTCATGAAACATTGATTAGGAAACTGCATTTTTATGGATTTAGAGATAACTCATTGGATTTTATTGTCTCATACCTGACTGACAGAGTACAGATGGTTGATATCAATGGCAAAAGATCGCCTGGATCGAAAATTAAGATGGGCATTCCGCAGGGCTCAATACTTGGTCCTTTCTTGTTTTTGATTTACATAAATGACTTGCCTTATTTCGTAAGGGATGATCACGAAATAGTTTTGTTTGCGGATGATACTTCACTCTTGTTTAAAATTAAAAGAGGGTAGGTTAACTGACATAGATACTACCAGATTAGTATACTTCAGTTACTTTCATAGTGTTATGTCGTACGGTATCCTATTTTGGGGAAATGCTGCCGACATACAAACAATTTTTGTGCTTCAGAAAAGAGCAATTCGATCAATTTATAATCTTAGGATTAGGGACTCTTTAAGGGAGAAATTTAAGGAAATAGACATTATGACTGTTGCTTCTCAATACATATACGAGAACTTAATGTACGTTCGTAAAAATATTAGTTTGTTTTCTATAAAAAGTGATGTACACAATTTTAATACAAGAAATAAAAATAAATTAACGTTGCCTGTCACTAGACTGCAAAAAGTTAATAACTCATTCAAGGGTCTTTGTGTGCGCTTCTACAATAAGGTCCCAAGCAAAATACAACAATTAGATATCATGCAGTTTAAATCTACTATTAAAAAAATACTTATAAAAAAGCTTATTATAAGGTATCCGATTATATAACAGATAAGAACACTTGGACTTGAGATAATCTGTATGCGGATGACCTGCAGATTTATGGTCAAGCAGAAATAAATGATTTGGACAATGTGATAGACTCAATTAATAAGGATTTACATAAGATTTTAGACTGGTCCGATACCTTTGGGATTCGTGTCAATCCTAACAAGTGCCAGGCCATCATCGTGGGCAGTTCTAGACATTTAGCAAAGTTGAACATGAGTTCGGTAGCGCCAGTCATCTTCAATAACAATTGCATAAAATTTTCTTCTCATGTTGTAGATTTAGGCATTTGTATTGACAGCTCACTAAGCTGGCATACGCAGATAGAGTCTATTAGCCGAAAAGTCATTGGCATCCTTAGGTCTTTCTACCAGTTTAAAAATTTCCTTCATATATCCTCTAAAATCCTTTTAATCCAATCAATCATTTTTCCCATCATAGATTATGCTGATGTGTGTTATGCTGATATCACACAGGAACTTCTTAACAAATTGGATCGATTACTTAATAATTGCATACGTTTTATTTTCTGTCTTCGTAAGTACGATCACGTCTCTTCTTTTAGGAAAAAGTTAAACTGGTTAACTATTCGGTAGCGTCGAGATCTGAGGATGCTATATACCCTTTATTCCATCATTAAAGATCCATGTGCGCCTGGATATTTGAAATGTAGGTTTCAGTATCTAGGTGCTTCACACAGCCGAAACCTTCGCTCAGACAGCAAAGACACTCTCGCCACCCCTTTTCACCGTACAGGGTTCATTTCAAACTCATTTTCACTTCAGGCTATACGACTTTGGAACGCACTCCCTCCCCATATTCAAGCTGCTCCAAATAAATTATGTTTTAAAAGATTGTTACGCGATAAGCTATTGAATTCTCCTACCGCTTTTAATTAATCTGACTAATTTTATGTATGTATGTATTATATATTTATTTATGTTATGTATATATTTATTTCCATTTTTTTTTTATATCAAGACACTTTATTTATATTTTGCATTGCACCGCCTCATTAAATTCTTTATGTCTTAACTCTCCGGTTGACTGGTAGAGAATGCCTACTGGCATTAAGTCCGCCATTTGTACACTTTATTTGTGCAAAAAAGTTTAAATAAATAAATAATCCAGCAACTGGATAGGTGATTACTTCTAAACTCATTATCTTGTTTCCATTATTATTAAATGATTATGTTATTATTATGAGACCATAGTTTTTTCTATCTCTGTTTATAATGTATTGATCTGGTAATGACATGGTTTTTGTAAATGTCATTACTCTTATTGGAGCTGGTGAGTTTCTTGCTCGTTCTTCTTATCAGCCAAAAGACGTCCTGAACGAGTGGTAGGGAAAAAATGTTGGACGATTCAAAAGTACTTTTAAGAAGTCTATTTGAATAAAGATTATTTTGACTTTGACTCAGGCACTGAATTAAAGTTTGACATATAAAGAATAGAAAAGAAGTTTGACATATCAGTTCAAAATTTTTCTAGTGAGAGACAGGATGCCTTTGACGGCCGTTTGAAGAATTTAGAGACAACTTTTAGTCACGCAAAGGAGTTTGAAGAGCATATAAGGGTACTTGAAAATAAAATATCTTCTATGGAACAACAGGCTAGACAAAATAACTTGGAAATATGTAACTTGCCGGAACGACGTGGGGAGAATCTTATTAGTATAATGGAGTCCATTGGAAACATTATCAAACAACCTATTCGTTCCTCAGACATTTTGGCAGTTCATCGGGTGCCTCATGCTGATCAGAAATCAACACGCCCTAAAAATATAATAGTGAAATTATCATCAAGAATGTTACGTGACAGCATAATCTCTGCATGCCGTGTGATGAAGGGGCTCGACACTGCTAAGTTGGCTATCAATGTACCTCATTCTATAATTTATGTCAACGAACTCTTAACATTGTGTAACAAAATATTATTTCGTCAATGCCGTGATGCAGCTAAGAAGCATAATTATAAGTTTATATGGGTCAAACATGGCATTATCTTGGCGCATAAATCTGAGTCATCAGCTGTTATTGCAATTCGCTCTATCCAAGAAATCCATAAAATTAAATGAAATTAACTTATCTGAAAAATATGGAAATATGTGTAACAATTATATCTTAATTGTAAGTACAAAAAGAAATTATATTTATCTTGTCTGTACTATATTTTTACATAAAGTTCATTTTTTAATTTATTTCAAATATAGAAATGTAAACCAAATTAATTTATTATATCATAATAGTGATGATCTACGTGCGCATATTGTGTTGTGTTATGAAATTAAATTACAAGGTAGCCTGTGGTACGAGAACATTCTATCAACTTTTTGTCTCGAGGGTATGAAGAGATCGTTTCTATTTCTCATGCATATTATGCTTCTATTTAATTATCGAACAAAATCAATCTCTAACTATAGTATAGGCTGTAATTACACTCTGCATTGGTGTTGTAATGGGGAAGACAGGCTTATGATGTTTTTGTTTTTATTTTTTGTATCTTTGTTAACTGGTTAAATTCTGCTACAATTATTGAATTTATGATAAAAGGAGTTTTGTTCATTGCTGCAATTACTGCAAGTGTACAACAAAATATCATTGATATGCGTATAAGTGTATATTATCTCATTGGTTACCACTGCATTTGTGTGTATATAAAGTCTTTATTACATAAAATTAATAAAATATGCATATTGTTCGAAACGAATAATCGACTCGCCACATCACTAGTTTCAAGTTGCTGTAACGGTTTTTTTCATTATTCATTTATTCCTTTTCTGTTGGTTCAAGCGAGTACACGCATTTGTAAAAAACCCGAATTTTATTAATTGCACCTTTTAATACCAGACCCCTAAATGGTCCTAATCTACGCCAGATATTAAGTTCCAGCTGATTCATTGGTTACGAAACCGGTTTACTTCGCATTTGGATTCTACGCGCAGTAATTGCATTGGGGATTGCGCATCGTAAAAGAGTGGTCGAGAGTAGTTCAAAGTATAACGGAAAAAAACGTTTGTGAAGTGGAGCAAATAAATTAATTTAAGAACCCAACACTCTAATCAGGTATTTTTAGGTGTACAATTGAGTTTTATATAAGGTTAGTAATATTCAATCTACTAATTTCTAACTAAACTGTGTAATTTTGTACGACAAGGCACCGGTCACAAATTATTGTGAAAACTTGCAGTGTAGATAAATTTAGTTATCGTGGTCAATTATTTATGCTATTGTTTGAGTTGACTACCAATTATTTTCAACGAATTTATCATTATTTTTACACTCATAATTTTTAATTTTCAATTGTAGGTACCGACATATTGTACGACATAGTAGATGAATTCATTTAATTGAAATTATTTAGCCTTATTTATTTGTTATTCTCAATTAATTCAATCAATTCGTAATTATTTTGTGTCAATATTTGTATTAATTATTTGTAAAAATCAGTCAATATAAGTTGAATACGGTAGGTGTAAAATTATTTAAAATTTGTATCGTCTCATCGCAGGTAATAAATAGCATAGGATAGGATACATACCTGTTGTAATAGATAGCCTAGTACATAAGTAAACGTTATTACTGTATAAATTCCAGGATGACAGAGGAATTAAAAGTGCCAAGTCGACCCCAGTCTCCCAGAAATTCTGACGAAAAAGACTTAATCAAAAAAAGAAGCGTTATTAAAAGACGGTTAACTGCGTTCGCGAATTATTTAACGACTTTAGAAGGATCCTCGTTGAGTGGTCTGGAGGCCAGGGAGTTACAACTACGAATTGGTAAGGTTGAACCTTTATATAACGCTTACGATGAGATACAGTTGAAGATTGAGTGCCTTTCCGATGATGATTTACAAACAACCGAACGAATTGATTTTGAAAATAATTATTATCGTGTACTTGCTAATGCAGAGGGAATGTTAGATAATTATCAAAAGGCTCAAAATAAAGTAGAAAGTGAAAATAATTCTACCCGTTCCAAACATAATTTAGTTAAATTACCCACTATTCAGTTGCCGAAATTTTGTGGTTCATATGAAACGTGGATGGAGTTCCGTGATACATTTTCGAGTTTAATTGATAAAAATAATCAAATTGACCAAATAAGCAAATTTCATTATTTGAGAGCATCATTAGAAGGTTCTGCTGCTGTGGTAATTAAATCCATTGAGTTATCAGATTGTAATTATCCTATCGCTTGGAGGCTTTTGTGTGATCGTTTTGATAACAAACGTTTATTAATACAAAATCACGTTGCATCCTTATTTAATATCGAACCTGTCACAAAGGAGTCCTCTGTTAATTTGAAGCGTCTGATCGACCAGGTAAATAAGAATTTACGTTCATTGGAATCACTCGGTGAACCGATCGATCACTGGGATACTTTATTGATTTATATCATTACACAAAAGTTAGATGTAAAAACATTCCGTGAGTGGGAAGAACACAAAGGTAATTTGCCTAAAGACAAGCCAATAAGTTTCGAAGCCTTTCTTTTATTTATGCGTAATCGTACAGATTTAATTGAGACAATTGAATTGTCACAGAATAATACAATAAGTAACAAGAACTCGACTAAAATAAAAACTATGGTTTCTTATCAAGATCACAATAAAAATAATTCTAATTTATCGTCGCCGAAGCGATGCCCTAATTGTAATGATGATCATTATTTAAATAATTGTCCGAAGTTTCTAGCGTTAAATAGCGCAGCGCGATATAAATTGCTGCCTAGTTATAGGGTTTGTTTTAATTGTTTCCGTAGTGGACATTTCGCTAATTCTTGTAAACGTCCTGGTTGTAAAGTGTGTAAGCGCAGGCATCACACGCTTATTCATATAAACGAGTTTGACGCATCTAATCAGCTGTCTACGAAGATACCTATACCTGCCGAGCGCACAGTTGATCGCGATAAAAACCACATAGTTAGTTCGATGCCTACGCGCACGGGCAATCCGAGTGTCTCGCTCATTACGGGAAGCATCACCGCTGCATGTAATACATCCAGCCAGGTAAATATCTTATTATCGACTGCGTTGGTAAAATTACGTGATTATAATGGTCGCGAGGTTGTCGCTCGGGCTGTTCTCGATAGCGGGAGTACATCGTGCTTAATGACCGAACGACTACATAACAAATTGAACTTACCAGCTGATCGAACTAATAGACTTATTGTAGGTATAAATAATAAAACGTCGAATATTAATAAAATGTGTCGATTGCCTATCGCATCCTTGAGTGAAAGTTACTCTAGTTTTATAAATTGTTTATTCTGCCGTCGATTACTGATAACGTTCCCGGGTGTCAGATTGATATTAAGAATTTTAATATTCCGTCAAATATTTGTTTAGCGGATCCTAAGTTTTATGCGCCCGCCGCCGTTGATATGATCATCGGCGCTGATGTTTTTTGGGACATTTTAGGTTCGCAAAATATTAAATTAGGCGATGGAATGCCGATACTTTATGAAACTAAACTAGGTTGGATAGTTTCCGGTCCTGTCAATTGCGGCCGTACATCTTATTTTCCACAAATGAAATGTAATTTTAATCAAGTTGATTCCGTGACTTCTCACTGTTCTGATGATGACATTCAAACCCAACTTACGCGGTTTTGGCAGCTCGAAGAAGTTGGCCGTCAGTCATCTCATTATTTTCCAGAAGAGAAGCATTGTGAAGAACATTTTGTAAAGAACACAACTCGCCTCGCAGATGGTCGTTTCTGTGTTAGAATCCCATTAAAACAAACACCGAACGTGTTAGGTGATTCTTATCAGAGAGCGAAGCACTGTATGTTATCATTAGAGCGCAGGTTAAAAAATAATCAGTCATTTAGTAAAATGTACAATGAATTCATGTTAGAGTATGAGTCATTAAATCACATGACAGAGTGTGATCCGATAACATCGGTCCCTCATTATTTCATACCACATCATGGTGTTCTACGCGAAAGTAGTAGTACAACTAAGTTACGAGTAGTGTTTAACGCGAGTAGTCCTACTACCTCGGGAGTATCATTCAATGATATTCAAATGATTGGATCTACAATTCAGGACGATCTATTAACAATCCTTTTACGGTTTAGACAACACAAGTACGTTATTGTAGCTGATATTGAGAAAATGTATAGGTGCATAGAAGTTGATGTGAAAGAAAGACCACTTCAACAAATTGTTTGGCGCAGTCAAATCGAACCTAACTCTTTATTAAAATGTTATGCATTAAATAGAGTGAGTTATGGAACCGCTAGCGCTCCTTATCTAGCTACGCGTTGTTTAAAACAAATTGGTCTAGAGTGTGAGGATCCAAAAATAAGTGAAATAATAATTCACGATTTTTACGTCGACGATTTTTTAAGTGGAGGAGATACTTTAAATGAAGTCATACACATACGAAATCAAGTCACTTCTGAATTGGCTTCTGCTTGTATGCCTCTTAGAAAATGGAAGTCCAATGACCCTCGACTACTGCCTGAAATCAATCAGTTGCCATCTGACATAAACATTTGTAGCAACGGTAGTGGTAAGACATTGGGCCTCGGATGGTGTTCTGAATCAGATGAGTTTTATTTTGACATCAGTTCTACCATAGTTAAGGGATACACAAAGCGTGATATTCTGTCGGTCATCGCTCAAATCTTTGATCCATTAGGTTTGCTATCACCTTGTGTTATTCGCATGAAAATTCTATTACAGAGACTGTGGCTACAGAAACTATCTTGGGATGATGAATTGCCGCTGGAAATAAAAAATGCCTGGGTCCAGCTGGCTGAAAATCTACCAAGTTTGAACTGCCTACGTGTACCGAGACGTGTTGTCTGTGATTCAGCTTCAAGGTTGGAGTTACACATTTTCACGGACGCGTCGGAGCGTGCGTATGGTTCTTGTGTTTATGTTCGTAGCGTAAACAGTCAAGGTGAGGTTTCAAACAATTTATTACTTGCCAAAAGTCGAGTGGCTCCAATAAAGGTCACGACAATACCACGACTGGAGTTATGTGGAGCCGTAATCGGTGCTCATTTGTATGAACAAGCTATCACTGCACTACGAGCACATGTGGATCAGGTTGTCATTTGGACTGACTCCATGATTGTCTTAGGTTGGCTTAGAATGTTACCGTCTAAGTTACAGCCGTTTGTTCGTAATCGCGTTGCTATTATTTTAGAAAAAACTGAAAAATGTACTTGGCGACATGTTCCGACTAAAGAAAACCCCGCGGATTTAATATCACGCGGCATTGATATTTGTTCACTTCAGTCGTGCTCTTTGTGGTGGCATGGACCAGATTATTTAAAACGCGATCCATCGCACTGGCCTGCTACAGCAAACACTACTGAAAACTTGCCTGAAACTCGTAATGATATCTCATTACATGTTCGTGAATCAAGTCAGCATGAACTCATAGATTTCAATCGTTTCTCAAAATTGCTTAGGCTCCAACGCACTGTAGCATATGTTTTAAGATTTATAAATAATTTAAAAAAGGAAACGATACGTAAAACGAATTTTTTAGATTCTGATGAACTTGAAAAAGCCATGATTGTCATTTTACGTCAGTCACAGATTCAGTCATTTCCGGAATATAAGTTGTTAATTACAGGCAAGGACTTGCCGAAGAAAAGTCCACTTATAAAGTTTAATGTTTATTTAGATAACAATGATTTAATTCGCGTTGGAGGTCGATTAGAAAATTCAAATTTTTCATTTGAAAAGAAACACCCTATAATTATACAGTCCACACATCAAGTAACTAAGTTAATTTTTGAATTTGAACATAAAAAATTGATGCATGCCGGTCCTCAACTTTTATTGGCTACGATTAGAGAAACTTATTGGCCCATAGGCGGTCGAAATCTCGCAAAGAGGTGTTTTCGGCAGTGCATGCGTTGTCAACGTATGAATGGAAAATCATTTAATCCGTTAATGGGTAATTTACCTCAGCAGCGTCTTCAACCTGGTGGCTATCCGTTTGATAGTGTAGGTGTAGATTACGCCGGCCCGGTGGCCGTCGCGAGTCGTACTGGTCGCGGTTGTAGGCTTATTAAATCCTACATTGCACTTTTTGTATGTTTCACGACTAAGGCGGTACATCTGGAGTTGGTGGGTGATTTAACGAGCAATAACTATTTATTAGCGTTGCGTAGATTTATATCACGCAGAGGAAAGCCCACTCATATATTTTCTGATAACGGTACCTCATTTGTGGGCGCTTATAACGATATTTCAAAATTTTTAAATAGTAATAGTGACTCACTGGCTTCGGATATGGCACAAGAGGGTATTCGTTTTCATTTTATACCTGCTTATAGTCCTACTTTCGGTGGCCTCTGGGAGGCCGGTATCAAGTCCTGTAAATTTCATTTAAATAGAGTGCTGGGCCAATGTAATTTAACGTTCGAGGAGCTCACTACCACGTTAGTACAAATCGAGGCGATACTTAATTCTCGGCCACTCTCTCCGTTGTCATCGGACCCCGCAGACTTGACACCACTCACACCCGGTCATTTTCTCATCGGCCGTCCACTAACTGCTTTGCCGGACCGGAATTACAGTGGCTATCCTACCAGTAGATTGACACGTTACCAGCGCATTGAACAGTTACGTCAGCATTTTTGGGCAAGATGGAGCAAGGAATACGTTAGTGAACTTCAACAACGAGTCAAATGGCAATCTGACGGATACTCTTTGAAGATCGATACTCTTGTCCTGTTGAAGGAAGATGGTCTTCCACCGTTAAAGTGGAAACTTGGACGTATTGTGGCTGTTCATCCCGGTACCAGTGACAACGTATGTCGTGTTGCGGACATAAGAACGGCGAACGGTGTTGTCCGAAGAAGTTATAGCAGGATAGTACCACTAATGATGCCTGGTGAAGATTTGGTTGAAGGACAAGTCTTCAACGCGCGGGGGCATGTTCGAAACGAATAATCGACTCGCCGCATCACTAGTTTTAAGTTGCTGTAACGTTTTTTTTTCATTATTTTATTCCTTTTCTGTTGGTTCAAGCGAGTACACGCATTTGTAAAAAACCCGAATTTTATTAATTGCACCTTTTAATACCAGACCCCTAAATGAATTCTCAATATAAAAAAATATTGTATTGGCTGCAGCGCAGGAGTTTTTCTTATATTGAAATTCTTTATTACTCTGAAATTTATTCCCGTTACATACTATATTTATATATTTCTAATATGGGCACGCAATCAGCTAAACCACCAATTATAGATTTCAATATTCTTTTTATTATTATTTCTTACATGTAAATTTCAATTGTGAATAAACTATCCGTATATTATCAGAATTGTCGTGGTTTGCGTACAAAGTTACATATATTGTACATGAATATTTTATCACACAATTATGATTTAATTATTTTGACGGAGACGTGGTTGCATGAGGATGTCTATAATAATCAAATTGTAGATATGCGTTATCAGGAATTTCAGAGTGATAGGGATCGTAAGGCCTGTGGGCGGGGTGATAGTGGCGGTGTAATGGTGGCAGTGCGTCGCGAGCTGGGCGCGACATTACTTATGCCACATATTTCGGCGCCCCCTACTGCTTTACCGCTTGTCGATCATCTTGTCTTGGAAATAAGATCAAGCAGCTACCGCTGACTTATCAGCGTAGCTTACATACCACCGAAGGTAACCTCGAACTATTATACCTTACATTTTGATTACTTGACATTTATTTTACAGTTAATGCATATGGACAAATGTATAATAGTGGGAGATTATAATTTACCTAACATCGACTGGCAATGCAGTAATAATAATATTCTGTCTCCTGTCACTCAGAGTAATTATAATCAATCTGAAATAGCTCTAATAAATTTTATGTCACTATTTAATTTGCTCCAACTTAATAAATTTTTAGCTCCGATTGATCTAGTACCAGTCGATAAACTTCATCCGCCTTTTTATGTATTGTTTCCAACTAGTGATAATTTTTTTAAACTCACACGATTTGTATACATTATAATTATATGCAATCGGGTCTTGTTCGTGCATTTTTTAAAACAATTAATTTACCTCGACGTTTCGGCTACGTTACAGCAGCCGTGGTCGAGGTAAATTAATTGTTTTAAAAAATGCACGAACAAGACCCGATTGCATATAATTATAGTGATAATTTCTCGTACATTAAGAATGTGCCTAGGACACAATTTCAATTCATGAAAGGCGACTACGATCAGATAAATAATTATATCTTAGACATAAATTGGGAAAGGCTATTTACAAATAAATCAGTTGAACAGATTATCCATATTTTATGAACAAATTTATGAAATTATAAAAAAAGTGTACCTACTAAAATTGTTAAATATTCGCAATACCCTCAATGGTTTACTCGATTTTTAATACATATCTATAAAGATAAAAACAAATCATGGGTCAAATGGAAGACATATGGTAATTTATCAGATTACGAAATATTTAAGATATTTAGAAAACGTTTTAAACAAGAATCTAAAAAATGCTATAAGCGGTATATTTCGTTGGTTGAAGATAGTATTCGTAAAAATTCTAAGTACTTTTGGAGTTTCATTAACAATACAATACGAAGAACTTTGGAGGTAGTTCAAGACAAGGCCAACAAAGTTGATATATTAGAAAATAAAATTGAACTATTGATACAAAGAAATATACAATTAGAATCAACCTTTAAAGCGGCTAAAAAAGCAAAGGAAAACGGGGAGAGCATAACTCAATCTTCAGTAGGTCCAGTTATGTCATTTGTAAACGCAGTTAAGCATAAGAAAACCGAGTTGATCAATAATGATAAGGATTCGAATGAAGGTAATCGTGTGGCCACGAAATTATCTAAGTCGACTGTAAATAAAGTGCAGATGATAAAAGACATAATTGATATCGACAAACCTTCAGAAACGGGAAATAATATAGAAGAGAATAATAAGAGATCTGTTGCAGCAAAAGAAGAAGATTGGAACATAGTTGTGGGGAAGAGAAATAGATATCGTAAAAGTGAGGTAAAAAGGGGCGGAAAGTCTAATTTGGAAGGAATTTCTAGTTCAATTCAGGGCTCAGAGAAAAATAAATATTTACATGTATGACGTCTACAAAAGAACACTACAGAAGAAAGTCTAGAAAAATATGTCAAAAGTGTGTGTGGTGGAAACACATCAGTTAAAATAGAAAAAATAAAGCATAAGACTGAACGAGACTACGCATCATTCATTGTAACAGTACCAGAAAGCAAATATGATGTAATAAGCCAGCCGGAAAGCTGGCCAGTACATATTGAATTCTCTGAGTGGGCGTGGTTTCGTAAACCAAAAAAATTTGTACAAACTAAGAAAGAAAATTGAAATTTACTATCAGAATGTAAGAGGGCTGAGAACGAAAACAGATCAATTTCAGCTGGGAGTTCTATTGTCTAATTTTGATCTGTATGCCATCACGGATACGGGCTGTAGTGCATCCATTCACGACGCTGAATTAATCCCTCCTGGGTATACAATTATACGATGCGATCGAGCGGACGGACGGAAGCAAGGCGGCGCGTGGCCACACCGCGTTTCGAGTTGCGACGGGTACCCCCACCGAAAAATATTAATATCGATAGTAATATATTTGAACTTGTCTGTGCTAATGTATATCTCCAAAACCGTTGCTTATTTTTATTATGTGTAGTTTATATTCCACCTAACAGTAGTGATAGTGAATATATGTTATTGTTTTGGATTATCGAGTAATATTGTAATAAGTATAATAAGATGGTAGTCATTGGTGATTTTAACCTATATTCTTGTTCCACAACTATACTTAATTATTATAAGTTTTTTCAATCATACTGTGGGTTCATTCAATGTAACACAATACGTAACATAAACAATAGAACTTTGGATTTAGTGTTAAACACTTGTGAGAGGGAAGGGAGTGTAAGTGTGGCTGCGTCGGGGTCGCCTCTTTTGAAAGTGGACGAGCACCACCCGCCAATTGAAGTGTCTGTGGAGGTGAGTTCTGGATCGTGGTCTAGGATGCCTACACCTACGCTTGATACGGTGGAACAATCGAACACAGGTAAGCACTCGGGTTGGAATTTTTATAAAGCCAATTTCAATTTATTATATTCAAAGTTAGCTGATATAGACTGGACTCCTATATATACTATGGATTTGGAAGGGAGTTTGGATTATTTTTAAAATACCATGAACCTTATATTAGATTACTGTGTTCCTAAAAAAGAATACAAGGACTCAAATAAAATTCAGTTTTCTTATCCTGAGTGGTACACGGCGGATATTATTTATGAAATAAAATATAAGGCCCGTTTACATAAACAGTATAAATCAAGTAAGTTGAATACTGATTACAATTTATTTGCTGAGAGCAGGAAAAGAATAAAGAAAATGATTTCTTCAGCATACGTTCAATATCGGCAGTGTATTCAAAATAATCTCCAAAGTGATCCAAAATCGTTTTGGAATTATATTAATTCAAAAAAAGGTAATAGGAATCCGCGAAAAATTTTGAAAGACAGTGAGATTTTATCAAACGAGCAGTGTGCGGTGGAGTTTGCTAGATATTTTCACTCTGTTTATAGTAGTGCGAGGGCTGAATTGAATGTTGACAAGGCGATAGTGGAGGCCGGAGCTAGGAACGGAGCGGCTAGAGTTCAATTAGAGGAGATAAATTTTAAAGACGTGGTACAGGCTCTTAGTCAACTCAAACCAAAAAAATCAGGGGGTCCTGATGGAATTCCTCCTTACATCTTCAAGGATTGTAGATCTGTGTTGGCAACCCCATTACACTACATCTACAACCTTTGTTTGAAACTTACTACATTTCCCAAACGTTGGAAAATAACTAGAGTAGTACCGGTTCCTAAAGGATCACTGCAATCGACAGTTGACGGTTATAGGCCTGTGGCTATTCTCTCGGCACCAGCTAAAATATTCGAATCGATAATATACAAAAACACCTACCCACAGGTAAGTGGACATTTGCACGATGCTCAGCACGGTTTTCGTCCAGCCAGAAGTACATCTAGCAATTTGCTCGCATATATGTCAAAAATTATACCAGTGGTAGACGGTGGGGGACAGACCGATGCCGCTTATTTTGACTTCAAAAAAGCGTTTGATTTAGTTAATAATGACATGCTCCTAAAAAAGCTAGCTAGTATCGGTTTCACCCCTCACTTACTTAAATTTTTTGCTAGCTATATGAGTGATAGACAGCAGTTTGTTGAGTATTCGGGGTGTAGATCGAAGCCATATTTTGCGAGGTCTGGTGTGAGTCAGGGGTCGAATCTGGGACCACTGGCATTTGTTCTCATGATAAACGACTTACCTGAAGTAGTGGAGGACGCAATGTGTTTATTGTTTGCGAATGATTTGAAGCTGTCACTACCTATTAGAACTGAAACCGATTGTGAGAGACTACAAAAGGACATAGACAGAGTGGTTAAGTGGAGCAAGGATAACGCATTAAAGTTTAACACGTCGAAATGTGTCACCATTAGCTTCTCTCGTTCGTGCTGTCCTATCCGGTATAGGTATCATGTGGAGGAAACACCGATGGTTAGAGTCACAGAGGTTAGGGACCTTGGCTTGACAATCGCAACCAATCTCTCATTTCGTGATCACATCACAACTATTTGTAAAAAGGCCTTTCAAACTCTAGGATTCACCTTACGTACTGTTCGTAACTTTACTAATGTGAAGGCTATTGTTGCTCTTTACAATACATTGGTTAGGAGTCAGTTAGAATGTAATTCATTCATTTGGTCACCGCATGAAGTTAAATATATTTCTATGCTCGAAAAGATACAAAATAAATTCATTCGATTTTTGTATATGAGACTATACGGAGTGTATCCTTTCTATCCACTTATGTATCCAACCTTATTTGTATTGGGAATGGTGGGGTACAACGAACTGAGCGTCAGGAGGGAGCTTGCACTGGCTTCCTATATCTTCAAAATTATTAGAAGAAATATTAAGAATCCTAATATATTGGAGTCAATACAGCTATATGTACCGGACAGATACGTGTGGCGACGCCGAAAACCACAGTTGTTCTTTGTGCCGCGCGCGCGTACCAACCTGATGATGCAGGCGCCTTTGACGCGGGCATACCGCACTCTTAACCTTATCGCTGATCGAATAGACATATTCATTTGTTCACTGAATGAATTCACAAAGACTGCATTGTATATTATTTGTTATATATGTCAGTGATTTCAATATGGTTTATATTGATTGTATTTGATCAATTTGGCATTTGCGATGCTATACTGGAAAAAAATTGAATGGTTTGTATTCATTTTAAATGTATTTTGTTATTTGAATTTTTAATGCCCTGATTATTATATATGCCAAGAATTAATTTTTTATTTTTATATATTATGTTTGAATATTTAATGACTATTAATTTAATGATTTTATGGTGTTTTAATGTTAATTTGTGTATTATAATTTTAATAATTTAATAATTTTGCTTTCACTATCGCATTGGGGTACACCTGTAATGATAGTTATAAGTTACGAAATAAATAAATAAATAAATAAATAAAACAATGCTAAAGGAAAATCAGGTATTCCTACCTCTGTTTCATATAAAGATCAGCCTGACGAGATATGCAGTTTTTTTTTCTACTTTTTTTCGATCTGTCTTTGAGACCTCCACTGTCTCAGATAGTTTTGATGTTGAAGACATCCCTGATTGCAATCGCGATCACGATCTGGTATTTGGTGGTTTACAGTTTTTGGAGGACGATATAGTGTGGGAACTGAAGATATTAAATATAACGAAGGGTCCAGGGGTTGACAATATGCCACCTATATTTTTTAAGTCGACTGCCTCCACTATTGGTAGACCATCAGTGTTGATCTTTAATATGAGCTTAAAAAAGGGTGTTGTACCCGTATTATTTAAAACGGCTCGTATTATTCCCGTTTTTAAAGGTGGAGATAAGTCAGACGTCGAATGTTATCGACCAATATCTATACTCTCAGTAATAGCAAAACTTTTTGAAAGGTTAATTCATAATGCTATCTATCCATCTATACATGGTATCTTAATAGAGAATCAACATGGATTTGTGAAAAACCGATCAACTTTAACTAATCTATTGGTTTATGTATCACATTTATTTGATAGTCTGGATCATGCCAAGCAGGTTGATGGTATTTACACTGATTTTCATAAAGCTTTTGACAGGGTTGATCACAGGATACTGTTAGAGAAGCTTGCTTATAACGGAATCAGAGGTGATTTGTGGCGTTGGTTTAAATCTTATGTCACAAATCGCACTCAGAAGGTTGTGTTGAATGGATATGAGTCAGACCTTATCCCAATAACATCAAAATTGAGCATTGTGGCACAGGCTCAATTTTGGGTCCTCTTTTGTTCGTGATATTTATCAACGATGTTGGTAATTGTTTCAGTTTTTGTGATTTTCTCTTATATGCCGATGACTTGAAGATTTTTCATACTATCGATTGTGCGGATGATCATCTTAAAGTACAGGAGGATCTCAATCGTTTTTCTGAATATTGTAACAAGAATAGGTAGGTTCTTAGTATAAATAAGTGCATTACTATAACTTTTACGAAAAAGTTGCAAAAAAGTGTTTTTGACTATCAATTGTGTGGTATCAGGCTTCACCGTGTAAAATCTATAAAAGACTTAGGAGTGACATTAGATAATAAATTACATCTTGATGAGCACATACACAGTATCACGAATAAGGCTTATAAAATTTACGGGATTGTTATGCGATCTAGTACTAATTTTAATCGTCACTCTACTAACCTTCACTTATACAAAACCCTTGTTCGCCCTCAAATAAAATATGCTGTGCCCGTATGGAACCCATTTTATAATAAATATATCAATACTTTAGAGAATGTTCAGAGGAAATTCTTGCGTTGTATGCATTATAAGTGTTTTGGTGGTAGGTTTTATTATTTTTATTTATTTAATTCTTCATGCACAAAAAAAGTACATTGGCGGACTTAATGCCTTAGGAATTCTCTCCCAGTCAACCTTAGCGTGCTGTGGGGAAACCGATGGTGGCAAGGTGCACAACGGAACAAAGATTTCTTTCCAAACAAATAGTTACATAAAAACTTATAATACATAAAATCTATAACAAATACATATATATCAATATGCGTACATAATCTATATATACTATATACATACATATAATAAATATACGATAAAAGTATCAAATCGACGAATCCAGTTCTTTCGAAAAATAGCCACGTAACCTTTTCTTAAAAATTAATTTACTGGTGGACATTCGGATTTCTAAGGGGAGCTCATTCCATAGAAGGATAGCCTTAACAAAGAACGAAGAGTGAATGATATCGGATCTGTGAGATGGACAGTTGAGTAAACGATTGGATTGGGAACGAAGAGTTTTAGTATGGGAATTGCATAGATATTGGAAGTGAGATGTGAGATAAGTAAGAGCGTTAGGAGAGTCCAATAACGAAAACAAGGTGGTCAGAGCTCGCATATTCCTTCGCTGTCGTATTGGCATCCAGTTTAGACAGAATTCGCTTTGCAGAGACATGATCATATTTCCTAAGGTTGAAAATGAATCGAATGCAGTTGTTTTGAAGACGGTCAAGCTTGTTGAGGAGATCTGCATTCAGGTCGAGATAGCACACATCACCATAGTCAATGATAGGAAAAATTAAGGACTGCACAAGCATTGCCTTAATATTAGGTGGTAAAAAATTTTTTAGGCGGTAAAGGGCTCTTAAAATCCCCGTTACTTTTTGGCACACAGTACTGGTTTGAGCCTGCCAATTAAAATTAGAGTCGATATATAGCCCTAAATCTTTTACACTGCTGCTGAATGGTATTGAAGTGCCGTCATACATAATACATCTGTGATTATTAACGTTAATTGTCGCCATGATTCGTGACCCACCCAGCAGTATGGCTTGACATTTAGTGGGATTAACTGCAACGCCAAAATTAGATGACCATGTTTTGATCGCAACTAAATCACTATTTAACTGATCAATGGCGTTATCCAATTCATCAATATTTGATTCAGTATATCATTGTAAGTCGTCAGCATACAGATGATACGAACACTGAAGCTGGTGAGTGATAAAATCAATAAAAATGGAAAAGAGAAGAGGAGAAAGAATGCCGCCTTGGGGAACGCCAGTTTCTAGACTGCCCCAGGATGACGACAATGTGTCAGTCTGCACCAACTGCTGACGTTCCCGAAGATAAGAAGAAAACCAAGTAGACACTTCGTCCGACACCATAAGATAAGATAGTATAGAAAGAAGGATATCATGACTGACAGTATTGAAGGCGTTGGAGAAATCTATCAGAACTAAACAAGTTATTTTACCTTTCTCCATTCCTGCCCTAATATCGCCAGTCACTTTTAGGAGTGCCGAAACAGTGCTATGTCCTTTTCTGAATCCAGATTGCAGTGGATTCAACAAGGTATTCTTGTAAACGAATTGGGAAAATTGTTTATGGACACAGGCCTCAAGCACTTTCGACATAAAAGGGAGAATAGAAATCGGACGAAATTGATTTAATTCAACTGGATTGGGAATTTTAGGAAGAGGGCGGACATAAGCTTTACGCCAGAGGGTAGGAAAAACGCCGGAATTAAGGGAGGAATTAACAATGTGCGTTATTGCAGGGAGTACATGGTCAAGTATAATAATAATCATGCGACGACTAATGTTATCACACCCCACTGCATTGGATTTAATGGATCAACAGCTCCTACTCAAATACAATTGTATAAGTTTGGAACATAGACGTTTATTTCTGGAAGCTGTGTTACTATATGACATATTCCAAAACCGCTATGACTGTATACCATTGACTAATAAATTAAGATATAAAATTCCAACAAGAACTCACTGCCGTAGCATCTGTAAATTGTTTGCTGTTGCTCGATGTCGTACCAATGCAGGAAATAGATCACCGTTTAATCGAATGCTTAATACTTACAACAATAAATTTAATGCAATTGACTTAGCGACGGCAAACAGAAATAAGTTTAGGAAATATATATTAGAAGCGCTTTAGTAGTATATACTTATTTTTTTAGTAGCAATGTAGTAAATTATATTTTAATCAGCCCAACTGTAATTGTTTATTATAGTTATTAAAGTAATTAGTGGTAAACGGTGCTGGTGGCACAACTACATAGTATGTCATCATGTTTTGTATTGTATACACTTATATTGTTGTGTCATTGTTTGTTTACCCGAATATCAATAAAAAAAAAATAAAAAAATGTCTCATCCCACAAAATACAAAATCGAGGTTGTGTGCGGTCAATATGGAAATTAAAATCAAGCCTCTAAATAATTCAAATAAAAAATGACGTGATTATATTTTCCATATACTATTTTTATTTAGCCATATACAAAATAATAATTGTAAGAATGATTGCATTTAAACAAGTAGATGAAAATTAAGTTTAAAGATAATTCAATACGGTATTCAAACATAAGTTCACTTTGTATATCATAAAATATAACATAATAATTGGAATTGAAATTGCGTAATAAAATATGAAAAAAATATGAATAAAAATTAAGTTAGTAAAAAAAACAACTAAACGTTTAAACATTATTCTACATTGTATGTGATAAACCACAGGGCAATAGTCGTATTTAATACTGTTATTATTTATAATAAAAAATATGTTTGTAAATAAACCAAACAAACATATCATATATTTAACCATACCTGTGCACTATAAAATATAAAATAATAATTGTAATTGTTTAACAAAATTTGAATAATACATAAGTCTGAAGATAAATTGATTTAGATATAATTTTATATTCTGCATCGTAAAATATAATATAAAAATTGGAATAAATATTGTATTTAAATAAAATGTGAATTAAAAATAGGATTGTAAATAAATTGATTAAAAATTTACATTTGATTTCATATTTCATACTATGAAATATACTATCATAAAAGTTATTGAGACGGTTAATAAATATTATGCGAATCATAATTAAGTTTGCAAATGAATAATTATTGATTAAAAAATATCTGTATGTATTCGTGGCTAGTTGAGTCAGTCTCACGGTTGGCTTGTATCGACCATTATACAAGCCAACCGTGAGACGCATTTTTCCTTTAAAACATCTAATACTGCATTAATATGACAAGAGAATATACGTTACAAAAAAATAATTCTATCAAACCAAACATAATTAAAAAAATTTGAAAAGATCCTTTTCACAGCGAATCAACTCCACTTTCCCTCCATCCATTTTTCGAGCCAGTATTTTGCCGTCCCTAGACCAGATATGTTTCCATTTATACTCCTTTCCAGTCTGGCGCGCTAAAAAGTACAACCGACGATTAAAGGAACTGAGTCATTCATTGACATAGACATTACCCGACTTCCCGGGCACATCGATATCTTTCGTAGTTAGGTTCCGTCGTATGCAGGTCGCTCGCAGCCACTGATCTCGTGTCAATCTGCGCACGAACCGCACGACAATAGTGCGAGGTCGCAGTGTATTAAGGTCGTCATTAGCACTCCTCTCCACTCTATTGCGACGCACTGAACCGACTCGTTCCACGCGTACAATATCTCTCTCCTCGTATGTTATCCCCAACTTTGTAGACAGCGCTATAACTATATTTGAGAGATTTTCTCCGTTCTGTTCCGGTATTCCAGAAAGATCTATATCGTTTAGTAGAAGCTCCTGGTCCCTGTTATTGAGCTGTGCCTTCAAATGACTTATATTTTCCTCAAATGTGTTGACATTTTCAGGCATTACTTGGGCGCATTTGGTTTCTAAAGTGCTAAGTCTACTCTCTAGTTCCGACATTTTGACATCAAATGCGCTCAGAGCAGTCTTAAATTCTGATATTTCAATTCTACACTCATGAATCTCATTTCTAACATCCTTAAGCTCAGCTTTAAGCTCGTTACGGAACGAACGGAGTTCTAGCGCTAAGTCAACCTTACATTCTTCTGTTATATTGTGCGCCGTGTCGTCCATATGGACTGGACTCTGCGGACCTGAATAAGCTGCGAACACTTTTATAGGGGTCGAGGAATTATCTTGTCTGAGAACCCTTACTTTACAATCAGGACAGACAACCGGACCCTTCACAGCCGTTGCTTCAGCAATACCAACACATGCTTAATGAAAAGTTACGCTACACTTTTTACAGCGGATACACTCTGTCGCTGCGAGGAACTCTCCACAGCCTCCGTATTGAACCATTTTTGTGTGGATGTTAATGATCAATAAAACTGTAATATAAAAGTTGATGGCACAGGTGGCAATAACACCGCTAAAAGCTATAGTAGCAATCGTGCGCTTATATCCGCTATTACAATTCTAGGATAGATGGCGCAAGTGGCAACAGCACAGCAAAAAGCAACAGCGTATGAGTATACTGATCAAGAACTTAACTCGAAAGTCCTATAAATGTCATTAGATGGCGTTTCATACATTAAATGATAAATGTTACTGAGGATAATTTTGCAATCGAATCCTTGCCCTTCTCATGTGCACTGCTAAAGGTCACTTTTCATTCCAATGTTCACTTAATAGCACCATCAATTCAGAGTTCTTTAAAAAAAAAAAGAATCGTTTAATATTGCTTTACACAGAGTAGTTTCACACAAGGTTCACAGATTGTTAATTAAACTGGCCGTTTTCACTTTTATTAGTATCTTAAAGGACTCGATAACGATACACAGCACTCATGAGAACTATTTTACTTTCTGAGTATATTAAATTTAGGAATACAAACTTTCAAATAATTTTATTCCTTCAAAAACCCTCTAAGATAAGAAAGCTATTCGACATCCAAGTGTCAAAAAAAAAACAATGCTACAAGGACATTTTATCGACAAAAGATTAAGACTTTAATGGGAATTGTTCAGTTTGTATGGGCACTTTGGCTTTGAGTGGACATTATCTACAGTTATAAAAAACTTATTTTTTTAATATTTCATATCTTAAGTGAGTTAACTATTGTAATATTTTCACGGGAAAATTTAACATTGTATATATACATATAAGCATGTGTAGTATTCCATAAACGATGTCAAAAGAGTTTTTTTTTAAATACTTTAATTACCTTATCATCATATTAATTTATCTATGTTAGAAATAAGAAACAGATGGTTAAATAAAGATATTGTAGATTTACTCATATTTACCTTTAATTTTACAATACTATTCTATAAGTAAAAGTCAGTACTTCTAAATACATTTATTTGTAATAATAGACTTTACATAAAACTTAATAAATAAATTACACTGCTCCTAAGTTTCTCTTCAGTTGGAGGCTGGCATTTGTGCGGTCAAAAAAGCAGCTACATTTATATAAGTTGGTCCCATGACGTCGTAATATTTGAATCTTCCACGACCGCTCTTGACTTGTGCTCAACCTCGAACACAACTCTTCGGCTTGTAGCGGCTGTAGACTCACATTTATTTATGTCTGCGCCTAATAGAAAGGACTATTTTAAAACACCTATCCAGTACATTTGTACATTACTACTAAATAATAAATTAAAATTAAATATTGAACTACAGGTACAGTATTCCCACGCCTTTGCCTGTGTAATTAGTAGCCTATATCATCCTCATGAAAGATGTAGCTTCCCGTAAGTAAAATCTTTTTTAAAACAGATTTGATTTTAACTAAATTAACTCCTGTTGAGACAGACCTATCCAAAAGCCTACAATGACTTCAGGTATTCCTTCAATGTAGTTAAAATCCATTGTAGATTTCTTTCTTTAACAAATGATACATAATCTTGAATATGTTCTGTAGTTAATGAGTAAATAGGTTGCATGATAGACAACTATTCAGCCCAATTATTATAATATAAATGAGAACTAAACAACTTACTGGTTTTTGGAACATAAAAGTTAAAATCAACAAACAATTTTGATTAAAACTGTCAGTCGCTGTGGTAAGTTGCAACCCGGAACAAAATAATATGCTTGTGAATCAGGTGCTCTTTTTAATCCGATAAGGTAATGGTCTGTATAGGTTCTGGAATATTAGAAGGAACTGTTACTCTATCTGCTCGCCGCCAATATGGATGAGAGATGTGATCAGATCCATGCATCTAAAAGAGTATAATATATTATTAAATTATTTGTCAACAAAATGATACTTAACGATATACTATACGATATATATAGGCAGCGACATATTAATGTTTTACTTGTCATAAAGGAAGCTTAATTATAGTAAAGTAATCATTATAAATAAAAATAACTATAATCCTACCTGTCGTGGGGATATCCAATCAATAATTACATTTCGGATATGTGTTTCTCTATCGGATATTATTTGCAGTAGATGTGATTTAGTACGTAATATAGATCTTCCGCAATTTATACAAAGCTGCCGATGATGTCCACTACTTGTGCTTGGTTCGGTATCCAGAGATATAGCCGGGTCATCGTTTTGAGAGGTATCGGAGTCCATTCGATTGTTTGTCTAAATTAACATATATCTAACCGAAAAGGATTATTTGTTATGTTTTTAATATATTTGATACATGATTTTGCTAACGATTACCTACTGTATATGTATTAATACAGGAATAATTTAAAACCACTGCGAAAATTTTGTGAAAATAAACTTTAAGTTATTTAAACAAACACGTATTTTTTATTTTGATATGATCTAATACAAAAAAATAAAGTTATCGCTTATCAAAGATCGAGATTTTAAAATTTAATTTATGGACACCGCGCGCCGTGCGTCAGCTGAGCGCTCGCTCGACGCCGTAGGTATGTACTCGTAGGTACCTATCTACACGGGTCACTGAACGCTCAATTTGTTAGATTCTTAAAGATTAGAACGCGAGGGCACGTCACATCGGCGCGTGCGTATGAGTCTCACTGCCGCCACTGTCGCGCGCGTCGCCCGGTCCCGAGCGGCGGGGACTGTGGCGGGGGGGAAGACTTTTTCATTGAAATTTTATTATAAAAAATGCGTCCATATTCAACCGTTTCAATAGGGATAAAATATTAAAAAAATGTTTTAAACTAATTATGGAAAAGTGTTTTATTACTGATACTGAATCACCAAAAAAAATTTTCGCACTGGAAAAAAAATTATCCTGTATATACTTTAATTACTCTCATTTTTATTACAGTTAAATCTTATCACTCAATTGATACTATTAGTAATAGTATTTCAATATCATTTATTGATATGGAAACACAGTGAAACATGTTAACAAAACACATCCGAATTTTAAAAATAGTTTTATATGTGATATTTTTAGTGTTTAGCTTCTCATGACGAGAGTATTAAGAATATTTTTTTTTCAGTTTTACTGTTTACATTGTTTTTACTAATAAGCTTGTCCACCAAAAGCCAAAATTGAACAATTCCCTTTCTTATGTCAATGGAATTTCTACAAAATTATTACGTTATCACAATACCTATCTAGGTTTAAGAAACAACAAAACATCTCCCAAGAAATTCATTGACTAAGTCAATAATTTTAAAGTTTTTGAGCCTAGTATGTCATTTCATTTCATTTAGGTACTTTACCTAACGGCCGAAAGAAACCGCCAGCGCCGGGCCGTCGGTCGGCTGTCTGAGTCGGCGCAAGTACAAAGGCGCAAGCGAACCCCACGCCGCGACCGACATTGTCGTTGCTCGCCCGCGCATTCTAGTCGTCGTTTGACCGTGGCATCGTGAACTAGATAACGGATTACCATCGGGTCCGATCAGTATCAGTTCAGTCTCATGAATATGTTATGATAGCTTGTGCTTATCTATTTTTTATGTGGTGGTATCTACGAAGATACGGTATATCTCCTTTACCCCTCTCACCGAAGGTGACACTCGTAAGTTGATTATCTCTATAAAGTCCAAGGCTATGGGATCTGACAACATTAGCAGGAATATGATAAATCTCATACTTGATGCTATTCTCCCGACACTAACCTCAATACTTAACCATTCTTTATCATCTGGTTCCTTTCCCGATGCCTGGCAAAGGGCTTACACTATCCCTCTCCCTAAAATTTTTTGTCCGGACTCCATGAATCATTATAGACCAATTTCAATTTTGGCTTTCCTCTCCAAGGTTCTCGAAGCTGCTGTACATACGAATATCGTCAACAATTTTAATAAGGGCAGTGGAGGTGCTATGACCTGTTCGGAAACCAGACTGGAAAGGATTAAGGAGGTGATTTGAGTTAAGAAAAGCGATAAGCTGACGATAGACAAGTTTTTCTAAAACTTTTGAGAGAAAAGGTAGTACGGATATAGGACGATATTCGGAGAATGATGAAGGATTAGATTTTTTTGGAAGCGGGATAACAAATGCGTCCTTCCAAGACGAAGAAAAAACTCCAGTCGAGACTGATTTGTTAAGGATCTTGGTTATAACGGGAACCAGAACGTCTATAATAGGAATGATCATTTTGCGAATGATGGAGTCACTACCTACTGCACTAGAGTCGATAGACAGTATTGTCTTCTTAACATCACAGTCCACAAATTGGTGTAGAAAAAAACAAGAATCATGAGTAGCCAAATTAGAAAGACGATGTAAAGTTTCGGCCTTACGATTGCTATCTATCAATAAGGACAGAAGTGGAAAAGTAACTGTTAAGTCGATCAACATCAAAATTATTACAAGGATCACTGTTATGCGATTTGCCAACTCCAAGTGATTTTAGAAATTTCCATACTTTGCCTGGATCTGCATTTTCGACAGACTTGTGAATATGACGTCTTTGGGCGTCCCTGATCACCGTATTGCACCGATTCTTAGCTCGATTGTATTTTGTCTTATTTGCATTTGAAGGATCGTGTCGGTACCTCACTTTAGCCTTGTCCCTCCTTTTCATTAACACTCGAATATCTTTTGTCAACCAAGGAGCAGAAAGATATTTAATTTTAATACGCCGCGTTGGAGCATGCACGTCATATAACTCTGTCAAAAGTCTATTAAACAGCTCCACTTGCTCATCAACACTGTTGATATCGTAAATCGCCAACCAGTCCTTGTTGGCTGCATCTGCGCACAGTCGGTCCTGATTGATATTTGCAAAATAACGCTGAAGTTGTACAGTCGGCTTTAGCTAAGGAGAACGAACCCGATATGATAAAAATACCAAATCGTGATAAGAAAAAGCGTCAGCAGAATACTGGCCATGCTTAACAACAAAAGAGGGAGAAGAGACAATTACAAGATCAAGTAAAGAAGGAGTACAATTGGGAAAGTGATGAGTTGCCTGTAAATGAAGAATATGTAAATTCACAGAGTTTATTATTGAATATAACTTTTTGAAACGGAAGTCGTTTTTAATAAGGCAAGTATTAAAATCACTCATGATTATAGTATGGGAATAAGAAGGAGCAAAATTTTCAAGGAGTTGTTCAAACGAATCAAAATAGTCAACACGCAGAGAAGGGCTATAAAATACACATAGAAGGATTTTAGAGTGGGACGAAGATACCTCAAGGAAGAGATGCTCGGCACTATTGGGGGGCGGTGGCTGGGGAGATCTACTTAGAACAGAAAAAGAAATATGTGAACGCAAATAAATAGCAACTCTCCTATGAGAGGAACTTACACGATCGTTACGGATCAATTGGAAACCAGGCAAGGAATATGAAGTAGAAGAAAAACAGGGATTAAAAAATGTTTCAGAGACAAGGATAGCGTGGACATGCTTGGAATCAAATGATGCAAGCATGTCCGGAAAATGGACTGGGATACTTTGTGCATTAATGTGCACGACATTAAAGTTTTTAGGAACAGCGCGAAAAGTTTCATCAAGGAGCTCATTCAGAGGGCGATTTAACCCTCTGTAGAGCAAGATATCAAATTGACCTTTGTGTCGTTTTGATTGAAGTTCTTTTTCGATAGATCGACGGTTCTTCATCTTCGATGGTACACCAAGCTTACATAAAGTAGTACCAACTTCAAGCCGAAAATCAGAGTTCAAATACTTTTCCTGCAAGCCCCTAGTTTTGTGAATTGTTTTGTAAAGAATGTCATACTCAAGTCCAGTAAATAATAAAACATTCCAACCTGCCACCTTTTGCTGCGAAGCCGTATTTTGTAGCATTCCGTGATGCTATCACTAAGGTCTACGCCGCCCATCTGGCGATTATATTTTTCAACAATATTTGGACGATCAATTGTTATATACTGCTTGGCCTTCTTGTCATACCTCCTCACCGGTGTTTTTGGCATTTCTCCGACAAAACTAGCTAGATATTGCTCTAAAGGGACTTCAGCAAAAAATTCGTTTACTATTTGTTGAACTGTTCTTAGTTTGGACAGTCTATCGCATTTCGGATCGCCGCGAGGCAAATTTTGGAAGTTGTCATTAAAATGTATAAATTGTCGAATCTTTTCAAACATCTTCACGGGCATTATTTCTTGAATCATATACTACATACACCTACTACTCACCCTTGGAACGGGTGAGTAGTAGGTGTAAATTGGGGTTTCTGGATCAGAGGAGATCCAGAAACACCCAATTCACCCTATCATTCATTGTATTCAGAAATGGGTACAATTTGCTTTAATATTCAGTCATTCATCATTCAGTCTTTATTCATTTTAATATTTCAATCATCAAAGGAGATCCAGGAACGCTCAATTTTATCCTATCATTAAATGGGATTCAGAAATAAGAACTATTTGTACTCTGGTATGCAATCATTCAGTCATTTAGTTATTCTAAATATTTCAATTATCTCATCAATAATTTAGGTAGTCTAGTACTCAAACATCAATAGTCCTCAATTAAAACCTTTTATACAGTTATTTTACTCTAATTATTAAATATGCTCATTCATTTTATTCAAATTTTCACTTTAATAGTATATTCAATCAATTCACAATATCAGTGATGAAATGTTTAGTCCATTCGAGCCAGAGAGCTATCGAGAATGGAATGCGCTCGGATGTGCCATGTTACCATACTTATATAGGTACCTGCGTTATGTGTTTGTGTTTTAAAACATGATTTTTAACTTGTTTATTTAATAAGTTGTTATATGCAGTAGTTAGTACAACTGACTGCTAAACTGGAGGTCGTAGGTTCGATTCCCACCCAGGACAAACTTTGTGTGATGAGCATGATTGTTTGTTCTGTGTCTGGATGTAATTTATCTATGATATGTATGTATTCAGAAATATATAAGTATGTTTATCAGTTGTCTAATTACCATAATACAAGCCCTGCTTAGTTTGGGGTTAGATAAACGTGTGTGAAAGAGTCCGAGATATTTATTTATTTATTTATAATATTGAAAAAAGATATTCATATAATTAGAACAGTATCACAAACCACATACATAGTGAATAATAAAAGATCCAGAAACACCCAATTTCAACCATCATTCATTAATTCTTTACATGGCGAAATAGTATATTAACTGTTTGAAATATTAGATTAATGCGTTATCTTCCCACAACACTTGCCATGGCACAAATAAATTATAGAAACGAAATGCATGCGGTCTCTAAGGATCGATAAAGCTTAAATACAACTTACTGTAATTACCATTTACTTTATTTCAGTACTCATTTTAAACCAATATAACGAATATTAATTTGTTTAAATGCACTGTTTTAATTCTAATTCTGCACTTGTTTACAAAGTGCATGTTTTATTCAAGAAGGCATATTTAGGTAACAGTATCTCGCAAGAATGCAGCACGTAGGCTGTGAGATATAGCTGGTATTGGAATATGCTTATGTGATATTTAACTTTGAAATATGCCCACTATAAATGCGAAATGCATTTTAATTTAAGAGATAGAAAAAAAACTAAATAATATTATAAGCATAATTTTTATTTCAAATTATACATTTTACATCCACGCTTATTGATATTTATTTTACAACATTCAGACATTTTTTAATTTAATTTTGTAAATTATTTAATCTCTGCCTTAGTTTCAATGTCATCTTGAATTTTAGATATTAATTCTCTCGTACTGGTGTAAATATCATCAAATAATATAATTTTTACTACGTGTTGAACACAAACATCAGCTTCGCAGTTACACATCGGCTGTTCGGATTTTGGAAAATTTTCGGTGTCGTAAATTTCTATCTTGATTATTTTTGTCCCTCGAGTGACGGGTTTTTTTATATACTGATAAATTGTTTGATCTGTTTTTGGTCTTTTTCGTGTAAGACATAGCGATTTTTGTCCAGGTTTTTGTTGATTTGCTGCTTGCTCCGTGGGTATAAAATTGAAAAGATCATCCGCGTCCTGTAAAATAATTAGAAATATAGTTTAAGCCTCTATAAAAAAATAAATAACTTGGAGTATAAAAATAAATGCAATATAACATTACTATTGTATGAATATGAACAAATAACTGCTTAATTAAATTGTATTAATATTTTAATTGTAGCATTAAAAATACTTTAAAAAATTATTGTATTCCTTACCGACAATGCACTATAATAACGTTACGTTGCGTCGCTCGATGTAGAAATAGAATAGATGCCGAAATATTTTTGTTCATTTCTTTATATATCTTTCATTTTTCCTCTATTGAGTTCAAAATCGTGTTGTTTTTGTTGCATGTTTATTCTAAATCAAAAATGGAATCATGTAATTGAAACCGTAAGACACAATGGCGACTAATATATTATTGTTTACCATAATTATATATTGATAAGTTACATACTACTGTGCATTTGTACGCAAAATATTTTTTCATACACTTTATTGAGAATAATCGGTAGGCGAAATCGGTGTAACTAAGTAGTATGTCGTACCTTTAGCTTTACCTTTTGCTGTGTAAGTAATTCTTTATAAGGAGACTAACCAAAACAAAATCGTTATGTTATATCAACATACAATTATGGCGCTTGGTTTCACCTATTAATATAATTAACTTATAATTTCTAAGTCACTAAGAATAGATAATTTATTTTATTTATTTATTTAATCTTTATTGCCATATTACTGCAAACGGCGGACTTAATGCCATAGGCATTCTCTACCAGTCAACCGGAGAGGATAAGCAGAAAATTTGTAAGGCAGTGACAATGATAGAGAATTCTGAATATAATTAACAATCATACACATATTTAGACACATATACTTACATATATATATTAAGACAATACCCTACATACAAACACATAAATACATATATACATAAATAAATATATACATATACAGTAAAACAAACATCGACATGTCAGATTGAGAAGTCAAGAAAAGTTGTTATCTTTTAGATAGTGTTCACGCGCTTTTCTCTTGAAAACTAATCTATTCGGAGCATTTCGTACGTCTAGAGGTAGTGCATTCCACAGCCGTATAGCAGTAAGAGAAAAAGATTTGGAGACAAATATAGAATGATGAGGTATAGAATGACTCTAATCTGGTACTCCAGACTCCTTGTCTGGAGTACCAGATTAGAGCTGGAGCGAAGTTGTTTTTGATGAGAGGCACCCAAGTACTGAAACCTAGATTTCAGATATTCAGGCGCACGTGGATCGTATAGAATTGCAAAGAGGGTGTTTACGATTCTTAATTTCCTACGTTCGCGTATTGGCAACCATTTAAGGTGGTTACGAAAATCAGAGATGTGGTCGTATTTACGTAGACCGAAAACGAAGCGGATAGTGTTATTAAGAAGACGATCCAACTTATCGAGAAATATTTGATTAATGTTAGAGAGACAAACATCTGCATAATCAAAAAGGGGATGAACAAGTGCCTGCACGAGGGCAGTCTTGGTACTGGACGGGAGAAAATTCTTAAGTCGGTATAATGCGCCAAGAGTCCCATGAATACGGCGAGAGACATTCGCCATATGGCCTTCCCAGGAGAGGGTACGGTCCAAGACAAGCCCCAGGCTTCTTACAGTGGAAGTGTAGGGGATCACCACACCATTATATGATACAGACGGAACAGCGCTCAGATTCAACCGGGAAATTAGACTGGGGCTTCCTATGATGATGGCCTGACATTTGTTAGGGTTAACTGTTATGCCAAAGCTCTGTGACCATTCCCATATTCGCTTGAGGTTTTGATTCAGCTGTATAATAGCTCTATCCAAGTAATCAATCTTGTCTTGTGCGTACAGCTGCAGGTCGTCAGCATACAGATGATAAGAGGTCGAAAGAATAGGTGTAAGTGAGTTAATAAATATAGAGAAAAGGAGTGGAGAGAGAACGCCGCCTTGTGGTACACCAGCAAACAGGTCAGTCCAGTCGGAAACCGATTGATTGACCCTTACGGCTTGCCGGCGCCCGCGAAGATAGGAAGAGAACCAGGCGAGTACAGGGGATGAGCACCCTAGCTGGGAGAGAAGAGCAAGTAGGATATCATAGTCAACCGTATTAAACGCGTTAGAAAAGTCCAGTAGTACTAAAACAGTAAGACAAGAATCCTCCATGCCATCCCGTATATCCTCTACAATTTTTAAAAGCGCAGTAGTGGTACTATGTCCAGGCCGGAATCCCGATTGAAAAGGAGAAAGCAATTGGTTGCCGAAAAGGAATGAAGAAAATTGCTGATGAACAACAGCCTCAAGTATCTTGGAAAGGAAAGGTAAAATAGAAATTGGTCGAAAATGCTGCAAGGAACTGGGGTTGGGAACTTTGGGTAGAGGGATAGTGAACGCGCTAAGCCAAACGTCAGGAAATGAACCGGAAGATAAAGAAAAATTTAGTATAAAAGTAAGTACCGGAAGTAAAGGGTCTAATAATAAAGTGATCATGTTTCTACTAACATTATCGTACCCAGTAGCCTTGGACTTAATGGAAAGAGCTATCTTTCGAATATCTGCTTCTGATACAGGATCGAAGGAGAAAAGACTGCCAGAGGACACAGCCGTGGAAGTGAGTCTAGAAATAGTAAGAAATTTGATATTGTCAGAAAGATTTTTAGTAGAAGAGAAATGGCGATTGAGATCATCAAGACCGAGAGAAAATGAATGTTGGGCTCGCACCTTACCGAACCCTAAAGTATTAAGAAACTTCCACATTTCGGCTGGAGTTGAATTAATCACATTCTGATTGATGTAACGGCGCTTAGCTTCTCTTATCATCTGGTTGCATCTGTTCCTGGCATGTTTGTAGGTTTCCCAGTTAGAGTCAGTACGACACCTTCTGTATACACGAAATGCTTTGTTTCGTCTTTTCATAGAGACACGTACAAGAGGAGTTATCCACGGTGCGGGTGGTCGTCTTAATTTAACATACTTAACGGGTGCATGTACATCATATAATTTCAAAATGATTGTGTTGAACTTTACTACCATATCTGTTACCGAGCATGCATTGTAAACGGGAGACCAGTCCAGAGTAGTCGCATCCTGATACAGTTTCTCCACATCCAGTCTTGAAAAATTTCGAATGCGTACGATTTGTGGCTTAGGTTTAGGTGGTTTAGTTTTATAGGCTAAAAAAATTAAATCATGTTTGGAGAAGCCAGGTGCTGGCAACTGACCGTGTTTGAGGACATGATCAGGAGAAGATGTGATAATTTGATCGATCCATGAGTCATCTGTAGTGAGATTGTGATGCGTGGGATTCAAAGGTAAAATTGAGAAATTTACAGACTCAATAATCGATCGATAATTACGTGAGGAGTGGGTATCTTTTAAAAGATCTGTATTAAAGTCGCCCATGATTATGTGATGTCTGTAATCTGTAGCGACTGACTCAAGAAGAGATTCCAAGTCGGAGAAATAGGGTATAGATGGAGGACAGTAAATGACACCTAGAAGCACTTTAACACCTTTGACGACGATTTCAAGAACTAAATACTCCATACAGCCGTTTCGAGATGAAGATGAAGCAACAACTTTATAAGGAATCGTATTAGTTAGGTAAATGGCCACCCCGCCACCACCCTTGCCTAGACGGTCATTGCGGATGAGTACAAAACCAGGGAGTTCAAAGGCTGCTGAATTCAATCCGGGCTTGAGCCAACTTTCAGAAACCAGAATTGCCTGCGCAGCATTAGTGGAAAATGTACTCAGAAGATCTGTGTAGTGAGACGGTATACTTTGTGCGTTGATGTGGCAGACACTCAGATATTCCGAAAAAGAGCCTAATTCTTGCTTAAGACGAGTGCCCAAATCATCATCATCCAATGAGGAAGCGTCTAAAGAATGGTAAGACGAGTTTAAATCATCTGCAGAACTGTATGCGCTGAGATCCGACATATTATAATATAATAATAATAAAATATAAGCGATAATAATAATATAAAACACAGAATATATATATAAATATAGCTAAAATTAATCAGCAAAAATTAAAAAGAGAAAAAAAAAAAATTAAGCAAAAAAACTTTTTCGAATTTTATGCCTGCACTCCTTGCCGGTTCAAAGGTTTACATTTAAACCGCTGATTTAATAATAATGACAAAAACAAATAACAATAGCAAATAACAAGAAATCATAAGTTACACAAAACAAAATTAAATCATGGCTGCAAGAACATAGATTCATTTGCTTAAAATTAGTAACAACAACATCGTCAAAAATAATGAAAATGACTTTGACATGTGAAAGTAAACAAAAAAAAACGAGAGAACGAATTGAGAAAAACAAAACGTTACTTAAACAAAGTTAATATTTTGAAGTTTAGAGTACTTGTAAAAATTTAATTGAGAGGTTACCTTACATAATGTGACGTAGTGCAAGTGAACAAAGCAGGTAGTAACAATAAGGAAAGTACTTGCGAGCAACAACAAACCGTACGCTAGAAACAATACACACGGAGCATTTTATGCGAGTTGATGTTGAGTTGGATGCAATAGAGTATAGACAGTAACACTTCAGAACGTTATACATACATGTTATTTAGCAGACTTAGTGGGCCTTTTGAGTCTAGTTGATGCTGTCCTAGACGTCAACGTAGCGGATTCAACAGCAGCGACGACACCCTCTGCTTCTCCTGCCGATGTCGCACTGGGGAACTGCTTTATTACTGCAGATAATTCTTCGTTGCACCCGATCTTAACTCGGTTCCCATTTGGTGTTTTAACAAAGACGTTACCATCGCTTGTCCACACATTTGCAATACCACAAAGATCGCGGGCAGCATAGAACAAGGCCTGTCTTGTCTTGGTGAGGAACTCCCTTACAACCAAGGAGGTGCCTTTAAGTTTTGTCTTGCATTTCCAAGCTAAAGAACGCAAATCATAATTGACAAAACGAATAACGACAGGCCTATTGCGTCCTTTAGTGAAAGAACCGAGACGGTAGCAAGATCTTATTGATGAAGACTGAAAATCCTTAATTTCCATGTGTCTTTGTAAGAGTGTTGCTACTGTAACACATAAATCTTCATCCGGCTTCTCTGGAACACCACAGAGCAATAGAAATTTACTCCGGTACCTCGCTTCATGATAGTCCAAAGACTTCAATACTTCGCCTATCTGCTGCCTCAGCAGAGTGAGTACATTCCAGACTAGATCTTTGAAGGATTTGAAGTCCTCATGCAGCTGTGGTATCCTGATATCCTTTTCAGATGAGGACAACTTAAGCTGGGCCTCAAAATCTTTCATCCTTTTCTCCAGGGCAGATTCCAAACTCTTCTGTGTCTCAAGTATGGCTGCTATGCTGGTCATAGTGTAAGTGAAGTGCAAATCTTCTATAAATAAATCAACTCCAAATTATCTTGATGTATAGTGATGGCAGGTTAGTGCAGGTCAATCTTCTATATACTCATTTGTTCCTTTATCCCACAATGTATAGGAAAGTACAAGATTTACTGAATTATTTAAGATAATATTTAATGAAATAACTTGTATATAATAAATTTTAAAAATATTTAAATGCAGAGCAGTTATGTAGGTTATTTTCGCCTACCGCCGAAAAAAAAGCTCACAGGTTTACCATCCCGTGAGAATATGGAAATAAAAAGTTGCCTATTGTTATCCAAAGGTTAAATCGATATACCTAATTAATGGTATTCAACTGTTACATTAATGAGCAGATATACATATGTCACTATATCTATATCCGTTTATATGAACTTTCAACATACTGATTAATTAGTAGGATGGTATAATGGATCTTTGCTATACATTTTATAAAATTATGATTAATACATACCAAACATTTTAAAACTTTACGTAAAAGACTTGAAATAAATGATTATATTATTTATTATTATAATTATAACATAATTATATAATTTTAATACACAACTCTTCATTCTTTATCGCAAGTGGTTAAAATTTGAGGTGAGTACTCACTGTGAGCAATCATATGTAATGTAACAATACTGAAGTCGTTGCAATGTATTGGGTACTATGTAGTGATAGTGCGTCAGTTTAATAAGCATTTTAACAATTTAACGTTATAAGTCCATAAATTGCTATTTTATAATTCATAGGTGCTAATATTAGCTCCATGCCTCACAGGTTTACCATCCCGTGAGAATATGGAAATAAAAAGTTGCCTATTGTTATCCAAAGGTTAAATCGATATACCTAATTAATGGTATTCAACTGTTACATTAATAAATAAATAAATATCGGACAACATCACACACATTGATTCGATTCCGAGGTAAGTAGCTTAGGCACATTTGTTACGGATATCAGAAACAACGGGGAATACAAACATATACATAATATAAATAAAAAACACCCAAACATTAAAGTGTTAAATTACAAACATTACAGCTTTAGACTCCAACAGAACATATTAAGGTATAATTTTCGCACCTGAACTATTACATCCAGATTGCTATGGTGAGTATCAAACCTAATGGAAATGATAGGTAACAGGAGTAGGTGTTCTAATATTGTTTAAAATTAAATCATATTTGGATGCAATGATCTGACACAGCATTTTACCACCACGTGCTCTATTCCATATTCGGGACATTATCACGTGGATTTATCGCTATTTAAGAGACTGTCTCTGGAAGTTTCACCACAAAACCCTCCTTCGAGAGCTAGCGTCATCATCACCAACTACAACCAGTATTTACAAGTTTACCAGATCTTCTATCTACAAAATGTAAGTGAATTTAATTGTGTAAACACTTGTGCATTTATTTAAAATCTCGTCTTACTATTTAATCATTCCCTTATTTATTTATTCTAGTTTGCAATTATTCATCACACTAGTACTTACATTCAATCATTCAGCTATTTAATTATTTATTATTTTATTATTCAATAATTATTGATTTGATATTTATAATAATTGTTATTGGCACGTAACAGAGCTACACTTCATCCATTTGTCTATGGTAATTTAAAGTTAAATTACTAGTCACTGAAACAGTTCTCCTTATTTTTCAGGTCCAAGCAAATGGCTGATCAGCTTTTCCCCTCAGACGATGAGTCAGTGTCGGAGACCGTGGTGAAAACTAAAGGTGAGAAAAAGAAGCGCAAGTCACCTGCATCCACCGAGTGCCAGGCATCGACCAGCAAAAGACAGAAGCCGTATTCCAGACCCACAGCCAGCGATTTGTTTGGCAGCGATTCTGGCGACGAAGAGTTGGAGGCAATGGGTAAAAATGTCAACCAATCTACTCATACATCACACGTAGGTTAGCC
This sequence comes from Diatraea saccharalis, assembly GCA_918026875.4. NCBI lineage: Eukaryota > Metazoa > Arthropoda > Insecta > Lepidoptera > Crambidae > Diatraea > Diatraea saccharalis. Next base: position 9,087,675 of record OU893352.1, on the reverse strand, counting down.
AACGGCTTTTCAAGACAAATGGTTGAAAACAAACCGGGCCACTATTATGTGGAATTAAAAATATATAACTGCAATGATATCGAGCGAGTGCCACCGGTGAATAGATGGCGGCACTCAATCATGACAGTAAAAAATAAATGTGAAACCGAGTCCGAGTCCTGGAAGCATTTAAATTCGTAGATAAAAAGTGTCCGAAAAGAATTTAAAGACTATCCGCCTACATTCATAAGTTCTTACCAATAAAAATAAATATATTCACTTACTTACTCAAATATCTTTTGTAATATTTAAAATTGTATTCCATTATTTAATCTTAAAAAATAAATATTTAACCGTATGTATTTGTTTTCTTTTCAGTCGACTCACCCATTAATTCAACTTCAAGTACTTATATTACTTGTGATAAATGTAAAATTAAGATCCCTGAACATGAATACCGATATCATATGAGAACTAATATTCATAAATCAAATTGTGTTATAAAATCAGAGTTTGAAAATGTTGATATTGTTGCCACGGCATTCAAAAACCGAATTATGACTTATCGCTTATGCCCATCTAAAGAAGACGAGTACCTTATAATAGAGGCGTTCTTAGATGGAAAGCGAGATTACATTTTTAAAATAATTGACTTAACATTATTAAAACATGTCTCTGTCAAAGTGAACTTCGAGTTGTATGCTAAGTTCATGTTACCTGTATCAGGTGAACAGCAACTGAAGTCATTTAACACTAAATATCAGATCGTATATCAAAATATGAATTATGATGAATTATATTCACATGTAAAAGATATTTTTAAAATGAAATTATCCGAGTTTGAGCACTGTAAATCTGGATGGACATTTTTGACTTTGAGTTACTTAGAAATAAATATAAATAAGTACTCACCCATGCGAGGCGGCTCTTACATGGAGCTGCCCGCTAAAATTAAAAATACCAAGAGTTGTCTGAACATACAAAATAATGATAATTACTGTTTTTTGTGGAGCATAGCAGCAGCATTATATCCTGCTAAAAATAATGTTTGCAGACCAAAGTCGTACCCCAAATTAACGTCAATATTTAATACACAGGGGATGTCATTTCCACCCTCATGTAAAGATATTGCGTTATTTGAAAAAAATAATCGTGATATAAGTGTCAATATTTATGGATTAGACAAGCATTACAATGTTACTGGTCCTTTATATGTTACCAGTTGTAAGAAAATGAAACACATTAACTTGCTATATTTCGAACAAAACAACAAGGCTCACTACTGTTTGATAAAAGATCTTTTACGTCTAGTTAGACGACAAGTTTCACATCATAAAGGCCAAATGTATTTGTGCGATATGTGCCTACAGTTTTATACTAGTAAAATAAAATACTCTTCACATAATTGTTCTAAAATTCTAACATTGATGCCAGATGAAAACAGTTTCTTAAAATTTATGCATTATGAGAGACAACAAAAAATTAACTTTGTCATATATGCAGATTTTGAATGTTTATTATATGATTTTATTGAACCGAATACTGATAAAAATACAATAAGAAATAGATGCCACCAACCATCATGTTTTGCTTATTATATATGTTGTTCTCATGACAAAAGTTTGAATAAGTTTGTAACGTATAGAGGGTCAGATTGTGTAAAAGTATTTGTTAAAAAATTGATTACGGACGCACAGTTCATTCATAAGATATTAATTTCAAAAATGCCTATAAAACCAATGTCCAAAGAACAAACGGATGATTACCGTAATTCAACCATATGTCACATTTGCAAACATTTATTATTCGATGATAAGGTGTGTGACCATGATCATATTACTGGTGAATATAGGGGTGCAGCTCATTCATATTGTAATTTATCGTTTAAAGTATGTTCATTCATTCCTGTCGTGTTCCATAACTTATCTGGTTATGATGCGCACTTATTTATTACAGAATTATCTAAATACGATGGTGAAATAAAAATCATTCCTAAAACAAAAGAGAAGTATTTATCAATAACAAAAGTCATTAAAACAGATAATAAAAAAGTACCTGTTCAAATTAAATTTATAGATTCTTTTCAGTTTCTTAGTTCAAGCATTGATACTTTGAGTAAAAATTTATCATACGAAGACTTTACGAATTTGTCGTTTCATTATCCTGACAAGGACCAATTCAATTTAATAAGAACAAAAGGTATATATCCATATGAATATGTTAATTCATGGCAGAAATATAATGAAACCGAGCTGCCATCAAAAGATTGTTTTTACAATAGCTTAAAAATGAAAAATATCACTGATGATGATTATAAACATGCTCAAAATGTTTGGAAATGTTTTAATATTAGTTCTATTGGTGAATACACAGATTTGTATTTAAAAAATGATGTACTTTTACTGTGCGATATATTCGAAAATTTTAGAAAAATATGTTTAAAGAATTATAGTCTTGATCCCGCATACTACGTCACTTCACCTAGTCTTAGTTGGGATGCTATGCTTTTCTACACAGGTGTTCATTTAGAACTAATTAATGATTTAGAAATTTATGAAATGATTGAAAAAGGTATACGTGGAGGGCTAGCACAGTGCACTCACCGCTATGCCGAAGCTAATAATATTTACTTACCGAATTTCGATGATTCCAAACCGTCAACATATTTGATATATCTTGACTGTAACAATCTTTACGGTTATGCTATGACAAAGAAGTTACCCATATCAGATTTCAAATTTATGGCACAGGAGGATATTGTCAACTTCAATGTGTTTGAAGTTTCTGATGATGCTAGTCACGGTTATATTTTAGAAGTTGATATGATGTACCCGGAGCATTTACATGATTTGCATAGTGATTTGCCTTTCGCTCCAGAAAAATTTATACCTATTGGTGGCAAGACACCTAAATTAATCGCTAATTTGTATGATAAATATAATTACATAATACACTATGTTCACCTAAAAGAATGTCTTAAAAGCGGTCTTATATTAAAAAAAAATCATAGAATACTTCAATTTAGACAAGACAGCTTTTTAAAAAACTATATAGACTTAAATACTAAATTACGACAAGCAGCTTCAACATCATTTGAAAAAGATTTTTTCAAGCTCTTAAATAATTCCATATTTGGTAAAACAATCGAAAACAAACGTAAACAGGTAAATGTTAAATTAGTAACTAAATGGAATGATAAATGTAATAAAACAAATAAGTCAGTAGGAGCAGAAAAAATGATTACAAAACCCAATTTGAAGAGTATTTCTATTATCAATGAAAATTTTATTGCTGTTCAATTGAATCATGAAAAACTTGTTTTAGATAGACCGATATATGTAGGATTTACGGTGCTCAAATTCTCAAAACAACATCTGTACAATTTCCATTATAATTTTATTAAGAATAAATATGGTGGTAATGTCAAACTATGCTACACTGACACTGATAGTTTAATGTACTTAATCCAAACACAAGATTTTTATAAAGATATGTGTAATAATATACAAGTATTCGATACTAGTAATTTTGATATAAATAATCCTTATAGTATGCCCCGGATGAACGCTCAAGTACCTGGCTTGTTTAAGGATGAATTAGGAGGCGATGTGATCACTAAATTTGTAGGATTGAGAGCGAAATTGTATTGTATTGAATCACTAAAAACACAAATCAGAAAAGCCAAAGGAGTATCAAAACCAATCACAAAAAAATTAAGCACATCTAATTATGAGAAAGTTTTATTTAAGAATATTGAACTAAAGCGTAAAATGAATATGATCAAATCAATTAGACATGTTTTGTATTCACAGCAAGTTAATAAAGTGATATTAAAAAGAATCGATGATAAAGTGCAAGTTCAAACGAATCAAATAAATACTCTACCCTGGGGTCATACTAATACTATATTGTAATTAGATTATACATATATGGTTATAGTTTAAACATAGATATAAGTTTATATTTGACATGTAACATGTTTTATTATACTTAAATAAAATACTTTGAACCTACAAACCTGTTTTTATTTTTGTTATCTTTAATATCGTTCTTGGATTGAATATATAAATATATAATGTTAATCGGCAAAATGAAGTTGATCAAGCAACCCATATCCCTAAACGTTAATAACATTAGATTAATTGAATCTGCTCCCTATATCAGACATAGCACTCTATTGCCGAATACCATTCGCTGTATAATATCTGGTCCATCGAACTGTGGTAAAACGAATGTTATGATTAGTTTATTGCTGCACGAAAATGGCCTTAAAAGAAATCTCTACCTTTACTCTAACACTTTATTTCAACCCAAATACCGTTTTTTGACTGAAGTATTGAAAAGAGTACCACAGGTTAATTTTTACGAGATCAGTGATGATAAGGATGTCATTTCTCCGAATGAAGCTTTAACCAATTCTGTATTCATATTTGACGATGTTGCATGTGAAAATCAAGTAAATATGCGCAATTATTTCTGTATGGGTCGGCATAAACAAATCGATTGTTTCTATTTATCTCAAACATATTCTAAAATTCCAAAACAATTGCTACGTGACAATGTTAACTTGGTTATAATATTTAAACAAGACGACGTGATTTTAAAGCATATTTATGAAGAGCATGTTAATTCTGATTTACAATGGAAGCAGTTCAAAAACATTTGTCAAAGTGTATGGAGTAAACCTTACAATTTTCTACTTATTAACAAAGAATCAACATTGAGTATTAAGTATTATAACATGGAGAAAAATATTAAAATAGAATTAATGAAGTCTATAGACTCCATAAAGAATAAAATAAAACAAATGAAGAGCCAGGAACATTCGATGAATTTGTCACTTGATAAAATGTTAAAACCTGTCACAGATCCCCTTAAAACTCTAGTTAATTCGAATAAAACAATAGCAAAAATCCAAAATTTAGAAGATTCACACCCCAATTCAGAGGGCATCGAATTGGATGACGTTAATACTAGCTCCTCCACAAGGTTTGAAGACTGCTACGAACCAAAACTGAATTCTGCACAGATTAAAAGGTCTCCCACATCAGCATTACCAGAAGATTTAGAAATTTCATTAGAGGGTCACGATATCCATGATATTTGTACAAACTAATGAAATGAAAACTGTTTTTGTTTTAACGTTGTTTTTATTTAAGTAACTATTCGGTTTTCTTGCACGTTACATGAGGAAGAGATTATATATATATATGACAGTCAAGCCAACCGTAACATAAAAAACTTAAAAGTACCACTACCAACTTAATATTATAATTTGTGTTGCCATATTATTCTAACACCCCTTCTCAACACAAATACATTTTCTTAGAGATATATTTAAATAAAAAGAAAAACAACTTTAGCTTACAACTTAGCATTAATAATTTAGACTTAAATTTGTTACACCACATTTGTTTAAATGTTTCAAAATCAATTCCTTACTTAAAACTTTAGTTAACATATCTGCAGGTTGCTCGTTAGTATTTATATACTTTATACAGATTTTATTTTCTTTCACTAGATCTTTTACAAAATGATATCGTATGTCTATATGTTTCAATCTTTTAATAGTATCAGAGTTTGCATTTATTATTGCCGACTGGTTATCACAAAATATATTAACAGGGCAAATATTTTCACAGTTAAAGTCAGTTAATAAATTTATCAGCCATGATACATCACTAGCAGCCATACTCATTGATACATATTCTGATTCTGTGGAAGATAGACTTACTGAGGCTTGCTTTTTAGAACACCACAAAACCAAACAATCTGACAACTTGAACATATAACCGGAGGTGGACTTTCTGTCCAACACATCTCCTGCCCAATCAGCATCACAAAAACCTTGTAAATTAATATCTTTACATTTAAAAACAAATTTGTAATTTAATGTATGTTTAATATATCTCAACAGTCTCTTTAAGGAACTTAATAACTCATTATTTGCAATAGATTGATATCTACTCAGCAAAGAAATTGGAAAACAGAGATCAGGTCTTGTGCCTGATGCCGCATACATCAAACTACCTATTATTTGCCTACACAACTTTTCAACATTTTTATCTTTATGAACAGTTTCATTAACAAATATTTTAGTGTTAAAATTGATATCCATAGGAGATGACATATCTTTACAATTTTCCATATTAAACCTTTACAAAATACTTTCCAAATAACTTGTTTGATCCAGTTCAGTAATACTTGTTTCTAAATTTTGCTTTACATTTATACCCAGAAAATTTGATATTAACTCCATGTCTTTCATTTCAAATTCTTTATTCAATATGTTCTTAAGTTTTACAATATGTCTCTCATTTGTACCAAAAAGTAAAATATCATCGACATATAATAAAACATACATTTTGTCTTTGCCAATACACCTCTTAAATAAACATGGATCATTTTTAGACGTAATGAACCCCTCTCTACTAATGACAGAATTGAATTTATTGTTCCAACACTTAGGTGAATTTTTGAGACCATATAATGCTTTCTTTAATTTGACAACATTTTTCTCCCCAGAATAAGCCCCTTCTGGCAATTTTAAGTAAACATCTCTATCTATATCACCATATAAAAATGCCCCAGTAACATCCATTTGATATATTGGTAAATTCAAATGAGTAGCTATTGCAACAAAAACTCTAAAAGTTGAAAGCTTTGCAACAGGAGCATAAATTTCACCTAAATCAAAGTAACTATCCTGTTCGAAACCCTTAGCCACTAGTCTAGCTTTGTACTGGTTGTTACTATTTCCCTTGAACTTAAAAACCCACTTGCTACTAACAATATTTTTATTCACCGGTGCATCACTAAAAACCCAAGTATTATTATCATTTAAGGTTTGTAATTCTTTCTCAATTGCCTCTTTCCACTTACTTGCATCCTTCCTTCCCATGGCCTCTTTGTATGTAGTGGGTTCACTCTCTTTACTTACAACATTATGGCACTGATAAAATGATGTCTGCTTCCTCACTCTTCTACTCCTTTCTTCCTGAACTTCAGTTTCCTCCCCCTCTGATGATTCATCATCACAGGGTTCATATTCACTATGAGACTCGCTCTCTCCTGTAGATTCATCATTAAGAGTAGTGAGGGTATCGCATGTACTTTGAGTTCCTCTGTCTTCAGTCACCTCACTCACCTTCGTTTCTAAAGTTTCATCTTGAGTGAATTGCCCATTCAAATCCAACATGATTGTCGGTTCATTCTCTTTACATATATCTTGATTGAAGAAAACCACATCCCTCTTTGTATCTATACAATTTCTCTCAGGAAAATAAACCCGGTAGCCTTTCACATGTTCACCATAGCCAATCATTATTCCCTTTTCCCCTTTTGTGTCCCATTTTCTTCGCTTTTCCTTTGGAATGTGTACAAACACGGGGCAACCAAACACCTTCAATTGATGAATGTTGTATTTTTTGTTTGTCCATATTTCATAGGGTGATTTTCCCTCTTTGCCTTTTCCTGTCCTGTTTAACACAAAAGCAGCTGTGTTTACTGCTTCAGCCCACAGTTTCTTAGGCAGATCCTTAGCATGCAACATAGTCCTTGCGGCTTCAACAAGTGTTCGATTTTCCCGCTTAGCCTTCCCGTTTTGTTCCGGTGTATAAGTTACAGTAG